>CAUJRU010000369.1:0-600000 GCA_963277665.1 Viscum album
CTGCACGACGTTAAACTGCCTAGCATATGGGCTGACCTAATTTCTGCTTCGCGACGTTTGTTCCTCTAGGACGACGTTCGCCAGGGTCTGCGCCCTTCGACCCGAGGGAATGGGAGCGCGACTATTTTCTGTTTCAGTGCACCGGGATGTGCGTCGGGTTTCTGTTCCGACGCTGTTCCGCCAGGACGCGTTCGCGCCGTGCACCCGTCGACTCGAGGGGATGGGAGCGTGGCTTGTGGCCCTGCAGTCCCGCTTTCCAAAGGCAGGCGGCATCCGTCCCTTATTCAGGGACGTCTGCTCCTTGATTGAAACCGGGATGATGGGATGTCAGATCCTCCTTCCGTGGACGTCTCCTCGGAACTCGTCGCCTAATCCGGGTCTCCCTCATAGATTTAAGAATGTTCGTGAATCTCGTTCCCAGCGCCATATCTTCATTGACACCGGTTAATTACGCTGCTTCCGCCCAGACTCTCCAAGGAGTCTGGTCGGGGAAGTAACCCGCGGTGACGAGACCGAGTAGCTCTGGGTGTTGGGGGCGTGTCTTAACACTGCGGCTCTGCATGTCTGCCTTCCGTCCCTAATAGGGCTTCTCGAAGGCGTGATGGCCTGAGGCATCCCGCGCTGGGTGCGGGGAACCGCGTTACCTGAGGTTTTCCTCAGCTTCCCATGTTTAACACGGGGTATGCCGCGAGTTTAACGTCCAGCGGGGACGGCATCAGACTGATCAACACGAGGAGTGGATCAGATGACAGAACACCTTGTGGGGAACCTCTGACGCTGGGTCCAGCACATGGGTGGCTTCCCGAGTGAAGTGGAGTGGAATGAAATGGCATGACCCCCACCGGGATGTGGCGGCCCGGGTAAGGATCAGGATGGATGATGGTGTGAAGAGCTTGGACCCCGTAGAGGCTTCCTACGTACCGCGCTGTTAGCGCGGATCAAAGTCAGCGTAGTTAGGATATACAGTTTAACGTCATGCTGGACGATGTCAAGCCGACTCACGAGGAGGTCTAGGCTGTCGGGTGGAGGATTGAACCGAACCACCTCACACGGAGGGGGATGGAACAGCCAGGTGGATCACAGTTTCACGTCATGCTGGACATTGGCAAGCCGAATCACGAGGAGGTCTAGGCTGCTGGCACGCACGAAGTGGGGCGGAGCGGACCAGCACACTGAAGTGGGTGGATCACAGTTTAACGTCTTGCTGGACGATGGTGTTTGGGGCTTACACTCTAAGGAGGCCCATATGCTGGCAAAGCTCAGTTGGAGAGGGACTTGGGCCAAAGATGATAGACACCTCGATCCCTGTCACACCCTCTACTGTCTTCGGTAGTGGGGAAGCACAATGGAGATACACATGTGCAGTCCCCCACAAGGGCAGATTCATAGGTGAATCGACGTGAATGTGAACCCGGGAGGGGTCCACTGATGGACGAACCGACGTGAATACGACTGGGAAGACCAGGTGGTGGGCTTGAACCTCAGGGAGGCTTCCTACATACCCTGTTTAAGAGACTAGGATCAAAGTCCACGTAGTTCATTCTGTCAGGACATACGCACTGAGGCAACCTAAGTGCGGCAAAGCTCAGTTGAAGAGGGACTTGGGCCGAAGGTGAGAGACACCTCGATCCCTGTCACGTCCCCTACTGGCTTCAGGCAGTGGGGAAGCACAACGGAGATACACATGTGCAGTCTCGCACAAGAAACTAGGGGTTTGTAATACCCTACGCCCGTGGGCGAAGGCCACTCCAATAAATCGTCCCTAAAGATGGGAAATCCCGACATCCCAGCAGAGACGAGCGGGTGGGGGCCACATCCAAACCAGGGGGGGACCCTGCGTGCGAGGCACGGGATCGGGTGATGTGGACTGTTTAACGTCTTGCCAGATGAAGTACAGTTTAACGTCGTGTGTTGAGGACGAAGCGGACGGTTTAACGTCTTTCCGACGAAGTACAGTTTAACGTCATGTTGGACGATGGGTTTTGGGGCTTACACCTTGAGGAGGCCCATATGCTAGGCAGTTTAACGTCGTGCAGCTTGGACGAGGTGCAGTTTAGCGTCCTGTAGGACGATGGATGCTTGGCAGTTTAACGTCCTGCAGCATGGACGAGGTGTAGTTTAGCGTCCTGCAGGACGATGGATGCTTGGCAGTTTAACGTCCTGCAGCACGGATGAGGTGGTTCCGCCAATGGGTCCAGTGTCACTTCGCGCGAGCCTGGAGGGCCGCACGGGAAGACAATATACGGTGCGGGCAGCCGCGATGAAGATCATCGGGCGCCACGCAGGCGGGCACCCTCGGAGGGTCAAAGGGGGCGACACTTGGCGGTTTGCGCGCAAAAGAGGAGCTTGGCGTGCACTATCCGCGGGTCGGCGTGCAATTGGGCGGGGCTGGTGCGCGCAATTGAGCCAGCGCTTTGCGTGCGGAAGATGGAGATTGCACGCACCGGGCCTCTGATAGCGCGCGGGGAATAGAGATTGCGCGCATCGGGCCTCTGATAGCGCGCGGGGGCAACGACCCATTCTTTAACGAATGACACTTAGGAAGGGGGTGCGCGCAATCGGGCTGATTGCGCGCACTCGGGGGCAATTGCGCGCAAGAGGCTTTTTTGCGCGCGAAGGCCTTTGGGTGAGGAGTTGGTCAAAGGAAAGAAGCCAAAGGGGGTTGCGCGCGAAGGCGAAACCCCGGGGCTTGCTTGCGCGAAATAAAGGAGGTTACCTGAAGATCGGCATTGCGCGCGGAGGGGGCAGGGATTGCGCGCACGAGCGACCCTTCGAATTCTGGCCACCTCAAAATTTGGGGGTCGCCTTGTATTTATAGGCAACCCTGGGCGCGCAATTCGGCTCACGGGCGCGCAATTCGGCTCGCGGGCGCGCAATTCGGCACGGGCGCGAAATAGGGGCCCCGACGCGCAATAGGGCCGCGCACGGGCGTCGGGCGCGTAACATTCCGTGCCGACTCGGCCCATTGCACGAATCCCGTAAGGATTGCGCACGTGCCTCGCCAATATTGCGCGCGGGCCTCCGATATTTCGCGCAAGGACTTCGGGCCTTCCGAAACATGCTTCTGACTCCAAATATGACCTCGCTTTCCTCATCCGGAACTTCGTTTGAGGGCAAAAGGACTTTTCTGGCGTCTACAAATGCCCCCCCTCGGAATCTGATCGGCGAGAGGTCGCAACGATCGGGTTCCGAGGGAGACGCCGGAATGCCGAAGTCCTGGGCGGCGCGGGACTTTGGCGCGCAAAAAGGGCGTCGGGCGCGAAATTCGCTGTCGTGGTCGCGCAATGCGCTTTCCACGTGGCGCGGACATCCGGCCTCGCCTATAAATAGGGGCCCTGGGTCCCGCGTGCCGTACACAGGCATTCCGCGCGATAAGCTTCCAAGCTCTCGTGCGCGAAATTGCCATTGACGGCGCGAAATTCGCCCGTTCGGCGCGCAAACCCATCCGGACATCAGCTTGTCTTGCGCGAACACCCGGGGTTTTACGCGACGGACTTCCCAAATGCGCGCCGTCCGCTAGGATTGCGCGCCAACTCCAAAATTTCTCCACCAGCCTCCTCCGATTCCGCACACCTCATCCCTTAACCCACACGACTCCCGGAACTTCTGAGATGGCCGCGAATCAAGTGAATGAGGGGGATGCCGCCATTCGCAGAGCTGAGATGGCGGCGATCGAGGAGGTCTACGGAGCCATGGAGATTGTTTCCAACAATCAATCCTTGTTCGATTTGCTGACGTCGGCCCAGAAGATGTATCCGCTATCGGACAACCTGCCACTCTGGAACTACGGCATCCTGGATGAGGTTCCGGTGCCGGGGTTCGAGGTTGATGCGCCACGGACTTGGGTGACTCGGGAGGACGAGCTTCCCCGCTACAACATCACCAACAACGGGCATCCTGACAGGGAGAGCAGGCACTTAAATGTCTATGTCCTGAACCCGAGGACGCGAACCATTACCGGGAGTTAGCCAACTGCGGAGAACTCTCCAGCCCTCTACTCGAGCACGTATCGCCAGAGTGTCACCGACGACACCAGGGGCTGGCTGAAGGACTGAGACTTGCGGTATGGGGGAAATTTCACCAGTGAGTGGGCCTGGGCATTCTGGGTACGCCACACCTGCAATCACTTCGCGGAGGAACTGCGGTAGATTGTCCTATTTGAGGCGGTGTGGACGTCGCAGTTCCACTTCTACCAGCAGCCCGAGCTCGGGCCGGAGCTGTTCACCCGCTGGTCCCCGGATACCAACACCTTCCATCTTCATCATGGGGAGGTCAGCATCGGTCTCTGGGACATCCACTGCATTGGAGGTATCCCGCTGGAGGGTTACCAATACGATGAGTTCCTTCCTCCGAGGAACACCTGGGGCGACAGGTCACAAACTCCCATCCTGACATGGCATCTACTGGACTTGGCTACGGAGCGGCTCGGGGTCAAGGACTTCCGCAAGGAAATAGCCTACAAGGAGTGGTTCGACCAGTTCTTGGAGCATGACCCAGCGGTGAAGATTCCAGGCAGGGGGAAGCGGTGCCCTACCGCGGCTCAGAGGAGCCGGAACGGGTCGTACTGGCGGGTCCTGAGACGGGAGACTACTGCTCATGGGGGTACCGCGTCATCGAGGCCTGGGACCCAAATGTCTGGTATGCGGCGTTCCTGGCCATCTTTCTGAGTGGGTGGCTCCTGCCAGTGCGGGACGCGAGGATGGGCGTCCGCCCAACGACACTGGTGATGGCGGACGCCATGGCCGCCAACAAAAGAATCAACCTCGGGGTCCCAGTGCTAGCTAAGCTGTATGCCATCCTGGGACATATCTCGCGAGGGGGGTTGCCACTACGGGTCTGTGGGACCTTTCAATTCTTCCACGGCTGGGTGGCTGCTCAACTCGGTGGGTACACGTTTCCAAACACCGTCATTCCTCCGGGAAACGGCCTGCGACCCTCCCTGCTGAACATCGCGGGGGTCGCTCTGATGACCCTAAATGAGGAGGGCGTGAGGATTCGGATTGGAAATCACGCCAATTTCAACTTCAGCCTGTTCCCCACTCCCGTTGGCCAGATTATCGACAATGGGAATGGTCTGCTGGAGCAGCACGAATACTTCCTGAGCATGCGGGGCGGGGTGCTCGTGGATCGGATCGACGGGAAGGTGATCTGCGAGCCCTACGTGCCAACCTGGTTCGCCAGGCAGTTCGGGTGCCTTCAACGGATGCTGAAGAGGGTATTCTTTGTTGTCCGGGAGGAGACGAACCCTTGCGTCCTTCGCCATATGTGGTTAATGTTCACCGCTTTTGGCTCTGGCGATGTCATCACTCTCCCTCCTACCGGGGTCGACGCATGCTTGGAAACCGAGTACGCCGATCACTGGGCCATCGCGTACCCCGAGGGGCTTCTACGGAAACTAGTTCGGCAGCTCGAGGTCACCCGTGCGGAGACCGGGCGTCAAGGAAGGAGGCGAGGCGCCGTTACGCGGGGGAGAACGGAGGCGCGCCAAGCAGCGGAGCCGGCGCGGGCAGGGACTTCGGCGGCAGGCACATCGCAGACTGCCGCCACGGCCTCAGCGCCCAGAGAGGGGGAATGTGCGGTGGTCGGGGAGCGGCCTGGGAAGCAGAGAAGGTGTATGCTCGAACCCTCCCACGATGCAGTCTTCCCAGTGCTGTGGTCGGCCTGGATGACCCTGCGGCAGTCGCTAGGGACCGAAACCATCTGGTAGAAGATAATCAGAGAAGGAATCCATCTGCCAGAGGTCGGGCGCCTTCAGGTCGCCGACAGGGTGAACTTCCACCGGCGGTATGTGTATCTGACGGCCATGGATGAGTACGCACGCCAACGTGGTCAGCGTGCGGAGCCGTCCCTTCTGGTGAGGGTGATGCTCGGTTTAGAGCCTGCTCCAGAACAGATGCCGCCGGAGGAAGGTGATAGTAACGATGACTCTGAAGAAGAGGAGGAGACGGTGGAGGATGAAGGCTCTGAGGGAAGGTACCATCAGGGGAGCCCGCGGGAGAGCGGTGAGGTGGCCCGCTCTGACAATATCGATATCACTGAGCTCCTCGAGGTCTGCTTCTATCTCTACTCAACCTGCTTCGTCCATTCTCTTATGCAGCTTCTAACCCATTTCTTCATCTTCCTCAGGAGTGCACGGATGTTGGTCAGGCATCCTCAGCAGGAGTAGGAGATGCGGCAGCAGGACAGGGCAGGGTCCAGACACCTATCATTGAATTGACAAGCGCTGAGGGGTCCCCTGCTGCAATTGCTCCTGCGGCGGCCGGGACAGCGGAAGATGATGCTCTGGACTCCCGTAAGTCTCCTTACGTTATTGCTGGTGCTTACCGTTGACTATCCGTGATTAACCGCGGCATGCCTTCCGCAGTGATCTCAATACTGGAGTCTCGTCGGGTTGTCGAACCCGGGCCATCCACGAGTGGACCAGTGGCAGACATGCTGCCTTCTCCGGAACAGACTTCTCACACCGAGCCGGCCCCACCGACTGCTGATCAGGGGGCAACGGACGTCGGCGGTGCTGCCATCGGAGAGAGGTCGGGGGCTGACGAGGGTGTCAACGCCGCTGGGGCGAGAGAAGAAGGTCGCCCAGATGTTGGGGAACCTATCCCCTGTGAGGACATCCCAGGGGCGGACCCTGCAACAGGCCTGCTGGCTGCCTTCCCTGCCTACCGGCCTGCTGACCCCGAGGAGATGGACGACTCGGACTCCAAGGCGGTCGAGGAGAGCCGGATAACGCACCATAGGGGGTGGAAGTTCATCCAGCGCTTCCTCAAGCGACCCCCATCGGAGTGGCTGGGGCGCATGTGATCGCTTCAAACCTGGCTGCGCTTCCTGTGTGCCGGGGGAGCTGATGCTCGACGCCTCCATCTGACGTTCCGTGATTTCATGGCCGAAAAGATGCGCGAGAGCCGCTGGCATGCCGACGTCGCACAATGTCGGGACATGTCGGAGAACACGTGGGCGCTCCTCGTGGCGGAGCAGGAAGTCCGGTGCCTCGAAGGGCAGGTGGCAGAGAAGGAGGCCTTTGTCGCAGCGTGCACTGAGCTTGTGGAGCAATTGACGTCCCAGCTGGATGACGCTCAGGCACAGCTAATAGAGGCGGGCCACCAGATCGTCACACTTCAAGTCGAGCGGGAGCGTGCACAAGCCAGGATCGGCGAGCTGCGCGCTACGGCCACCGACGAAGAGAGGGCATGCAGAGAGAGAGAAGCTGCTCTGGAGGCCGCCATCCAAAGGGTAGCAGCGTTGGAAAGATCCATTCAGCACGCTAATCCCTATGGGATTTGTTTTTGCCATTCCCAGAACATTTTGCTTCCGCTACTCAATACTTCGATCCATTTGTATGAATCAACATATTTATCTGCATCTTTTGGCTTAACGTGCTCAACCACAATTCATTGTCTTGCGGGTGCGTTAACCAAGCTTCAGGCATCCACAATTGGGCCTGGATCTCTAAGGAAAAGAGGGAGGTCATTCCTAGGAAAGGAGACCTCAGACCTAATCAATGTACCATCCCCCCAAATTGTTCCGACACACGAGCGGGACAACGCTAGGGGCGTTGAGATTTTATCCGAACATAGGGAGATGAAAAAGGGTGAATCGTATGTCCCGAAATCCGAAATCCACGACGGTCAGTCCTCCAGGAAATGCCCAAGACGGAAAGCGGACAATGGATCAATCGACCATACTACTGCAATAGATGGACCGAAAGTCATTATTCATATTGCTGGAGGCGGATCACATGTCATCATCAATACCACTTTGGGGGTTCCTTCAGACACATGGGTGGAAATCTGGATCAAAAGGGCATGCGAAGCGTGGGGCGAAGTGATGATTTGTTCGGACAGAATCTAACACTCCCAAAATTGCACCACCGTGGGGAAAGCGTATTAGGCGGATGCACTAATCTGGCCGTGAATCACCCCACTTCTCAGACAGAACATCATTAACGAGGAAACTGTCGCTTCCCATCATTGCAATGGGACATCCCGAGCTGAATCAGGGGGAATATCACAACTGCACCACTCTACCAGAAGCCAGGCCAGACGGCCGGCGACGATGAGGGGCGGAACTTAGCGATCCCTGAGGCTGGACCCGAGTCGAGATGCCCGGGCGTTCCTACGTACTCCATCAGGCTGGAGATCAAGCCACACGTAGTTCTGGAAGTGCATTTTTAACGTCATGCGGGACATAGAACCCCGATTAGGGAGATCTTCATTTAAGGTCGTAGAGCTCGGACCATAGGGGTAGATCTTAGTTTAAGGTCTTAGAGCTCGGACCATAGGAACCTCAAAGTACGCCACATCGTGGTCCTATCCCCTGGATATGCGAAGATGCACTGAGGGATAGTGTCAAGAGTGCCGAGATTTTTCCTGGTCAGAATGGGGGGTGGAAAACGTAATGTGAATCATGCGTCCATTCACTCAAGGACTGGGGGCACTGGCGTAACGATATGGGAGTACTGCCGACCGTGGTGGAAAAGCAGCATCAATATCGCACTGACCGTTGATGGAATGAGGCAGCAAACGAGCATCAACCGCTCAAGCGCAGGATTCATATCGATTTTCTGCCCAAGGCCCTTGGGGGCACCAGCCCAGATCAGTGGGAGAGCACTGAGACATTGTATCCAAACCGCTCACGGGGGGTTCCACCCAGGGTGTAGGTGATGGGTCCGAATGAAGGGGAGCATGAAGCCTGAAAAGTGGAAGGAACCTGACCAAGCTGAACCTGACCCTCCTGGCAATAGACCAGACTACTGTTGACACCGGTGGACCACTGCAAGGGGTCGAGGGACACACCTTGAGGGTAACCCGAAGGCGGAAGATTCCCAAGAGAAGGGGGAATCTTTATGAGGGGGGGGGGGGCTAGACCCGAAGTTTCAAACATCCGGACGTTCCTACGTATCCCATAAGGATGGGAATCAAGCCACACATAGTTTTTGAAGCGCGACGAAACACAATCGGGCACCAGCGCGGGGAGGGGTGCGGGTATGGCCCTCGCACCCAAAAGAAGCGGTATTTGATATTTCTTGTTTGTCCTTAAAGGTGGATGATTTTTCTTTGTGCAGCGACCTGTCTGTGATTAAGAAATCCCTGGCGTCGCCACAATAATCAAGCCATGAAAGGCATTGATACATGGTGTGGTTATTAACCAGTGCCCAACGTGAGTGTCCCCTAAGAAGAACATCACGATGCAGTGTCGTTTCTCATCGGGCGGCCAAGACGATCACAGTTTAGGGTCATGTGGTAAGACCAGGCAACACAGTTTGAGGTCGTGTGGCTTGGACCGTGGAGGAATCCGCTTATTGCGATACGGCGGACCCAGCGGAGGTGGGGACACATCCTAGCCATGCGGTCACACACAATTCCAGGAGAAGGATCCTGGGATAGGGGCCTACAAATGTCTATCAACAGAGGGGTAGAGATGCTAGCCTCCAGCTATGCTGGGCCCAGAATGCGATTGTTCGGGCGACTCCTTCCTCCTCATGGGGATGAGGGTCAAGCTGCAAATGGCCCTTAGAGAGGACATTAGCATATATCATTGGTGCTCATATCGTGGGAGCCTCGAAAGGCACCATTACCCTGGTTGGCATGCCTAACGTGTAGAGGTGTACCGAGGGTGAGTATGAAGAGAGAGTGTCGAGTTTCCACTACAACGCACTGAGGCGGAGTGTGATAAGGACTGCGCAACCAATGTTCAGAGCCTGAAAGAGTTGACATGGCGATCAAGGATGTTGCTGACCATATTCGCAACATAGCATCTGATCGCGTCAGCCTAGGATGAGGCGAGAAAACGAGAATCAACCGCTCAAGCGCAGGATTCATATCGATTTGCTGCCCAGGACCCGCCGGTAAATTTACCGGGAGTGGTAGGAGAGCACTAAGGCATCGCATCCAAACCGCTAATGAGGATCCCTTTGAGTGAAGGCCCAAACAAGATGAAGCGCGAGGCCTGACAAGTAACACAGGACATGTCGGGATTGAATCCGACACTGCAGGTCATAGACCGGAGTACCCCAAAACATGCTAACAGATCACCGGAAAGGGTAGGAGGACTCACCTTGAGAGCAACCAAAGGACGGCAGATCCCCGTGATCAACCAAGAGACGGGGCTGGACCTGGAACACAAACGTCCAGGCGGTCCTACGTATCCCATAAGGATGGGAATCAAGCGGTACGTAGTTCTTGAGAGGTAGTTTAACGTCATGCGGGACGAATGCTGAACAGTTTAACGTCTTGTAGCTCGGACGTGGTTCAGTTTAGCGTCATGTAGGACGAAGTGCAGTTTAACGTCATGCGTGACGATGGAGCATACAGTTTAACGTCCTGCAGCGTGGATGAATGCAGTTTAACGTTGTGTGGGACGAAGTGCAGTTTAACGTCATGTGGGACGATGGAGCATGCAGTTTAACGTCCTGCAGCGTGGACGAATGCAGTTTAACGTTGTGCGGGACGAAGTGCAGTTTAACGTCATGCGGGATGAAGTGCAGTTTAACGTCATGCAGGACAATGGACACTCAGGCAAAGTACTGCTTGAGGAACCTAGCGTTGGTGGGAGGAGTAACACGCTCACCATCCATAGTCGCTAGGGAGTACGTGCCATTGGGATAGACCTTGTGGACGACAAAAGGTCCCTCCCACTTGGGCTCCAACTTGGGCGGCTTCCTGCCAGGGATCATTGGTGCTCTTAGGGCCAGTACTAGGTCACCCTGCAGGAAGGAGCGGAGGTGAACCTTCTTATTGAAAGCTCGAGCCATTCTGCGTTGATGCCTCTCCAAGTTATGCAAAGCGCGAAACCTATTCTCATCCAGTGCTTCCAACTCGACTAGATGGGCTTCAGCAGCTCTGTCTGGCGCTTGCTGGTCGTAGACCGCAGTGCGCGAGGACGGTAACTGGATCTCGATGGGCAGGACGGCCTCATCTCCATACACTAGGGAATAAGGGGTCATCTGGGTGGAATTGCGAGTCGTCGTCCGATAAGTGCAGAGGGCATTGGGGAGCTTTTCCGGCCAACTCTTCTTGTTCTGACCAACCATCTTTTGCAGAATGTTAGAGAGGGTTTTGTTAAACACCTCAATCTGTCCATTCGCCTGCGCATGATAGCGAGATGTATGGTTCGAGTGAATGTTGTACTTGGCGTACAACTTCTTCAACTCGGCTGCTCGGAAATTGGCTCCGTTATCCGTGAGGATAGCGTGAGGCACTCCAAATCGATAAATGATGCTGGAGGTCACGAAGTCAGCGATAGAACAGGATTTGACCTCTCTGAGCAGAATCGCCTCTGCCCATTTGGAGAAGAAGTCTGTGGCGGTCAGAATGAACCGACACTGGCGAGCCGTCGCCGGCAGGTAAGGTCCCACAACGTCCAGCCCCCAGACTGCAAAGGGCCAAGAATACCTGGTGGTATGGAGAGGCTCCGGCGGCCGATGCACAATGTTCGCATGAACCTGGCATGCATGGAACTTCTTGGCATACTCGATGCAGTCAGGGATCATGGAGGGCCAGAAGTATCCCAACCTCCGAATCTGGTGGGACAGCTTCGGTCCAGTCTGGTGGGCACCTCATGAACCATCATGAATCTCTTTCATGACTCGTGTGATCTCAACTCCCTGAAGGCAACGGAGGAGAACACCATCAAATCCGCATCTATAGAGGATCTGCTCCAGGCCGGGACTGATCTGGAGGACAAACTGCGATGCGCGGCGTCGACCTCGCTCACGCTCGGCCCGATCCGACGGGAGAATGCCATGTTGGAGGTACTCAACCAAAGGCGTCCTCCAATCAGGGGCTGGTTAGACTGCCATATCTATGGTACTCGGGGCTCCAGGCAAAGGGGAAACCGTGGTGAGATTACTTACCGATGGGCCGGGATCTCCCTCCGGGATAACAGGAGCGATGAGCCTGCGGTGCGTTACGCGGATGATCAGGTTGTCATGTTCAGGCTCTGCAAGTGACGCAGCAAGGCTGGCCAAAGCATCTGCTCGACCATTCTGCGACCGGGGAATATGGACAATTTCTGGCCGAGAAGGGAACTGGGCCATCCGGAGGAGGGTGCACCCCAGCAATGGCACAAGTTCCGGCTTCCTGAAAACATAGTCGCCATTGATCTGCTTAACGACCAGCTCGGAGTCCCCTTTCACACACATATGGGGCACGTCTATCTCGAGAGCTAACTCGAGGCCAGTGATGAGGGCATGGTATTCTGCCTCATTGTTGGTACAGCCCTCTGACAACAGGAATGAGTATGGCAGCACGGCTTGCTCTGGGGTAATGAAGACGATACCCAAGCCCACTCTGTTGAGCTTCGGATTATCGAGTCTTCTACCGGTGGGGCTCTGGGAGGCACCGTCAAAGTGCATCTGCCAGCATGGATCGGCACGATCGACCGAGAGAACGGCCTCATCAAGAAAGCCTAGATCCAGCGGCTGATCCGCGGAGGTCGGGTGAGCAGCCAGAATGTCCGCCAATGCTTGCCCTTTGATGGCCTTCTGAGACACATACCTGATGTCGAACTGCTGGAGAATCACAGCCCACCGCGCTAGATGGCCAGTCAACATAGGCCGACTCAGGATATATTTCAACAGGTCTACCCGAGAAACCAACTGTACCTCGTGGTGCTGCAAGTAGTGCCATAATTTCTGTACGGCAAATACGACCGCCAGGCAGCTCTTCTCGATGGGGGAATACCTAACTTCCGCATTGAGGAGCATTCGACTGAGGTAATAGAGGCTATTCTCTGTTCCCTCGTTGTTCTTCTGGGCGAGAAGGGCACCAAGGGACCGTTCCAGGGCAGTCACATAAAGGACCAGCGGCTTCCCGGATACAGGCGGCATCAGAAACGGAGGTTGAAGTAGGTACTGCTTGATTTCCTCAAAAGCGGTCTGACACTCCTTATCCCATACATAGGTGGCACCTTTCTTCATGAGCCGAGAAAAGGGCTTACACTTGCCGGCCAGATTCGCGATGAATCGGCGTATATAGGCTAAGTGGCCTTGGAACCCTTGCAGTTCCCGAATGTTACCTGGGGGAGGCATCTGGCTAATCGCCCTGATCTTCTCTGGGTCGATCTCAATACCCCGATATCTTACCACAAAGCCAAGAAACTTCCCGGAGGTGACCCCCAAGGCCCACTTCAACGGGTTCATCTTAAGGCGGCGAGACCAGAGGAAGCCGAACACTTTCTCAAGATCTTTGAGATGGTCCTGATGCTGGTGCGATTTGACCACCAGGTTGTCGACGTAGCATTCCACCAGTGTGCCGAGTATTCGCTTGATTATGCGGTGCATCGCCCGTTGATAGGTGGCACCTGCATTCTTCAGGCTGAAGGGCATGACCTGGTAACAAAAGATACCTTGGGGGGCCCTGAAGGTAGTGAACTTCTCATCTTCAGGGGCCATCTGGATTTGGTTGTATCTGGATTATCCATCCATGAAGGAGAGGGCTTGGAACCCTGCCGTGGCGTCAATCAACAGCTCTGTCACCGGAAGGGGAAAATCATCCTTTGGACAGTGGCGGTTGAGATCGCGGAAGTCGATACAGACTCTGATCTACCCGTTCTTCTTCCTGACCGGCACAATGTTGGCCATCCATCTGGGGTACTGAACTTCCCTCACGAAGTTGGCTTTGATAAGCTTGTCAACTTCGGCCTCAACCATGGCACCGTGGAATGGGTGCATCTTCCTGGGAGGCTGCTTGAACCCGCGATGGTTCGCCGGGAGGCCAAGGCGGTGGACGGCTACCTGAGGATCTAGCCCCGACATCTCGTCATAGCACCAAGCGAACACATCACGCTGCTGTCTGAGGAAGTCCACGTACTGCTGCTGCTCCTCAGAGGGCATGGCGGCACTGACCAATGTGGGTCTTGGATCTGCCTCAGTTCCAAGGTTCACCTGTACTAACTCATCGACCGTGGCTGAGACGCCCTCCTCAAAGGCTGGGGGTGCATCTTCCACGTCCTTTCCACTCGGGGAGGGATCGTCCATGGGAGAGACTGCGTTGGAAACTGCATTGGGGATAACAAATCCTGCTGGGCCGCTGGTGATGGCATGGGTGGTCGCGGTCATCTCATCATGAGACTCACAGGCCTTCGAGACCATGGCTACGTCCAACCGATGGATCGGGAGGACGTAAGCATCATCCAAACTTGCCCAGGGATCACTTGCAACAGCGACAGGCTCAAACTCACTTGTCAGGATCTGCTTATCCTTGCTCTTGTAATAGTCCGCGTCCAGATAGCGAGCTTCACATGAGGCAAAAGGAGAGGCATCTCCCTGAAGCACGCCTACTCGACCATTAAGGGAGTATTTAAGGCATTGGTGGTATGATGAGGTAACCGCCGCATGAAGGTGGATCCATGGCCTGCCCAACAATGCGTTATACGCAGTGTCCTAAGAGACTACCATGAATTCAGTGTTGGCAACCAGGTCACCGAACTGGGTCTTCAAACGTATCTTGCCGACCGGAGTTTGCTCGGTGAGGTCGTACCCCTGGATCCTGAGGTCGGAGGGAATCAAGTCATCCTCAGACAACCCCAATCTCTGGAGCGTCCGAGTTGGAATCAGGTTAATCCCGGACCCCATGTCAAAAAGACAACGCCAGACTTCAAGGACATTGAACTGGCCAGTAACATACAGCGGACGAATGTGCCCATGTATAGGAGGGTCTTCATCCTCAATAGAGAACAAGATAACTGCCTGACATTCGGCGTTCTCAATCGCTTCGGCGTGAAAGGCCTCTGCAGCCGCAACCTCCGTCTCAAACTAGAGGGGGCTCTTCAGGGCTTCAGCGAGAGCCTTGTGCATCTCAGGTGACAGGCGCAGAGCCTCAAGGATGGATAGCCTTGCTGGGATGTCGGCCAAGTGCTTCAGGACATCATACTTTCTTGCCAAGCGCGAGCCCCTGGTTTCAGGAGGTTGCTCTGCGGTTGGAGGCATGACGGGCCTTGCCGGTTGGACCGGCGGCCGACTGGTGCTTGGCGCATCTCGATGTTCACTGGTTGAAGCACGAGATGTGGTCACCGTACTGGGGCCAGGAGGACGGGATGGACTCGTGGCAGGACGGAGCTGGTCGTGGCGCGGCTGAGGCGGTTCTGCCTGGTCCCACACCACAAACAGTGGCGGAGGCGAATCCGTCATCCCCGGATGGGGGGGTTGCGCGCGCTGAGCTCAGTTTTGAGCCCGCTGCCTAGTCTCAGTGGCGTGCACGGCCTGGCTGGAGGTACCAACTGCCGTGCCCCAACGACTCATGTTGTTGCTGTTCCTCTGAGGGTGGCGACGACCGGGGACACTAGGGAGGTCCACCTGGTGTTCTTCAACGTCGGGAACCGAAAAGGGATTTACCAGCTCGACGGTATTAACCGAAGCGTACCCAACACTGTCATCGGACGGATCATTCATCACCGGGCAGATCCGGGGAGGGACCCCCATCTCCGGGGGCATGAAATCGCTGAGAGTGAGGGATAGCGGCGGAACTGGTGGGGCACGCTCTTCCTTCTTGTGCCGCCTCCATTTGCTCTTCTCGGAAGCGGCAGGCGGGGACGACGATGCCGAAGCAGCACCCGCAGATCCTGGGGGCTCATGCTGATTCAAGCGCGCACAGATGATTCCATGGGCGCGAATGATCGTCTTGCGGGCCATCCAGTCATTATACTTCTGGGATCCACGGTCGGAGACCAGCTGTCATTCGACCTCGTCGCCACTATCGTCATCTGATCTCAGGAACACACCCGCCACTTGTGCTGGAGCTGGGCCCAACCTGATTACATTGTTGTTAATCTGGTCTTTGAGCCAGTAATTAAACACATAGCACCGCCGGATGGTGTGCCCCAGGGCCCGATGGTAAGGGCAGTAGCGGGGGTTATCTGTGAGATGTGCCTCCTCTGGCCTCCAACACTCAGGCAGTCGCACAATCATCTGCTCCAGGGCGCTCCGAAAATAACCGGGGACCTGATCCTCGTGAAATGAGTAAGTCAGGTATTGCAGGGCCCTGGGAGCGTGGTCTTGACGAGGGGCTGGAGGGGCCTGCCGAGGAGGTGGACCCCGATTATCTCGCCTGGGTTGTGGCGGTACATTACGCGGAGGGGCCGACTGGTTCTAGGGCTGCCACTGCTGGGCCGGGAACTGAGCACGTGGAGGCGGATTCCTGTGAGGCTATGGAGCTGGCCTCAACGGCAGCTGCTCCAACTTCCTAGGGGCCTCTATCTGGGAAACAGCAGTGGGCTCAGCCCTGCTGACTCTCCTTGCAGGGATCATAGGAGGCAGTGGGCGTGCCTGACTGGCCTGTTGCAGGGCTTCCTCAAGATGTTGAGCTTTGTCTGAGAAGTCTCTGAACCCTCCGAGGTAATTCTGAGTGATCAAGGAAGGGACCAACTCGGTCTTGACGTTCCCGACGCACATTGTCAGCAACTGCTCCTGAGTCAATTGCATGTCAATGGAATACGTGAGACCCTTCCATCGGGCGACGAAATCTGCGACTCACTCATTAGGCCTTTGCTTGCACTTGAAGAGGTCTGCGATACTCGTCTTCCGGGTCGTGGAACTGAACTGATAGAGGAACTGTCTACGAAGGTCCTCCCAACTATTTATCGACCCGACGGGGAGCTGGCTATACCAGACAAATGCTGGCTAGTGGCCCCATAGTAGGGTAATACTGAGTTATTGCTACTATGGTGATTGGCCCCCTCAGTTAGGCCATGTAGGGCTATACCGGGTAGTATTATGGGCGTTATGGCGTCATCGAGTTTGGGCATGCCTTCAGGATGAGTCAGATGTATAGAATGTTCTGAATTGTTCACGATCTCCGAGGTTCAACCCATGTTTCATTTAGTGTTTATTTGTATGTGGTGGACGATTAATAGGTCGAGTTCGGTTGCTGACCCATGTGTGACACTTTTACTATTGCTCTTAGTGTGTGTTGTGTGTGATTTTCCTTTTGACTAACAACTAAAGTTTGGATTTCTAAATTGTTTGCAATTTTTTTTAAAATTCAATGCACCTGTTTCTTTCAACATTAAACTTGTTCTAAATTAAAAAGGGCAATGGACTGTTACAGGTTTTAGAAATTAAAGTATGTGGAAACCATATTTTATATAATTTAGTTCAAAACTAGAATTGATAAATTCTTTATTTATTGGTATGTGCATTGGGAATAGAATTAGTCGAGCCTACCTACTAATTTTTAATACTCAGTCCTATAGTGTCTTCTTGTTTTTAGTTCTGTTGTAGGTTCCAGATTCATATGTTTTCCTTGAGCGATGTTGGTTGTGGTATTGGAAGGTGACCCAAGGGGTCACGAGGTGTTTTGGACGTATTCAGGTTAGCAGCATTGTTTTTTGTTCTTTATTTATTTTATTTTGTTCTATTTATTTCTACTACTTAATTTATTTTATTTTGGTCCAAGTCATTCCCACCTGGTTACTTCTGATGCCCGACACTAGTTTCCCACTCGTGGGGATCGGGAACGCCCTTTGGGCCATGTTGCGGATCGACTCGGGTGACCGCTTCAGGGTCAACCCAGGTTGGTTCGTGACAGAGGACCTTCGTATAGTGACATAATAAAAAACACTCTATGTATTCCATCGAAAAACTAATGTGACGATATTTTATATAATTATAGATCAATACTATGTAAAGGCCTTTTATATGGTGTAAATCATAAAATAATACGTCATGGAGGTTCTCCTAATAGTTAGTTAATATCTGGATTCTCTTGAGTTCGCACCTAAAACACAAGTTTCCATGGTTATGCCAACAGAAAAATAAAGATAAATCAGGGGTTTCCACTGGAAAAAAATTCATACAAATCACAGGTGTCACCCATGATATTATAATTGTAATGGTTAGACCTATAAATTTAATATTGATCATAAAGGATGGAATTCCTTCATAAACCCTTCAATAATAAGTACCCACGAAGGCTCATAATATAGATGTCTACTAGAAAAATTTGACCATGAAGTTCCTGCTTATTAAGACATCCAATAAGAAGGAAACACCATAGGTTCTACCTAAATTCTATACTGTAGATTTCATCTCATGAAAAAAATATGTATAGGGAGGAGTTCATATGAATAAAATTGAATCTAATGTGAATAAAAATGGATTAAATATCATTAGTACTTATTCAAAAGGTAATCCTTGTAGTGAAACATCGCTTCAGCACGATGGACCTCCTCATTCAACAGTCAGTATATAGTTTCTATCTTATCATGGGGAATATTGAATTATAAAATCGATTACACCGTTCATTCATACTCATATTTGTGGGTTTTTATTCGAATCATTGAAAAACTGAGGGAATGATAATAATTAGTGGATACCATATTTCTGGAACTAAAATAATTAGTTAATGAAATTATCAATCATCTAAATTCCATTTATATCATTGTGGAGAAATGATTATTATTTTCATACGAAATTAAAAAAACTGAAGGAGGAATATAAATTACCAAATTTCATCTAGAGAAAACGTGATCAAAATAAAACGTAATCCAATTCGTGTACCATTTACAATTCTTAATATGAAACTCCACATAAATTAAAGGGTTGTTGATTTCTGAATCTCTATTACAACGTTTTAGTGAATTTTTTGAATCTATAATAAATGTATCAATCAATTGATATATTTATCTTTTCATGTCAAATGATCACATTTTCTTCCTTTTTAAATTTCCTTACCACTCAATGGATTATAATAAAAAATCTAGAAATAATATTGACATCCTTAAATGAGACTTCCTCAACAGTTTTAATTTCATCTATAAATTGATCAGGTATTCCACATGCAATGTACACATTGGAAGTTAGATAAAATATAGAACTTCTCTCTGCACTCCAATTTTATACCCATTATTTTCACTAAAAATGAATCATAACATGCCATTACATTGATCTAGGTAATAGGTTTTTGGTGTACATATTCCAATTAGATAGTAAATAATATTTTCCCCCCTAATTTATAGAATATATCTACTATAATAAAATGATCCATCAATAGGGGTTTTCAAAGTCAAAAAAGGAATGTAAAATAGGATCCACTGTATAGGGAATAATTAAAAGGTGTTATATAATATTTTATTGAATTTTCCTGCCATAAAAAAGTACATATTGCATTAAGTTGAATCTATAATAAAACATTGAATTTCCTAAGTATCCACTAAAAAGGTGGAGGAACAAAAAGATAGTAGCACCAGAGATTCAGTTTAGATTTATTTTCACCCATATATACTATGATTGATATTTTCTGGAGTATGATAATTTTTAAAATATTGATCTCCATAGTTTACTTTACTAATAATTCATGAATCATTTTCTACTTTGAGTTCATATATAGTATATTCCATATAAAAAACTCAGAATTATAATAAAAAATTAGTTAACATGGAATACTGGATTGGAATAGGAAAAAAATTACTGGAGTAGTGAATAAAAATTTCTTTTAAGAAAGAATAATTGTTATCAGATAATGATGTACCATTGAAAATTACTTCAACCCTTATAAAGAACATAATTAGTTTAATTGTGTTAATGGAATGATTCATATAATGTAACTCATATCAGTAAATATTTCTAACATAACCCCCATAGGAATCATTTAACATGTTAATAATGAAGAAGAATGTGATGAGAAAGGAGTTGTTTGAGATGTTATCCACTATGGAGTTCACAAATCGGGCAGGTGTAACCAACATAGTAGGTTGGATCCAAAATTGGGATCTCCTCAAAACATTCATATACCCGCCACATTGAAATATTTGTATATGAAAAAGTGAATAGAGTGGCTTAACCTATGTCTCACATACCACTTAATGATATTCATTCACATTTTACTAACCAGAAAACATTATCCCTATAAATTTTTTCTAGATAAGTTTTTGTTTATATATTCCAAATTACTCATAAGACACATTCCATCTTGGTGAAACTATTTTCATGAATTTCTGTTTCATCCATAAAAAGAAAAAAATTCTTAATAAAATAAAAAAATTCAAGACCTAGACTCCATAATGGTCTAATGAAATTTCTCTTATGGATATTACAACCAATGGGTTATTTATAATTACCTCTATTATTGAATAATCCATAAAAATGTTGGATCATAAACCTTTTCCAACTTAATATTCTTATCAATGAAAAACATGGAAAATAATGAGATAATAGGATCTTCTAAAAATCCACAACTCAAGAAATAGCTTAACGTACAGTGCCACTAGATATTCTCATTTCCATTATATACCTTACTGATCAAATGAAATATGTGGATATTAGCATGATATTGTACATAAATAAAAGATAAAATATCCTAAGTGTGGGTACATGACTCCTAAACTCAACATTAAAAATCCAATAATCTATACATTCAATGTTTTAGAATATTTAGAAAAACATCACAATGATTTTATGCCTATGCATAATCACTTAATTTAAATTTTTGATTAAAACGAAGTATAAAAACACATATTCGTTTTGTAAACCATGGAGACAAATGAATTAATTTGTTTAAATAACCGTACAGCTAGATCTATTAAAAATTTGGAAAATAAATTATTTAAATTATTATAATTATTTAGTATGACATAAAAGAAAAATGTGGTTCTGTTCCACTAAAACTACAGGAAAAATGAGAAAAATAGGGATCAAGATATAATCATTAAGATTAATGGTCTATCATATTGAATGATCACGAACTTTTATACAAAAAAATATATTACAAATTCGATATCCAAATATTTTTCAAAATCATTAAATTCAATTCATTCATTTAAGTATATAGGTGGGATCCATGAATTTAATGTTGTATCATAATAGAAGGAATGTTTTTTTGGAACTCAAAATATTATTCATGGATGGATACATTGTAAAAAGGTAAATAAACATTTAAATTAAAAAATTGAAACTCTATTTCCCAACTATGAACCACTACTTTATTCATCTATAGTGTCTACTAATTATCATGTCTTTCTGCTTCCAAAACAACACAACAAATATAAGTTCCCTAATAAAAACTTCCAATATTTTTTAATGTTATATATTCATTATATCATCTATAGATATAAGGAAAAATTTTATGAATTTATAAATTATGATATTCTAGGATTTTTCGTTACTACATTGAATAGAATGCATTTAATTCATTCAAAAATCAAATTACTAGATGAGGTGGGGTTATATGATCACCCAAATAGGTTACCTTATCACAAGATGTTAGGGAACAATATTCATGAATTCTTATTTATCACATAATTGTTCATATATTTGATTGGAACATGTCATATAGTGTTCCAAAAACACATCACTTAGGTAAATTCATTCTCTGATACTTCACTAGAGGATAAAGAAATGTGGTAATAAGTACAAAAAATAGTTGTATATAAATTTAGTGAAATGATGTAGAAAAACAATTAGTCATCTTTTCACGTGAAATTATTCTTTCATGACTAAATCATCCAATCAAGACCCCAACCCTATCATCAATCAAGACAGTGTCACCGTAGATTTAAAATTCATAAAACATTCATAGAAACCAACATTGATGATAATAAAACATGAAAAAGAATATACAAATGCACCAATACCAACCCTTGAAATTATATATTTTCCCATTTTCATTGGATGGATGAACTATACTCCCCCAACTCGAATTTTTATACAATGAATAATAACAGTATTGCCCTGTCAAAATCAATCACATCACTCATTCATTTTTAATGAAGAATACTCTCATGAATCATAGTTAGTGATCAATAATCATGAATGGGGATAGAAATTTTATGGTAGGGAAGATATCTCTAAACCCTTCAATAATGGATTTATTCCAAAAATTATAATGATCAATCTAGGGTTTAAAATGTAGTTTTTAAATAATCTGAAATCATATACTAGTCAGATCATCAAACTTCTTAGGATAATTATCATTTATCATGTTGTAGCCTTTTTGGAAGATTTATATATTTATGGGACAAAGATACATGGTATGCTCTGTTTAACCAAACACCCCCACCCATTTCATCTAATGAATGGAATGAACATAATAGTCAAATTCGATCCATAATCCAAACAAAACAAATTTCCCACATAACTATATAGAAATGCCTATAGATCAATAATACAGAGTGATAAAGAACAGATCCGATTTTCCTTCATTATATTCAAACATATAATCCATTACCCCAATCAATAATCATTGGGAAGCCTTTTTTGATTTCATACCTGGAGTATAAATCTGTAAAATCATGAATGTTCTATAAGCGTTATCTAGACATGATATGGTAGATATTTTCATTCACTACAGGACATTGATAAAATATTATGGGTCTTTTGAATTTTAAATGGTTTGTTTAATTTTATTAGGGAAGACTATAATTTATGTAAGGTTTATTACATTTGAAAATATTTTAATAGGATTAGATTCCCATTATACATTTTATAGGTAGTTTTATAATCATTATGAGACACTTTATATTTATGTAGATGTTATTAGTACATTGGAAAATAGAAAATGAGTGAGCCACTAAATTTTGAATAAGTCATTTATAGTGAAAAAATATAGGAAGTTTCAAATTTATGTAATTCTAGAGTATTAAATTAGATTATTCTCAATGATAATATTCAATGAAACAAAATTCATGAACATGATAAAATAATAGATTTTAGCAATGATGGAAGAATATAATTGATTTTGGATTATGTAAACATGGATTTTTTGGAATATTATTGAAATGGAAAAGGTATTCTGATTATTATGAAATATCTTATGGAAATACATTATTGATTATCATAGAGCTCAAAAAAGTATTGATGATGATTGAATATCTTTTAAGAATAACATCACACTACAAATAATCATGGATGATTTTTATATATTAAAAGTTGTAAATAATATGTTTTTAATATATATATATATATATATGATATAATAAAGGAATAAAAGAGGGATGTTCTATTATATCTATCATCTATATACTCTCTTAAGTAAAAAAATATTGGATATGCATAAAAGTTCCTAAATCATGTACATTCAGTGTAGCAATGTCTTGAAAGAGATCCAACATTGATATGAAGAATTAAACATTGAATGTTAATAAATATGACAATCAGAGAGATATAACCATCTTGAAACATTTAAAGAGTGTCATTTCGGCTGAAGAGGTGAATAAAAAACTATGAGATCCTATATCATATTATTTCAGGATGTTTGAGGGACACATTATTATTAACTAACATTTATAAAGAATGTGAGACAACAAAAGGTCTCAGCCTTAAAAAATTACATGATCTGGAATTAAATAAATAATTCAAATTGAGGATCTTTTCGGGTTTATAGGTTTAGAGAATTAGGCCATAACTATTACATTACATTCCATGTATTACAATGTACACTCTTCTACTCAATTTCCATATTTTTCAAAAAATATATAAAATCATGAAAAAAATGTCATTTCTAGTTCCATGTTTTGGACAACATGAATTTTCATTGATGCAATCCTTGACCTTTTTCATATTTAAGTCCTGTAAAAAACATTTCACAACATGGGATGAGAATAAAAAGCTCAGTATGGGATATAAAACAATGAAATAAAACATTATTTCATCTTAAATTATATAACATAATCCCTCTAGAATACCTTATGAAATCATAATTTTAATGAATAGACATAGAAATCATAAATCATAATGATAACTTGTAGTATCTATATCATACTTACATTATAGTTATCGCAGCTACGTAGGTAGTTACATTCGGAATTCCCATCATAGTATATTCCTTAAATCTCTTAGGAGAAACATTCCCATTTACATACATCACGTTAACCAATGCATTGGGTAGCTATCTCAGTCTCAGCCGCCCTATGTTTATCACGGAACCACCCATATATGTATACAATGCCCAAGAACCATAACATATTCATAGCACATAAAACAAACATAAAGGAAAGATAACATTTCAACATTGAAATCACAATATATCATTTAAATATTTGATAAAACAAAACCATTATGAAAACCATTTTCAATACCAAAATACATAAAATAGTATATGGTATTTATATTCTTTTAAAACCATTACGACTTGTTATGGAAGCCTTAGATCAAATAATACTCATGACGGTGAAAAAGGTCATTGTAACCACTAATGTTAAAAAGAAACATTCTGTTTTTGTCAATTAGTAAAACTCTCTATAGAAAAGGATTTCATTTGAATGAAATGTAATGTCAAGGATTTTTATACAGATTATAAAATAACGTCTTGTATTAAAACAAAATATGCCTCAATGAAAGGTGATTGAGACTAAGACTCTTACAACATGTTCGATTTGACCCGTTCGTTCCTAAATCTCCAGAATAATACAATAAATTTAATTTCTACCTGATTAAGAAACTTTTTCAAGTTTATTATTCCGTTTATATCACTTATTATAATGTTATAAACATTATATAATAATATTAGTAAATAACGGTTGTTTTTTCGATATGTAGTACTTGAGTCAAAAATGACCACCTTATAATTTCATGTAGTCCATGTGGTCAATAGTACATTATCTCCAGAATGATATTCCTGATTTAGATATCATATATATCAAATATATCCTGTATATATATGTACTTATAATATTACATAACATTTAGAGGTAAGAAATGAAATGCACCATTCATGAAGACGGTATGTCATACGTACGCAGGAACGATACTTTCATTTCTAATTTGTATTTCAATGGAATTAAAATATAATGATACAGAAATATATTTTAATTCAATTATAATATCATTAATTATATCCATTATATATCCCATATATGCAATTAATGATTCATATCACTTTAAGAGGGTTGTAGTCCGCACTTCCTCAAATTAAATCATCCCATTTACCCATAATGGTAACTATAAAGGTATGATATAAATAGAAAATACAGAACCATAAAGATAACATAATCATAATATATATCATATATAAATAAAATTTCATCATAATGGCCACCATGAGAGGCATTAGGAGATAGTTGATCAATCATCGATTCGTGAGGCATTAGTTTCCCATCCACAGAAATAGTATGTTCTTTTCCCATTATATGGAGGTGTGTACAATTTTAGATTGAATTATTCTCATAAAAACATCCTATTATATTTAGGATGCTGGTTCCTTTATAAAATAAATAAATAAAATGAGTTTAGGGGGTTGTTGATGTAAATTATTAAAAAAACAACTTAAGAGAAGACGTTACCTTTAAATCAGGTAACTCCCTTTAGTTTGAACCAAAAGGGATTTTTGAAGTGCCCTCTACCTATGTTAAGGCTTCTAAGAAGTGGGTAGTGACGAAGGGATCATATTTTGGAAGAAGTTGGGATATCCAAGGGACTTGGGAGGTGTGAGGAAGGGGTTAGAGGTGAGGTCTTTTTATTTGGGGAAGGAGGGGCTCTTTAAGAAAGTGCAAAATTATTATTTTATTACATAATGATTATCAGTTTCTAAATGTTAATGACTTATTAATGTATAAGATAAGATGTCTCATTGTCGAAATAAAAACTTCCAAATATAATTGGACAGGTTTGGGATATTATTTTACTCATTATAATCTTATTTATTTAAAAGATTTATTAATGAGGAAAACACTACATCATTATTGTGTAATAAATAATTTAATTTATTTAATGTATAAATATCATAAAAAATATCGCGATTTAAGAAATAGTATTATCATTATAAAAAATATTTATATTAAAAATGATAACTTATATATCACTATGTAAAAAGTGATTTACTAAAAGATATTTTTTATGTCATTTTTGTCTTTACATACGGTAATTAAAATAATGTGTCATTATCACACCCATGTGGCTCCATGAGGTCCCAAAATCAATCCAATGATACCCATGGTCGTAATTTTATCAACCAATAATATTAGGAAACATGTTAGTGTAATTTTTTATTATTTTATTAATATGTGTCTACCCTTATTAACCAGATTTACCATTTAACCATGGTAAAAAGTTTTTTTACTCCAGTAAATATTCATAATGCTTAAAATGAAAAAATACCTATTTACACAATTTGGACATCCTTATTCCCAATATTAAATCCATTTTTTAAAATTAGAAACACCTAAGTGGATTAAATTATTTTATAATTAATTCTTGATGTCAAAACAATAAGCGTGTTTTCAACAAATAATAATAATCAAACAATTGACACTTATTTATGTCCAATTTCAAAGTGAAACTAATTTCACTCACCAACAATGGACTAAATGGTAAAAATATAATCTAACTACAATTTAAAATGTAATAGATTAATATTCTAACTGTATAAATAAATTATATTATAATGTAGTTTTGAATTAAAATAAACTATTTTACTATTCTTCAAATTTATCTTTATCAGAAAAATACCAAAATTAAATAAGAATTATATTTTGATGTCCCGATTATAAATAATAATATTTTATGTCAAATAAAACATTTAAAAGGGATTAAAACTATATTTAAAATGTTTTCCCATCAAAAGGTGATAAATCTAACTTTTAAAGAATCTTAGAGTATTTGTGCATAAAATTGGAATCATTTTCATTTTAACCCTCAAAACATTTATGGGATAAATGTAAAAACATTTAACAAACATGTATAATAATATTTTACTTAGTTCTCTTCATTTTCCCTAATAAAATGACTAGGGGTTAACTACCATTTACAATAATAATATTACATTATTATTGTGCAATGTATGATTTCAAAGAAACCCACTGCTGGGTATCGAGTACGCTATCGAGAATAGTAACACCTTTAAGGTAAAATTAATATTTAATCCACAAAATATTAAATAAAAAATAGTATTATTTTTTTATATACCAGGGATGTTATATCCTTCCCCCCATTTTGGAAATTGCAGCCTCGTAATTTTATTCACTTGTCAAATAAATTGGGGTATTTCTCTCTCATAGTATTTTCAGATTCCCATGTTGTCTCTTCAACCATATGGGTTTTCAACAAAACCATTACATAGTGAATTACCATATTCCGTAATAATTTCTCACTTCAGTCATTTACATGGACTGGTTGTTCCTCATAAGAGAGATTCTCTTCCAACTGAAATATCTCTTAGCTAAAAACATGACTTTGATCTGGAGTATTCTTTCAAAACATTAAAACATGAAAACACTATGTACCTGGGATAAACATGGAGGTAAAGAAACTCATTACATAATTGATCCAACTTTCTCCAAGATTTCATAAGGTCCATTGAACCTCAGAATCAACGTTACCATCTTACCCAAATGCATCACACTTTTCCATGGAGGAACTATGAGAATGAAATGATCACCTACCACAAAATAAAGTTACCTCCTCCAGTTATCTGAATAATGTTTCTACCTACTCTGAGCTATTCTCATTTTATTCTAAATCAAATGAACTTTTTTTCCATCTCATCTACCAATTCTTGTCCCATATGTTTCCTTTCACATTCGTCATCCCAAAATGATAGAGTTCGACACTGCTTCCCAAAAAATGCCTCAAATGGAGACATCGATATACTAGAATTATAATGGTTATTATATGAAAATTCAACCAAAGGAAGATGATGGTCCCAACTTCCTAGGTAATCCAGGGAACAAGCATGTAGATATACTCCAAGGTCTGAATTTTTCGTTTTGACTGCCCATCTAATTGAGGATGAAATGATGTACAAAAATTTAATTCAATACCCAAGGAATTATGAGGGCCTTTCCAAAATTTGGAAGTATACCTGGGATCCCGATCAGTTTCAATGGAGAGAGGGGCACCATGTAACCAGACTATCTCATTAACATACAACTGAGAATGTTGATCTAGAGACAATGTATCCTAAATAAGAATAAAATGAGTAGATTTAGTATATAGATAAAAAATAACTCAAATTTCATTATTACCCCATTATGTCTTTGGTAATCCCATAAATAAGCCTATGGATATATTTTCTCATTTCCACTATGGCACCAGTAAAGACTATAGCATCAATTTTGGTAATTTCCACTCTTCTTTAACTTGTTGAAAAATCAAACACTACATTGTAATGCCAAAAATATCTATTTTCATTTGATCCCACCAGTAATACACTCGAAGATCTATGTAAATCATTGTACTTCCAGGATGAATAAAAAATGGGTAACTATGAGATTCACATAACAACAAATTCTTCAATAGTGAATCACAAGGAACACATAATCTTTTCCCAATCCTCAAAACACTATCATAATCAAAGGTAAATTCAGTCAAATTACCCTTCTGGAACAACTCTATATTTTTCTGTAACTCACTATCTTCTTTATGGGCTTTATTTATTCTTTCTGATAGAGATGATTTCACTGAAAACTAATACAAAACAGAATACTTTCCTGCCCCAAAAACTTATATTCCAAAGTTCATCTAATCATAAACCGAAGGATCTCGTTCCAAATGTATCATGGTTATTGAACAATTTGTTTTTCGAATCAATGCATCAAACACATTATTTTATTTTCTCGGATGGTAATGGATCATGAAATAATAATCCTTGATTAATTGTAACCATCTCCTCTATCTCATTTCAATTCTTTCTATGTGATTATATACTTCAAACATTTTTGGACAGTATATATTTCACATTTTACCCCATAGAAATGATGCCTCCAAATTTTTAATGCAAAAAACAATAGTAGCTAATTCCAAATCATGTGTAGGTTAGTTTTACTCATGAGGATTCAACTGACATGAAGCATAAGAAATTATCTAATCACTCTGCATAGGGACACAACCAAGTACTTTTAACGAAGCATCATAGTAAATAAAAAACTAACAATTTTTGGTAGGCAGTTCCAAAATTGGAGAATTCACCAATATTCAATTCAATTCCTAAAAACAATCATTACACTCTTTTATCCAAACAAACATAACACCTTTTCAAGTTAACTTAATCATTTGACTAGATTAAAGTGCAAATTTTTCAACAAACCTTTTCTAATAACCTTCCAAACCAAGAAAACTACGGATCTCAGTTATATTTATTGGTCTTGTCCATTCTTCAACATATTTTTTTAGCGGGATCAACTATTATGACATTTTTTTAATCAATGTAACAAATTAATGTAATTTAATGTAACCAAAACTCATACTTGATGAATTTCCCAAATTGTTTTTTTAAAGGTTTGAAATACAACCCTTAACTAACATTCATGCTCATTTTTATTTTTACAATAAACCAAAATATCATCAATGAACACAACTAAAAACTTATCCAAGAACTCACGGAAAATTATTTTCATAAGACCCATGAAAACAGTATGTTTATTGGTAAAACCAAAAGTCGCAGCTAAAAATTCACAATGGACATATCTAGTACGAAATGCGGACATTGAAATGTCTACTTCCTATACATCCAATTGATTGTACCCTAAAAACAAGTCAATCATCGAAAAATACTGAGCTCCTTGGAGCTAATCAGTATAATCATCGATATGAGGCAAAGGATACTTGTTCTTAACAGTGATGTTGTTCAATGCTTTTTATTAAATGCAATGTCTCATTGAATAATCTTTCTAGTAAAAAATTAAGACAAATGCTCCCCATGGGGATGTGCTAGGTCGAATGTAGCCTTTATCTAATAACTCTTGAAATTGCATCCTTAACTCTAAAAGTTCAATTATATTCATTAAATAAGGGGGTTTTGAAATTTCCTTAGAATCATGAAATAAGTCAATAGTAAATTTAACTTCCCGGTCAGGTATAATACTAGGGAACTCATCAGTAAAAACATCATGGTACCCATTTACCACTGGCACATCATTAATCTGAATAGTTACTCTGTTTTCAACAATATGTGCAATGTAATGTTCATTTCTATCATTTACTAGTTTCTCATTTTCCTGATATGTTATCACAAGTAAGGGTTCATTCATATACACAATCTATAAATCATTGTGATAAGAAACCCCTTTATCTCTACATTCAACAATATCATGATAAAATTAAAGCCAAACCATACCAAAAATAACATCAAACTCTACTAGTTTAAAAAAAAACTAAGGATTGCAGGTAGATTTATTCCGCACACAAGGAAAAGATGGTTATTATAATTTCTTTTTATTTCATCATTTCCTCTAGGTGTTTTCTCCATAAGATCATGATTCATATATAGAGATGGAATTCCAAATTTATTTGACAACATCTCAGAAATGAACGAATGTATGGACCCCAAAGCAAACAACACTTTTGTATAATCTGAACAAACAAACTGTATACTTGATACAACATCATTTGATGTCCCAAATCTGATGTAGTAGTTGCAAAGGACTTCACCACCATTTTCTTCTTGTAGTATATTTGCATTCCCTTGGTTGAGTTCTTAATTGGATACTCATATTTATAATGACCCATTTAAGTGCACATAAAACATTTTACTAACTGTAAATCAGATTTTTTCTTACCATTACCCGGATCTTTTTTAGTGAAATTACGATCTTTATGTCCCATTTTCCCACATCGGTAGCAATTACCATAATTCAAAATACATTCCTCAACATGATTCTCACAAAAAAATTCACAAACATTATACATAGTATTCTTAACATCATACTTTTTTGAAGAGTTTTTTCCCATTCTCATGCCACCTTGACCTCTTATTCTGTTGTTTTTCAAAGAACACATGATCATCGACAAACACCACTTCCACCTTCTCCGCACATCGAACAAGTTTTTCATAATGTTTAAACTCACAAGAAACTAAATCCCTTCGATACATTAGAAAAAATACTGAGTAAAAACAGTTGATTTTACTATCAATATCTCGTATGAAATTTGAATCATACCTTTCCATTCGAGTGAATTTTTCTTTATAAGCATCCATTGAGTCATCCTCCTACCTATTTTCCATGAAGTGGTTTTCCATACTATGATGAACCACCTTTAGAAAATATTTCTCAAAAAACATACCTTTCAATTCATCCCCATCAAGAGAATCAATCCCCTCACTATCCCTAATATTTTTCACCATCGACCACCACAAATCAACTTCACCTTCAAAACGGTAAACAGAGAGACTAGACTTTTGATGTTCTAAACCCCCCATAACATCGAAAACCTTCTATAGTGCTTTGATACAATCATTGGATAGCACTCGTTTAGATGATCCACATAATGATGGGAGATGTTCCCTCATTAAATTCTCCACTACTAAAATTTTACTCTCTTGTTGATCTGGCTGATCTCATGAATGGATTCTCCCAAAATTTATAGCCTTAGTCAACTATGTCATCATTCAAAAAACTGTTCATTTCCTATTCCAACCATCTCATGTTGAAGATTTGTAATATTGTATTCCTCCTAATGTCATCCCATCATAGCTTCCCTATTTCATCTATGGAAAATCATTCTGAACACAGAAATATCATTGAAAAAAGAAATAGGCTAATCTGTAAATGCTATATCATTTCAATATTAACATAATGTAATTTATGGATATTAATTTCAAAATATCAAAACATTTAAAGTTATCTAAACCGACCTATGATACCAACTATAAGGACCCATCATTAAAACATTACATAATCATGAATTAAATTAATAATTCATATTGAGGAACTTTTTAGGATTAGAGTTTTAGAGAATTAGTCCATAACTATTAAATTACATCTCAAGTATTACAATGTAGACACTTCAACTCAGTTTCCATTTTTTCACATAAATAAAAACACTTGAAAAAATATCATGTCTAAATCCATGTTTTAGACCACATGAAATTTCCTTGATCTCTTCCTTAAACCCTATTCATTGTTATATCCTGTGAAAAACATTTCAAAACATGGTATGAGCATAGAAAGCTCAGTTAGTGTTATAAAGCAATGAAAAAAACAATACTTCATCATTAAATACATAACATAGGATCCTTAGCATATCTCGTAAAATCATAAGATTTATGAATAACACATAGAAATATTAAATCATAAAGGTAACTTGTGGTATTCAAATCATACTTACATTGTAGCTATCACAGCTATGTAGGGAGTTATATTTGGAATACCCATCACAATATATTCCCTAAATCTATTAGGAGAAACATTCAAGTTTACCTCTACCATTTTACCCAATGCATAGAAGAGATATCTCGGGCTCAACATCCCTTGTTTTTTCATGGAATCACCTGTATACCTAAAAAATTCCCATGAACCATAACATATTCATTTCACATAAAAATCATAATAGAAACATAGCTTTTCCACATTGAAATCACAATAAATCATTTGAATATATTGAAATAACAAAACAATTATCAAAACCATTTTCAATACTAAAATACGTAAAAGAGTATATGGTATTTATTTTCCTTTTAAAAACATTATATCCTATTATGAAACCATAGATCAAATATTACTCGCGACGGAGGAAAAGGTCGTTGTCACCACTTACGTTAAAAAGAATTTTTTTTTTAATTTAGTAAAATGATTTGTAGAAAAAGGATACCTTTTATTGAAAAGAAAATTAAATGGTTTTTACATATCATATAAATGAAGGTAATTTATTAAAACAAAATATGGCTCAATGAAAAGAGATTGAGATGAAGTCACTTACATCGTGTCTGATTTGACCCGTTCAATATTTAATCTCTTGAATAAAAAATTAAATTTAAATTTCACTTGTTTAATAACCATTTCCAATTTTATTATTCCTTTTATATCACTTATTGAATTGTTATAAAAATTATGTAATCATTTATGTAAATGAAAGTCATTTTGTCGATATGTGGTACTTGAGTCCAAAATGAACACCTTATATTTACAAGTTGTCCATGTGGTCAATAGTCCATTATCTCCATAATGATATTCATGGTTTAGATAGCATATATATTATATATAAAAAGTATATATATGTATTTATATTATTATATATCATTTATAGGTATGAAATGAAATACATCGTTCATAGATATGGTAAGTCGTATGTACGCATGAATGATAATTTCATTTTTATTTCATGTTTTAATGGAATGAAAAAATAATGATACATTGGTATATTATAATCCCAGGAAAATATCATATATAATATCATTAAATCTATCCATTATATGTCTGACATATGGAATTAACGAGTCGTATAACTTTTAGCGGGCGGTAGTCCACACTTCCACAAATGATATTAACCCATTTACCCTAATGGAAACCATAATGATATGATAAAAATGGAAAATATAGAGGAATAATGAAAACATAAACATATTAGGTATCCTATATAAATATGTTTCCATCATAATGGCCACAATTATATTCATTAGGAGATAATTGAAAAATCATCGTTTTGTGAGGTGTTAGATTTCCATCCACAGAAACAGTATCTTCTTTACCCATTAGATGGAGGTGTGTGTATGTTTCGTTCTAATCCTTCTAAAAAATAGACTATATTGAGGATACTGCTGTTGTTATTAAATAAAGGAATAAATAGAGTTTATGGGGTTGGAGAAGTAAAATAAAATGAATGAACATAAGATAATATGTTGGTTTTAAATCGGGTAACTCCCTTTGGTTTGAACCAAAATGGTTTGTTAATGTTCCTTCTTCCTATGTTAAGGATACTATGAGTAGGAGAGGGGATTTGGAAGATTAATTTGGTAGAGTTTTGATGAGTGAAGGGGATTGAGAGGTGTGAGGAATTGGATAGAGGTGAGGGCCTTTTATAAGGGGGGTGGATCTTTTGGAAAGTGTGAAAATATTATTTTATTACATAATGTTTTTCTGTTTCTAAATGTTCAAAATATATTAATGTTGAAGATAAGATGATGAATGGTTGAAATAATTTCTCCAATAATAATAGTATAGGTTTTGGATATTATATTAATCTTTGTAATCTTATTTTCTAAAATCATTTATTAAATAGGTATACAATACATAATTATTGTGTCATAGTTAATTTAATTTATTTACAGTCAAAAAATATAAAAAAATATCATGATGTAGGAAATATTTTTATCCTTCAAAAGAATATTTATTATCAAAATCATAACATATATAAGCATATGTAAAAATTAATTTACAAAAAACTATTTGTTTATGTCATTTTTGCCTTTACTTTTGGTTAATTAAAATAATGTATCCATATCACTCCCATGTGGACCCATGAGGTCCCAAAATCGACCCAAGGATGGCCAGGGTCTGAATTGTATCATAAAATAGGATTAGGTCACATGTTAGGGTAATTTGATGTTATTATAGTATTATTTTATTACACTTATGTACCATATTTACCCTTTAACCGTTGTATATAATATTTTTACTATAGTAAATATTCATAATTTCTAAAACTAAAAGTTACATATTTCCACAATATGGACCTACAGATTCCAAATATAAAATCCATTTTTGCAAATTCAAAAGAATGAAGTGGCATAAATAATTTTAAAATTAATTCCCACAATCAAAACAGTAATACATGTTTTTAAGGAATAATAACTATCAAATGATTGATACTTGTTTATGTCAAATTTTAAAGTTAAATTAATTACAATGTCCTACATTAGAATAAATGGTAAAAATATAATCAAATTAAACTATGAAACAAATTAAAATGATAATATATCAATTTAAATAAATTAGATTAAAAGGATGTTTTGAATTATAATACAGTATTTTCATTATTCATTAAAAATAATATTTATAAAAAAAATACAAAAAATTCTTTCAAATTATATTTTGGTGTGCCGATTATAAAGAAATATATATTTTTTCATATAGAACATATAAAAGTGAGAAAAACTATATTTTAAATGGTTTCTCCTTCAAATGGAAATAAATCTACCTTTTAAAGAATATTAGAGTATTTGTTCTTAAAATTGGATTCATTCACATTTTAACCATCTAGAATGTATAGGATAAAGGTTGAAAAATTTAACAAACATTTATAATCATATTATAATTCGTTCTGTTCATTCCTGTTAATAAAACAGTAGGGATTTTGCTACCATTTAAAATAATAATATTATATAATTATTATGCAATGTAAAATTTCAAGGAATCATTTTGTTGCGTATTGGGTACGTCATCTAACATAGAAACCCCTTTAAGGTAAAATTAATATTTAATTCCCAGAATATTAATTAAAAATTTATTATTTCATTATATACCTGGTATGTTATAGATAAATTCAATACATGTGGTATAAGATACAAGATTGGTAATATTCTTTTATGGTTTTCAAGAAAAATCATTTTATAATAGATTTTTATGTTGTTTATTTTTTTTATAAAAAGTTCTATCCATTATTATGGGTCCAAGGATATACCATTTTCCATCCTTTTAATGATAATATAAGAGAAGATATGTTCTTGGTGGATAAAAACCACTATAAAATGTGTATACAGTCATACATCGTGGATGGAAACCTCCTCAAAACACCATATAATCCTTTTTTACATTACGTTTTAGTAAATTCATGAAATCCAACGATATGATAACATAAAAATACGTATCTAATCAAAGAAAATATTATGATTTTTGTAATTTAATAATGATTAAAATAGTAATATGTTATTAAACTCTGATTTGAAATCTTCACCCTTTTCACCATATCACTAGTGATCATATCAATTAGTATCAAGGAATCATCTAAAACATCTAATTGGAATATAAAGTGTCATTAAAACTTGAAAATATTTCTTTATTGAACTTTCATTTCTATTGGATATATATAGAGTATATTAAAATAATCATATGAAATTCGTATTAATGATAACAAGGAATATATTTTTGTAAACACAAAGAATAATATATTTAAAATAGTTTCAATGCTACTGAGAAAAAATTAATAAATTATGGAATAAATGAATTAATATGTTCTTTTTTATGGTAATAAATATTTAGAACATTTTTTCTATGATTCTAAAATAATTTTCTTGATAAAAAGAGTAATGAGAATAAATCCATCTTGTGTAAAGAGGAAGAATATTCATTTTCCCCTTGGTATATCATTTATGAAGTTATATTTTATGTATAAGGATAATAAATTTGTGAAGAAACCGCAAGTAATAATATATGAAACTTTATTCCCTAATGTATTTCATTATAATTTCATGGTAATGAAGAAATTGAAGATTCAACTATAAACCATACAAAAAATGTCCCATGAAATAGAATATGAATTATAATTCAAATAATTCAAATGAAAATATAAACGATTATCTAAAATATATCCTAAAAAATATCCCACTATGATAGAAAATTTAATTACAACTAAATCAAATGTCTTTTAATATAGATCTCCCAAATTGAAGATACGAATAAATATTTTTGGATGTATTTGGAGAAACAAATGTCATCTAGTGTAAAATTTTATAATAAATTTGGATCTCTATATACAATTAATATGTTTTTTGTTGTAAGATTCTTCATTTCGAAAATATATGGCTCAATATAGTACATTAATGATGGGATTCATAGAAAAAAAGAACAAAACACTCCCACATTAGAATATATAATAGTCATCAGACATTCTTAACTATTGATTAGAGAAAATACAATAAAGGTGTGTAATAATGTATTGTAATAAAGGGAAATGGTGCGTGATAATAACACTGATAAAATCAAAATGGGGTGTTATAAAAAAAATATTAAATGATAAAAAACACATAAATTTGAAATGTATTATGTAGTATGTAAGAGTAGAACCTCTTAAAAACAATATTTTAATGAGGACTTCACAACAAGCCTAGATAATATTTGTTTACACACATACAAACATGGAAGTTATTTATACCAAAAAACCTATATATTAAGGAATAATGAGTTTGATATCATCAAATGATAAACATATAGAAAGCTTAAATAATAATGTACCAGCCACAATAAATACAATTATATGTTCTAATTCAATTTTCAATAATAGTGAAGGCTAAAATAAAATCACAAACAAATTTGGATGGAGAAATCTCAATAATAACTCACTACTATATATATGATGAATGTGAGATATTATTAAAGAGTTTATTACCCAAAGGAAACCCAACTAAATGAGAAAAAATATTAAGAATTCAATGCATTCAAAGATATGTAGATTGAAATTAAAAAAGATAATATCGGTCTGTTGGATACTACTACTGTGGTTAAACATTTTTTGACAAGGATAATTTTTAAACAATATTTCAAACTCATGAAAAAAGATAAATATTTTTTTTCATTGGGGTGGTAATTTTTAATAAATCAAAGTACATATAATGAGGATGGAAATATATTTATCTTAAATTGATATAAAATGATAGAAAAAGTATTTCATAGATGCAATCAGAATGGTTATTATTATGATATTATCTTATATATGTTATCCATGAATAATCCCAAAGTATTTGATAGAGGAACATTATATAATATGAAGAAATTTGAGCATGAATTAATAATAAAATAAAATAAAAATGTTAAATATATAATTTCAAATAATTCCTACAAGAGTATATGTGATAATTCTGTATCTTTCACTCAAAAGAACAATTTTAAAAATCGATGAATATTATTAAAATCGAACAAAATATTTGAAATAATAATTCTACACAAAAAAAATTATTATTATTTTTTGGTATAATATTACACCATATATACGTTTAAAAATAAAAAATATGTACTTTTTTTAATGGTAGAAAGTAAGAGAACAATTAAAATTATTCTAGGAAACAACTAGAGGGATAACTTATTGAAGTGTATTCCAATGAATCCTTGTAAATGTTCTAATCAATATGAGACATTTTACATGGATTGTATTGTAATGTGTAAATATAAGTTTCAAATTTAATGAACGTTAGAAGAAGAAAAAGTTAAATGTGGTGAAATTGTAAAATGAGTTATTCCCCACAATGAAAAGGAATTTCCTGACATGTTTTTAAAAAATAATGACCCATGAATTTCAAAAGTCTTATATATATGACGACATTATTCTTGATACATATATAAAGGCAATATAATGATACTACTAATACAAGTGATAATGCTAGACTAAATGATGTGTATATAAAAAGTCCCATATTTTTATCCATAAAATGTCACGATTCAGAATAATAAAAAAAAAGAGTGAGAAAATATGTTATAAGAACCTATCTCTCAAAAATATTAACTATTTAAAAATTAAATATGTATCAATGAAGAGAACTATTAAAGGTGATTATGAAATATGATTATAAACATGGTCGGTAAGAAACTCTCGTTCATACATTTATCACTAGTTAAAAAAAGATTCATCATATTTCCATATAGAATATGTTATATTTATTACATTATTTACAGGTATGTATAGGTTATACTTATTGATGAGTGTAGTAAAAAATTAATTGATCATTCAATAAAATAAAGATAGTATGGAGGACATTTAAACCATGGATATGATAAAAATAACTATTATTTAGGTGTAAATATGAAGATAATATCATCCTTGATTATGTTTAGAGTGATTTTGGCTGATGAATTATAGATACTAGAGTGGCTTCTAAAAATGATATTTTATCAAAATCATGAAATTTAATAACGTTCGTAAAAATTTACCTTTTTATGTATGTATGCGTATTATCTCATAAACAACTATTAATTAATAATGTCTGTTATTACATGCGAGAGTCTAAATGAATCAATTAAATAAAGTTGAATTATATTAGAAAATATCTGGGGTTGATTTCTAAATCATGGTTATTTAGTTGTATTTAATGTTTATATTTAGTATGTTAAAATGAATGTATACCATTCATGATATAATGATCACATGGGAATTAATTTAATAATTTGTAACTATTTTGATTTAATCAACGACTCGGTATCATCCTAGAACAAATATTACATCCAGTGAATATGTTATTAAGTAGTATTAAATTACTGTAAAAGTATATTGATATTAGTAAATATGTATTTCCTAATATTATAGCCTAATTTTTTCCAAACTAAGAATGTTTCTTGTTGAATAATTTTGGAATAATAAATATAAAATTGTTTTATGTGAATTGATATAGACCAATCTCAAAATATTTTTATTTATTATCCATAATGTGGAGAAAAGAAAATTAGACAATCAATTATGAAATTGGAAATGAAAATTATAATTGAAATGATATGTAAATAAGAAATGGGTATATAATATAACGACCCATACATTACATACATTGTTAGTACTTAAAAATTGAAGTACACTTATTAAAACATATATCAAAACCATGAAAGGACTGTATTGGTATAGTGTCTTTAGTAACTGGGAAACATAGACAACTGGTTCATAAAGCGTCTACACTGTCTCCCATTTATTTCATCATATCTATAGTCTTTTTTGGCATATATTACTTAATAACCTTCTTCCTGACCTGGGGAATGAAAACATACAAAATGATGAGCTCAAATGCTCAGTAAGGGTAAATAAAAGAAATATCAATCACATCATATTCATAAGAACATAACATTTTGGAAATCTTAACCTGCAAAAGAGATCATAATATTGTAACATTGGATAAATCATAGTAGTGAAATGTAATCCCAATAATCATAACTTAAAACATTAAATTTTGTGGCATACACACATAATCATAGAGAATCATTTATTATTAGTCATGACTCATAGCCAATACTATCTTAGCGGAAAATGTCCATTTTTGAACCGAGTTCACTCCTCGTTTCAGTCCGGTTTCACTAAACTGATTTAACCTGCCTTTCTAGCCATGTCTATCTCATGAGATATAAATCATTACCCAATGCATTGGAGGGAGATATAGGTCCCACCCATCTCATAATGATACCATTTTTATGTGTCCCACAAAATCATAAATCATACATCATTGCATAAACCCTGTAATAAAAATGGGATTCATAAAAATTGTGTCATCATTAAACAATTCATATAGGATAAAGTAATTCATAAAAATAGTTCCATCACAACATAATCAAATCAACGTAATAATAGGGATAGAAACAGAACAATATATTATCCTAGATGGAAAATAATTTTGATAAAACACTTGAACTCCATTCTTGTGGAAAATATCCTTTCTACTTTAAAAACATTTTTCCTTTATTAACATGTCATTCAATTCTAAACTAAAAGAAGATGATTTAAAATAATCATGAAACTTGTAAAGTAAGATTCTTGGAAATAATTTTTTAAAAATCCATTCATGTCGTATGAGTTAAAAAGAACATTCTTCTCGTACTTTTTTTTCGGAAAAGTCGAAAAGTACCTCGTACGAAAAATGACAAAAGATTCCTTTCATATCTTTTACTAAAAACTCACCGAAGGGTAAAATTGGATTTAAAAAATTTTAGTTGGATGGAAATAATATTATATATTGAGTAAATATGGATTTGGATGATAAAATACTCCCCCAATAAATTCTAAAGTATAAACAATCTCATATAAAGATGAGATTGTGAGATTTCCCTTACCTTAGGTTTGATTTGCTTTGTAAGTGTCTGAACTTCCTGTATAATGATTTAAATAATGTCATTGTATTATTCCAGAATCATTCTCATTGTTATGATTTCATATATGGTCATATTATTAGCTTATTATTAGTAATATTTCATTTCTACTTGTTATTTGGGTGTTTATTACTTTTTGTTCTCATGCGTGTTTTGTCGAATAAATTTTTATTCATCTTTTAATGTTATAGATAACTCATTTCCAGAATGGTATTACTGTAATATATATCATATTTATTCACTCAATTCATTTATGTAATCATTATTCAATGAAAATCATGTAGAACGAGTCGCATCAAATCGTGGAGACGGTATTCCGTACATACGCACGAGCGATGATATCATTCCCATGATCGTGGAATTGTATTGGAGAGTATGTATACTATTTTAGAATCAATGAAACGTTACAATAATCATATATATTCATTCTTTACACCATTATACCTATCCAAGTAATGTGGTGGTGGAAAATAGATTACACCACGGCGTGGAGACGATATTCCGTACGTACGAACGCGCGGTGATTTCGTTTTCCAGAGGATGGATAGATGGTGAAATAGGGTTGTTTCGTACTTATAATAACATATCCGTATATTAGTGATACTGATGTTATTAATTCATAATGAAACAACTAGATAATAATAAGTGGAAGAAGAAATAAAGTTGAAATAATCGGTAACAGACATTACCGCTTCTTTGAAGCGATTCTTTGAGACCGTCTTTTAGGGCACTAAAATTGGATTTTGAAGAATACCAGGACCTCTAGGATGTTTCTAGGGAAGTGGAGAGGAGAAATTGGCAGGGTTTGGCCTAGCATGAATTCTCAATGTGGTGTGAGGAAGAGAAGGAGGTGGTGCCCTTTTATAAGGGAGGAGAGGGGCACCTTCGGAAAAACTAAAATTATTATTTTATTATAAAGCCGTATTCGGTTTCAAATATCTCCAAATTGATTTATTTCTAAGCAAAGGTGGGGATGGGTTGAAATCATCTCATCAAATAGAGTTTTGAAAAGTTTATTTTACTATTTTAACCTTATCATTTAGATTTAACTTTAAGATAGATAATTTTACTTTTGCCGTGTCTTTTTTTGTTTTTACACTATATGTTTAATAAACTTACTATAACAAGCCAAACGAACCCTATGTTTTTTATTATTAATATATATAACCTTATCTATGTCATTTGGCCGATCCTTATACTTTTAGTAATAAAATAACAATTAATAATATAATATTTGTTTTAAAAACTATTTTATGTCAATTTTGACACTATTTAATAATTGATTTTTTAAAAATCATAACAGAATGATTAGTTCGAACAAAGTCAATTAAATAAATACTAACATTCCATATTAACCTAGAAAATTAGAGAAATTCAAAAAAAGTCTCAAATTACATTTATTTGGGTATTTATAACATCAATTTTGTCAATATTTCATTAATAAGATAATTACTGCATCATCTTTGTGTCATAAATAAACTAAATTTTCTAAAAATTACAAATAAAATACCTTTATGTAGGAAATCTTTTTATATTTGTAATTAATATTTATAGTAGAATTTATCTTATGTATAACCCTATATTAAAAATTATTTACTTAATAAACTTTGATTTTAACTATTTTAACCCTCCTTTAAATAAATTAATAATAAATGTCCTAATCTAATCCTAGTGGGCCTAAATGGTCATATTTTATTCCTAATGTTGTTTTTAGTCGAATTACACTTATCCAATAGAATTAAGACATGTGTTAGGGTAATAATAATATCATTTTTACCCTTAATTACACTATTTACTTTTAACCGTGGTAAATAAAAGTACAAAGTTACTATTCGCCAAAAATTATTTATTCTCATTGAACCACATTTTACTTATTGATATCAACCATGTCTCTAGGATTTTTAAAATTCCACTCACAAAAGCGGTAAAATTAGGTTTTATGTAAATTTGCAAATTCTCCTAGGAGGTGGGTAAAAGACGGTGAAAATTTCAATAAAATTTTTATATATCTAAAATTATTATAAAATTACTCTAATGAATTACATTGAACTTATATAGGTATTATGTATCAATTTTGTCAAAAAAAATTTAAATAAATTAAATAATAATTTAAATAAAAAGTCGGTTTTTAAATAGTAACCCAGTGTTTTCACTATTCAACAAAAATGGAAAGTTTCCAGAAAAATAACAAAATTTCACCCTAGGCTAATTTCGATATTACAAATCCAAAAACGAAGTCTATTTAAAAAAATAAAATTTACAAAATTTCAAAAAGTGGTTATTACTATTCATAACGGCTAGTTTTAATAATATTTTAATAGCATATCGTTGTTTAGTGAAACTCGGTATTGCGTGCGACACAAGCTATCATGGAAGGTCGCAATTGCGTGTATAGAAAGCCAAGCTAGGGTTGTGTGTAGTGAAAGATTCCTTTGATGATTTATATAAAATAAAAACAAAATATTTCATATAAAAGTCTCAGGTGTTACATTGTACCCCCCTTAAAATTAATTTCACCTTCGAAATTCGTCACTTGTAACAAACAGATGAGGATACCTCTCCCTTATCATATCCTCAAGATTCCATGTATCTTCTTCTAATTGGTGGTTCCTCAATAAAAAATTCACCAAGAGAGTGGTCTTGTTCCGTAGGACTTTTTCACTACGATCGAGAATCTCTATCGGCTGTTCTTCATAAGAAAGATCTTGTTCCAGCAGTACAACTTCTGAGCTGAGTACATGTGAAGGATCAGGTATGTACTTTCTTAGGAGAGATATATGGAACACATTGTGAACTTGAGAGAGATTCGGTGGAAGAGCCAATCGGTAAGCTACCTTCCCAACCTGATCCAGTATTTTAAAAGGACCGATATACCTAGGTCTCAGCTTTCCCTTCGTTCCAAATCTCACTACTCTCTTCCAAGGAGGTATTCGTAAGAACACTTTATCACCCACTTCAAACTCTAAGTCTTTTCTTCAGTTGTCGGCATAACTTTTTTGTCGACTCTGAGCAGCTCTTATGTGTTGTTGAATAGATCGGACTTATTCTGCCATCTCATCAACAAGATCATGTCCTAATAGCTTTTTTCCCCAACTTCATCCCAGCAAGTTGGAGTCCTGCATTTCTTTCCATAGAGAGCTTCATAAGGCGCCATCTAAATACTAGACTGAAAGATATTATTATAAGAAAATTCCACCAAAGGTAGGTGTTGATCCCAACCACCTTTGAAATCCCAAGAGCAAGCTCTCAACATATCTTCTAGAGTTTGAATTGTCCTCTCATTTTGACCATCTGTCTGAGGATGATAAGCAGTGCTGAAACTCAACTCTGTATCCAGAGTATGTGGAAGAATTCGCTAGAACATTGAGGTAAACCTCAGATCTCGATCAGATATAATAGAAAGTGGTACTCCATGCAATCTTACCACTTCCTTTACTAATATACTGGCAAGCTGACCCAGAGAGAAATCCTCTCTAATAGCAATGAAGTGTGCAGACTTTGTAAGACGATCATCTATGACCAAGATAACATTATTGCCTTTGGATGTTTTAGGATGTCCAGTGAAAAAGTCCATAGTGATGTTTTCCAATTTCCATTAGGGTATGGGTAATAGTTGTAACATCCACTTAGACTTCTGTCACTCAGCTTTAACTTGTTGACAAACCATGCAACAAGATACATATTCATCAACATCTCTTTTCATCCCATCCCACCAGAAGTACGCTTTCAGGTCCCTATACGTCTTCGTCCTTCCAGGATGAATAGAGAATGAAGAACTATGAGCCTCATCCAGTAGCTCCTTTAATTCAGGTATGGGAGGAACACAAACCCGATTCCTAAACTTTATTATCCCATCACAATCAAGGATTAATTCAGGAACATTTCTCACCTTCATTTGTAACACTACATCTTCATTTCGTGACTCTTTAATCTTAACATGTATAGATGGTTTAACATTCATCTAATAACGATACGATTTTTCCTTTTCATTATAATTCAAAGATCCATCCTTTGTAAATCCATAAATATTAGATATTTTGTGATCCTCATCATGGATAAACTGGCATGGTCTTGTCGACTTAATGCATCTGCCACCTTGTTTGCATTCCCAGGGTGGCAATGAATTGAGTAGTCGTAATCCTTATTGAGCTCCAACCATCTTCTTTGGAGCATATTCAGCTCCTTTTGTGTGAAAATATACTTTAAAATTTTATGATCTGTTCAAATGTCACACATTTCTCCATAAATATAATGCCTATAAATCTTTAATGCAAATATTACCACAGCTAACTCCAAATCATGATTTGGGTAATTTTTCTCATGGATTTTCAACTATCGTGAGGCATAAGCTATCCCCATATCATATTGCATAATAACACACCCCAATCCCTTCTAGGATGCATCACTGTAGATCAAAAACCTTCCTCCACTACAAGGCAGTGTGAGCACAGGTGCACTGGATAACCTTCTTTTCAACTCCTTGAAATTATCTTCACATTCCTCTGTCCAATAAAACATAACTCCATTCCTAGTCAACCTGGTGATTGAATTATATAATCATGAAATATCTTTCACAAAACGTCAATAATATCCATCCAAACCAATAAAACTTCGGATCTCAGTTATTGTTGTTGGTCTCGACCATCTTTCGATAACCTCTGTTTTTGCTGGATCCACAGATATCCCCTATTTTGAGATTATGTGACCCAAAAATGGAACTTTTTGAAGCCAAAATTCACACTTGGTAAATTTGGCATAAAGATTATCCTTTCTCAGGGTCTTAAATATAATTCTCAAGTGATCTTCATGTTCTTCCTTGCTCTTTGAATATAAAAGAATTTCTTCTATAAAGACTACCACTAACTGATCAAAATAGTCTCTAAAGACTCTATTCATCATATCCATGAAGATCGAAGGGGAATTAGTATGACCAAATGGCATAACTATAAATTAATAGTGTCCATACCTTGTACGGAAATCTGTTTGTGGTATATCCTCCCTTTTGACCCTTAATTGATGATACCCTGAATGAAGATCAATCTTGGAATAGTATTTCGCTCCGTGTAGTTGGTCAAATAAGTCATCAATGCGCGGGAGAGGATATTTGTTCTTGATAGTGATATTGTTAAGTTCTCGATAATCAATGCAGAGTCTCATTGATCCATCATTCTTCTAAACAAACAGAATAGGTGCTCCCCAAGGTGACGCACTAGGGCGTATGAACCCCTTATCATGATTCTATTGGAGTTTCTTCTTGAATTATTGCAACTCAATTGGGGCCATTCTATATGGTGTCTTTGAAATAGGTAAAGCACCCAGTATGAGTTCTATTGAAAACTAAACATCACGATTTGGTGGAAGACCCGACAATTCCTCTGGAAAGACATCATCAATCTCTCGTACAATTGGCATATTCTTAATTGTGAGTTTCTCACCAACCATTTGAGATAAATAACTTTCATTTAGTGGAATCAAGACCCATAAGATGGAAGAAATTTCCAATGGAAGGTTAAGTTCATCCTTGCATCGATAGACGATCAAGGATTGATCTGGAATATGAAATGTGACTTCCCTTCTTTGGAAATTGATATGAGATCCATATAGAGAAATACAATCCATGCCGAGAATCACATCAAATTCCACTATAGGGAGGATCACAAGATTTTTAGGAAACACTTTCCCACAAACTTCAATCGGAGAAGAATTATAATCTTTTGATGTGACTGTTGTGCCATTAGGGGTTGTCATAGCTAACTCAACATCTAATTGTTGAGCTAATATGGTGATACCCTTAGAAAATTTGTCAGAAATAAAGGAGTGGGTGGATCTAGAATCAAATAAAACATTTTCTAATTTAGAGTGGATGGTAAGTGTACCTTTCACCACTTTGTTATCCTACTCCACATCACTGATAGAAATTGCATGTGACTTTCCTTTTTCTTTAGCCTTAAAATTTTGTTGACGTCGATCATCATCAACAACCCCTAGATTAGGGCATTGATTGGCATAATGCCCAATTTCCTTGCACTTGTAACCTTGAAGTGTAGGAGGTGCACTCAGTGTAGCCTTTTCTTTGTTCACATCACTTGAGATCTTCTTCTCATCATTGCGGCATTCAAATGCCCGATGACCTTCCTTTCTACATTTGAAACATTTACTTCTCCCTTTAAGACAACTCCCTCCATGTTTCTTTCCACACTTTGAGCATAAGGGAAAACTCATCTTCTTTTTAGTGTTCTCTTTAGATTTTCCTTTGAATTCCATTTTCCTCTTCTTATCAAACCCATATGACTGATGGGTTACTCCAATATCCATCTCAAAATTGAGAGCACATCGAACAATTTCCCAGTAGCTATTGAAGTCCCTTATGGATAATTCCCTTCGATGACTTGGTTTTAAGCCACTAAAGAATCGATCGATCATAATCTCAGATTGGATAATAATACCAGAAGCATACCTTTCTAGTCTTGTAAAATTTGCTTCATAGGTACCAACAGATTCGTCATCCTTTTTCTTTAGATCAAGATACTCCTTCCCTATCTGTGTTTGAAGAATACGAGGGAATTACTTATTGAAAAATATTTTCATCAACTCGCCCCATTCTATGGACTCAATTTCATCCCTTTGCCTCGTATTCTTGATAAGATTTCACCATTGATCAGCATCACCTTCCAAACGATACACTGCTAAGATGACTTTATCATGTTCAGAACATTGAAGAACTGAAAATATTTTTTCAGTAGTACTGATCCATTTTTCAGCAACTAATGGATCAGTAGACTCACTGAATGAAGGTGGACGTTGTCTCATGAAGGATTCAACAGAATGTTGCTCCTTACTTTTCTCTTTTGGAAGACCTTCATGATTCATAGCTTCAGAAAGTTGTGTGATCATGGCTACAAGATTTTTCATTCTAGCTCCCATAATGTTTGGTAGCTCAGGGGGACAATCATTGCATTGTCTGTCGCATTCCGCATTAACACGGTTCCTTCGAGTTCCAGCCATTGATTAAAACCAAGAATAATAGTGTGTGAAACACTAATTATAATAGTAAAAACACATAATCAGGAATAAAATTTCACACTTAAGGTCTTGTCCTAGGTTATTCATGGGCATTTCTAAAACACTAATATTGTGTTCTATGCTTAGACTTATCCTTAGGATTCTTAGTAAGGCTTTCACATCCTAGTTTCCAATGGTTAACTATACCTTTCCTTTGATACCAACTATAACGACCCATACTTTACATACATTGTTAGTACTTCAAAATTTAAGTATACTTATTACATCTTATAACAAAACCATGAAAGGACCGTATAATTATAGTGTCTTTAGAAACTGGGAAACATAAACAACTGGTTAATAAAGCGTCTACACTGTCTCCCATTTATTTCATCATATCTATAGTCCCTTTTCGTATATCTTACTTAATAACCTTCTTCTTGACCTAGGGAAATAAAACATACAAAAGGTTGAGCTCACATTCTCAGTAAGTGTAAACAAAAGAAATATCAATCACATAATATTCATAAGAACATAAAATTTTGGAAATCTTAACTTGCAAAAGAGATCATAATTTCATAACATGGGATACATCATAGTAGTGAAATGTAATACCAATAATCATAACATAAAACATGAAATTTTGTGGCATACACACATAATCATAGAGAATCATTTCTTAGTATTCAATACTCATACCCAAGTCTATCATAGCGGACAAATTCCATTTCTGTACCGAGTTCACTCCTCGTTTCAGTCATGTTTCACTGAACCGGTTTAACCTGTCATTGTAGCCATGTCTATCTCGTGAGATATAAGTCATTACCCAATGAAATGGAGGGAGATATAGGTCCCACCCATCTCATAATGATACCATTCTTATGTGTGCCACAAAATCATAAATCATACATAATTGCATAACCCATGTAATAAAAATGGGATTCTTAATCATCATGACATGATAAAACAATTTATATAGGATAAAGGAATTCATAAAAATAATTCCATCACAACATAATCAAATCAATGTAATAATAGGGATAGAAACAGAACCCTATATTATCTTAGATGGAAAATAATTTTGATAAAACACTTGAACTCCATTCTTGAGTAAAATATCCTTTCTACTTTAAAAACATTTTTCCTTTCTTCACATGTCAGAAAATTCTAAACTAATAGAAGTTGATTAAAAATAAACATGAAAACTTGTAAAGGAATCTTCTTGTAAATAATTTTTAAAAATCCATTCATCCCGTATAAGTTAAAAAAACATTCTTCTCATACTTTTGTCGGACAAGTCAAAAAGTACATCGTACAAAAAACGACAAAAGATTCCTTTCATATCTTTTACTAAAAACTCACCGAAGGGTAAATTTGGATTTAAACAATTTTAGGTGGATGGAAATAATATTACATATTGTGGAAAAATGGATGTGGATGATAAAATACACCCCCAGTAAATTCCAAAGTATAAACGATCTCGGATAAAAATGAGATTGTGATATTTCCCTTACCTTAGGTCCGATTTTCTTTTAAGTGTCTGAACCTCTTGTATAATGATTTAAATAATGTCATTTACTCATTACATAATCATACTCATTTTATGATATCATATATGGTCATATTCTTAGATTATTATTATTAATATTTCATTGCTACTTGTTATTCAGGTGATCATTACTTTTTGTTCTTTTGCGTGTTTTGTAGTATAAATCCTTATTCTTCTTTTTAGGTTACAGATACCTCATTTCATGAATTTTATTAGTGTTATATATATCATATTTATTCACTCAATTCATTTGTGTAATCATTATGAAATAAAATCATGTAGAACGAGTCACATCACATCGTGGAGATGGTATTCCGTACGTACACACGAGGGATGATATTATTCCCATGATCGTGGAATTGTATTGGAGTGTATGTATACTATTTCAGAATCAATATCAATTTACAATAATCATATATATTCATTATTTACACCATTATACCGATCTATGTAAGGTGGTGGTGGAAAATAGATTACACCACGATGTGGAGACGGTATTCCGTATGTACGCACGCGCGATGATTTCGTTTTCCGTAGGATGGATAGATGGTGAAATATGGTTGTTTCATACTTATAATAACATATCAGTATTGGAGTGATACTGATTTATTAATTAATAATGAAAAAATTAAAGAATAAGAAGTGGAAGAAGAAATAAAGTTGAAAGAATCGGTAACAGACATTACATCTTCTTTGAAGCGCTTCTTTGAGACTTCCTTTTAGGGAACTAAAATTGGTCTTTGAAGGATACCAGGACCTCTATGATGGTTCTAGGAAAGTGGAGAGGAGAAATTTTCAGGTTTTCACCTATCTTTAAGGCTAAATGTGGTGTGAGGAAGAGAGGGAGGATGTCCCCTTTTATAAGGGAGGAGAGGGGCACCTTTGAAAAAACTAAATATATTATTTTATTATAAAGCCATATTCGGTTTTAAATAGGTCCAAATTGATTTTTTTCGAAGATAAGGTGGGTATGGGTCTAAATCCTTTCATCCAATTGAATTTGGGCAGGTATAGTTTATTATTTTAACCTTATCATTTAGATTTAACTTTAAGTTAGATAATTTTATTTTTACCGTGTCTTTTTGTGTTCTTACACTATAAGGTTAATAAACATACTATAACAAGCCAAACGAACCACAAGTTGTTTATTATTTATATATATATAGCCTCATCTATGTCATTTGGCCGAACCTTATATTTTTAGGAATAAAATAACAATTAATAATATGATATTTATTTTAAAAACTATTTTATGTCAATTTTGACACTATTTAGTAATTGATTTTTGTAAAAATCATAACAGAATTATTAGTCAAAAAAAGTTAATTAAATCAATACTAACATGTACTATTAACCTATAAAATTAGTGTAATTCATATAAAGTCTCAAATTACATTTATTTGGGTATTTATTACATCAATTATGTCAATATGTCATTAATAAGATAATTACTGCATCATCTTTGTGTCATAAATAAATAAAATTGTCTAAAAATTACAAATAAAATACCATTATTTAGGAACTCATTTTAGCTTTCTAACAAATATGTATAGTCTAATTTATCTTATTTATAACCCTATATTAAAAATTATTTACTTATTAAACATTGATTTTAACTATTTTAACCCTTCTTTAAATAAATTAATAATAAATGCCCTAATATAATCCAAGTGGGCCTAAATGGTCATATTTTATTCCTATGGTTTTTTTGGTCGAATTACACTTATCTAATAGAATTAGGACATGTGTTAGGATAATAATAATATCATTTTTATCCTTAATTACCCTATTTACTTTTAACCGTGGTAAATAAAAGTCAAAAGTTACTATTCACCAAAAATTATTTTCTTCTCATTGAACCACTTTTTTTTACTGACATCAACCGTGTCTCTTGGATTTTTGAAATTCCACACAGAGAAGTGGAAAAATTAAGTTTTATGTAAATTTTCAAATTCCCTTAGAAGGTGGGTAAAAGACGGTGAAAAGTTTAATAAAATTTTTATATATCTAATTTTTTTATAAAATTACTCCAATGAATTACATTGAACTTATATAGGTATTATGTATCAATTTTGACCTAAAATAAATTTAATTAAAATAAAAAATTATTTAAATAAAAAGTTGGTTTTTAAATAGTGACCTAGTGTTTTCACTATTCATCAAAAATTGAATGTTTCCAGGAAAATACCAAAATATCACCCTAGGCTAATTTAGATATTCCGAATCGAAAAACAAAGTCCATTTGGAAAAATAAAATTTACAAAATTTCAAAAAGTGGTTATTACTATTCATAACGGCTAGTTTTAATAATATTTTAATAGCATATCGTTGTTTACTAAAACTCGGTATTGCGTACGACACAAGCTATCAGGGAAGGTTGCAATTCCACGCAAATCAAGCCAAGCTAGTGTTGTGTTTAGTGAAAGATTCCTTTGATGAATTATATAAAATAAAATAAATATTTCTTATAAAAGTCTCGGGTGTTACAGATATGAAACTTGAATATGTAAAAAATTTCTAGGTGAGTGAACAATAGAAAATGATGAAATAAAATATTGACATTAATTATTTGAAATTTTTTGTTTCTAACAAATAAAATTTGCAGATCATTAATCCATGCATTTTTTATTTTTTAATTTATTTTAATACGTTTCCATAAGCATAAATTAATCTTGGATGATGTTAATTTATATGTAATATTAATAGATTTGATGTTGGTTAGTGAGTCCAACAATATCTATGAGTTGAAGTTAAGAGTTCCAAAAAAAAGTATTATGCTCTATGTTTTTATATTACTTGAGGGATTCAAAAAAATGTTTTATATTGAGAGGCAGTTTCTTCCCTAACATATGTGTTAGTAAAAGTGAGATTTTATTTTTTTATTTTTTCATAAATAATTAAAAATGTAATATTATTTGGTTCAATTTGATTCTAATATTTTATGAAATTATAATTATCATGTTGTAAATGATATTTTGAGGATCTTAATTTATAACATTCAATTTCTAGAACATGTCCATGACTCATTAATAAAAATAAGTGTTCCATATATAGTTTATATTAATTGATAGTTTCTTATCTATGAGAATGTTTTTTAAATCCAATCATGTTGTGATATTATGCTACATTAATGATGGGATAATTTTGGTCTGCCAAATATGGTTTTCATGGACATAGTAATGTTAATCTAGGTTTACTTCCACGGAGTGGGAAAAATGAAATCAAATATTTCTAATAATAAGTTGGGGAAGTTAGATGAGAAGAACCACACTTTTATTTATTCTCAATAATGGTTACTCTTTGTAGTAATTTTTTGTTATATGACTTTGGATAAATTGAATTGATGCAATAGATTATCATTGAAAGATTATAAGTAATATTTATAAACTAAATTATCACAATAATTAGTTTGATATTGTTTAATGATAACTTATTATATAATGATCATTCGGAATTCTATGTGTAATGACTTTTATAAGGATAAATGTTTCTCTATAAAATTCATTTCAACAAGGGTCATTTTATATCCATAGTAGATAATTAGAAATTTTATGAAAGTAAATTAAAGGATATCCAAAATCGATAAGATCCATTTTTGAATTTTGTTTTTGACATTGATTAAATGGTAGATAAAATTTGAATTTTGTAGGATTAAATTAACTTTAAGAGTTGTAATAGGAATTCACATATGGGTTATTATCACGAAAGAATATTACAAAGTGGTTGGATGGCCACTCTACTTGACAGGGGTTAGTTGAAACTCTATATGGTCTAAATTCCAAATCCTTTTTGTACATCAATAAATTATGAATCGAAAAAAATAAACCCACTAAATTCCCTAATATTTTTTAGATGGAATCAATTTAGGAGATTTATATAAATAATCATTCTATAGAATTAAATCAGATGATGCTCTATTCTAATATTATTTGAAATAAACATAAAAGGAATATAAAAGAGTTTTAAATCAACATAATATTTCAGATGAAACCCAAAGTTAATTTTTAAGAATGATAGAACAAATTAGTGACTTCTAGATGAACGGATGGTCGAGGGAAAGATTTTTGTCCTAACATGTGTTTTCATTACTACATCCAAGTCACATCATTATGCCTAGAAGATTAGGATTTCGAAATTATGATTTTTATATATAATTAAAGAAAATGTAAAATTGATCTCGTTAATAAGAAATTTCATTGGGAGTTATATTATCTAGTATCACAGATATTTGAATTTAGATTTCAATATTTTTTAGGATATGAATATGTTCATTAAAATCATGGTATATTATGATATTAAGATATGGAAATAATACTATATAAACCACCAAAAAATATTAAGAAGAATAAAAAAAGGGTGGTGATTTTATTTTTTTAACATATGTAACTCTCTGACATAAAATAAAATGATCTGAGAACATACACCAATTCCGTCTTATCTATTTTGAATGTCAAATAAAATAAAAATATCGAATTTTGTAATAAATAATTGAAATTATTCATTAATTAAAAGGAAAATAAGGGAGATATATGGGCATGTACAGATTCATAGACAAACATGTAGGCCAGAGAGGTGATGGATCTAAACAAAAATATCCTACAATATAACGTCTATAGATTTCTATGAAATCCATTAAAAAGTTTTTATTTTTAGGATGAGGGTTAAATTTTTACTCTTTAGGAGGGACCAAAGACTTAATTATTAATCTATATAAAGGTGGTAAAATCTATATCTATTAATCAATTTCTATCATTTTACTTATTGAATTATTCTAAATTAATTATAGTAATTTGCGTGTGAGAAAAAATCCGTGTGTGATATTTTTTTGATTATAAAATAGATGATATTTGTGAGTCGGATAAAAAACCCCATAGAAAGGTGATGTAGTCATCCATATTATAGTAAAACCTCATTGAAAAATCATACTTCACATATTTATTTACATTACTCGAACAATAATTTTAGGAGGGAAAAAGGTTGTTAGTATGATAAATATAGTTATATTGACTACAAGATTACAGTGTTAAAGAAGTTATTATTGATTAAATTTGTAATAATTCCAAAAATTATTCCCCCCCTCCCAACATTAGTTTTGACAAAAAAACCCAGGGATCCTATCAGAACCTCATGTATATTATGCATATCAAGCATTCCTATAAAATCCTCTATCAAAATATAGTATTAAAAAATATTTTCTCAGCATATTTTGTGATATATGATGATATAATTATAAACACAAGAAGGGAAAATTTGGTTTTATGAACATTTTTTCCACCCATATGGTATCACCAACACCTATAGAACTCTTCCTTTAGTTATATGAATAAAATCATAAAATGAACGATTGATAAGAGGACATCCATCATCATTTGAGGAAGTTTTCTAAACTACTATTGATAAGATCATAATACATAATTTAGGTATGGAAGATGATCAACCAGTTATTTAATTAGTGATTACATATTCATTAAATAACCAAATAATACACCTCTTTATTTTTGATGCATTTTAATTTTTTAAAATATAATTTGAAATAGATGCATAGGTTACAGCCCTTGGTGGGTAATAATCAGTTGGGTTTACCAAACAATAATACATGTAATTAGAATTAAAAAAAATACATCAAATGAATTACGTAGCGGTATATATTATGGTCAATAAGATAATCAATAGTTAATTAATTAAAGTGGTTAAAACCCAAAGTGGTAGCCAAAATGTTCATAAAAAAGAAAAACAATTGGAGAATTAGAGTCTTCAATGACATCTGGAATCAAAAATATTATTCCCCCAAGTATAATTTCCTTCTACCATTTATAAAATTTTCCATTAATGCTAGTAAAGGATTTGAATACCCATTGAACATGGATTGTTATTGTTGTAATAATTAAATCTAGATGGACCTAGTTAATGATTAGGTCACCTTTTTAGCGACCCCAATGGGCTATACTGATAAATAGAAATTCCATTTTTCATGGAAAATTCATTCTATAAATTTTGATTTGTCATGAAAAAAATATTTATGCCTATTATAGAGACTATTATATAATTCTATGTATAATTATCTTTTAGAATATGACAACTATTGCATTAAAATGGTTTACTGTCATGTGGTCTACAACTTGTTATGTAAAAATATCATAGAAAACAATATATTGAAATGTTATTTCAAGGAATCATTAAGAATATTCCTTAACATCATGAGAATACATTATTGTATAGAGTTTTCTGTGATAACTCTATGGTGGAACATGGAAATATTTTTTTATAAAACCTCTATGAATTTCTTGTACTTCATGGGTTCCTTGAATAAATCATGTTTTTCATAGGTCACCTCTTTAGAAAGTTTATCCCTTTACAAATGTAATGAATAATGGTGTCTCATATAAGTAGTAATTGAACTATTAGGCAACCATTGATGACCACAAATGGTACCATCATCACCCACTAATGTTGATACATTCCATTTAAAGATATTCAATCATTCTATATCTGGTAACCATATATAAATATCTTGGATACCATATTAACTCTAACAAATAAATGAGTAATATATAAATTTTTCTTATCAAATTACTAAAATGTAAGAATCTATGACCTATAACTATTATTTTGAGATTAACTAGAATTTTTTGGTCTTTTTAAAATATAATATTACATAATATTTACCTAAAAAAATCCCCACATGGTATATCGAGTGGATATTGTCATTTATACCCTCAACAATCCTATGTTAAATGAATACGTAGTTTTATGGGATGTTATTCTAGAGTAATTAGATATCATTTTTTATTGAATAAGTCAGTTAAATGGTATGTACTTGTATAATTTCAAATATAACACCATATCCCAAATGAACTATTACTAAAATATGTTATCCTTCATAATGAAATATTCTATAAACATAAGCCCTCCAAAGCATGGAATTAAAAATTAATAGAACATTAAAGGGTATTAAAATAATAAATTTTGAATACCTAAAGAGAAACATCAACAATTTTGTTATTTTATCATCACACAAATAAAAGTGTTTCTATCATAAACATTCATTCTATAAAAAAATTGAAAAAAAATTGTTAAAATTAAAGGAGCTCATCATTGGTTCATAATTATACACATAGATTCTAGTTAATCAATTGTAAATAAATTGTGATTTGGAACTAGTCATCGAAGAAATGAATAGTTCGTATTCAATTAATAAGGAAGGTTTTACTTCCTTATTTGACTATGTTAAAGGGTTGAAGGATGAACATCCCTTAAGGTGAATATTTCCCAAAATTTGAGGCATAAATAATTATCCAGTGGATGCATTGGAAAGTTTAATTACCACATTGAAAGATGCATATCAATAAACATTATCCATTACAATTCATCATCATATGGTGTTCTTTTCATTCATTCTTAATAATATGAATGGAAGTAATGCAGATGGTACCACTCAGGATCAAGTTAAATTATCACAATAATTAGCTGATAAAACCAAAAATATGATGTATTTGAAATTTAATGGTATTCATAATGTAGCACATTAACCTGAAAAATACATGAAAGATAATATCTTTCAATAAGAAAAAAACAACCTAGTGAATTGACAAAATTATTAAAAAAAATTGTGACTAAGGCATTGACTGGGTTTCTTGTGATTGAATGAAATGTGGAGATATCAATAATATAATACCTGAAGATCATGTGGGCCCCTATGGTTATTATAACATAATAACTAATCACTTCCATGAAATCATGTTTCGTGGATACATATTTCATCCAGTGAATTAATACTACATTTAATTCATAATAATGTTAAATTAATGTTAGATATATGCCAAATTTATCGAAAAACCATTGATGACTGAATATAATTACATGTATTTTAGGACATTCATTTTTAGGAGATATCACATGGATATATACACTCCATTTTCAATCAATCATTTCAATTTTATCATTTTTATTATTTATTTCAATCGAAACAAATCCAAATTTCTGCGCTTGAGGGAGTTTTAGACAGAGGCTATCATCTAATATTGTAAGCCCAAAATCATTACCAGATTTGGAGGTTTTTTTGTTCTTAATATACAATGGAATTTTTTTATGTATTTTTGACCAAATTAAACAATATTATGAGTACACAATTAATTTGAAACACTCATCTCAAAGTAATTTGGAGATAGAAAATAAATATTATCATCCAACAAAACATTATCTATTATACATTAGAATACTTTTTAAAATATAATAATTATTATAAATATAAAATCCACCTTTTTTAAAGGTTATATCAAACCAATATTCATACAATTACATTGGCAACCAAATAATCAATTTTGAAAGGGGCAGAGTTTGTTTTTCCTTAAAAATTATGTTTCCTCAGTTCAGATTTCTAATATTAATTTTCAAATAGAGTAATAATGGTCCAAATTTATCATTATTACTTAATATTTATAAATTAGAAGAGGATTACAACAATGATACATATTTATGTCCATCGGAATGGGGAATCCAAATCATTAAATAAACCTTTTTCCCATGCATGTTCGCTGAAGGAAATTTGTATTGAATTTGAGAACACCAATAATACTTGAAATGAATCTTCAAAAGTAGTGTCAAAATGGGTCATATTTTTTCTAATAGACCATATATACTCTAATATATCATACACTATAATATAATTGGTATCTTTCATGCCACCAATGTGAGGATTCTCATGATATACATTTCATTGTATTAGTATAATGTAAAATATGCATGTAATTAAAATTCATGGAATATCCCCTCTTTATATGAATCCAAATTATATAATGTATAAGTACATTTCATGTATTGTTATTCTAAAAGACAATTATTATACACTATAATACATTTAAACTATCTGAAGTGGATCATTCGACATGACATGTTATCCATGCATGACTGTTTGATATATGAAATAATCTAATTGTGTTTTTATACTAATGAAAAATAAAATTATGGGATAGATATTTAATGGAATTCCAAGAACTAAATATGGATTGATCCTCATTATTACTATATATATATTGTGGTTCTTGGATGAATCATATTTGGTATGGAAGGAAATCTTAATGATTATAATCCCCTTATACATCCATGTATATGGACCAGTACTCATTAAAGTATATTTTTCTTTAGAAGCCCACTATTTTTTTGGATTCATTTACGTATATTTTTTCTAATTGACCCTTTCATAGAGTAATATTTTTCTCAATACCATTTTAAGAACATTATATATCTTCATTCCTATTATATAAGGATACATAGTGATGTTTAGATCACCTATCATAGAAATAACAAAAAAATGATGATTATCCCATTTTCCTGCATTATCATGGAAGTAAGATCCCAAATTCAGGTCATGTAAATCTATAAAAAAATTATTACAGGATGATAATTTTCGTAATATTTACAATAAATATGTGTGGATTTTTTTTCTCATGACATAATTAGTGATTCCATGATCACTTATACTAGAATAGTGTATAGATTATATTTTCAACACACTATCTCTCACCAACCTAACAATTCATTACACCGATTCAAGATGAATATTCCTTTGCTATCCCTTAATAAAATGATATATTTTTTACTATATCTTAGAATAATTTTTCTCTTCGTTCTCATTGTTAGATGGTTCATATTGATTTCCAAACCAATATTCATTTTCTCATCCTTAATTTCAATGATCATAAAATCCCTCCAACGAATGTATGGTCTCTCCATTTATATTTTAATATTATATATTTGAATCAATATTGGGAAAAAGTAATTCTATTTTAAAATATATAATTGTATTCATTCCTATTACTATAGGGTATATATTGATTTTGGACCCTCGAATCTCAAAATTATCAATAATTCCCCTCCATCCCCACTACCCTTTAATATATTGTAATAATATAGTCAAGTTCATTCTTGAACAAGTTTATTATAATTAACTACTGTATATTAACATACCATATACAATACATTGAACCGTGAGAAACTAAATCCCCACAAATCATCCAAATCAAATGGTAAAGTGTACATCAAACCATTAAAGTCCCCCGCACAATTTTGTATTGGTAAAAAACATTCTTATCTAACCCACCAACAACCTGTCAGATGCATGTTATTATCTTAAAGGATATTGTCATATAACCCAATATAATATTATTAAAATTTTATTGGAACCCATAATTTTAATTAAAATAACTATCATCCCCAATGTAATTTTTTAATGGTATGTTAATAAGCGCTTAATTTCAACTATGGTAATCAGTTTCCTAATATAATACATTTCCATCATAGAATATCATAACATAATAAAATCGATTTATTATTTATATCGACTCTAACCTTGTTAAAAATAAAATAAACTAAGTATCTCTCTTATAACTACTATTAGAACCGTAACACATTGTTATTAGTCTATGAAACTATAAATTAAATTAAATTTACCTATATCTGGTGTAATTTATAATATTCTTGGAATCACGTGTCATGTATAATATACATTTTATGAAAATCCTACTCTTTATTACACACTTAATCATGATTTATTACAAAAACGGCACATGATAAAACATAGAAGATTGAGAGGTCTACTGTGTTTGTAGCTTAGGATCATTACATAACAATATAAAACATGAAATACAACATCTTTATTTAAAACATCCTTTACAAGACCACTACATTCACACATACTTAGCATTGTACGGGATAACCTGAGGACATGCAATAGAAAAGGGTGAGAAATGAAGACCAATACGGGAATAAACATTGGATGACATGAAGAATACAATACATGTTAGACAATCAGCATATCAATGGATCAAAAGATAAATATTAACATAAATGAATGATTAAACATGATAATATTAAATAGATATGTGACAACAACATTTAACATTACATTAGCATGAGCAAAGGCTCATTGCACATGGAGCATGAATAAACCCTCATTACACAAAAATTATGAGTAATCCTTCTTTGAACATGAATTATAATGAGTGAACAATCAATGAACATGTCATAACATAATACTATACATTACCCAATGCATTCGAGCACTATCAGGGCGCACCCTTCATAAACATTTCATTTCATGCATAAGAGTGTCACAGGATCATACAACGTAGATTTATAAAAACATCATAATTTATTCCACATCTAAGTAATTATGAATTCATACATGAAACTCTTCCATCTATAAGTAGATGTGCATAATTTTGAATTCCCATGATAAAGAAGTGGGAATTGTATTCACTAGACAATGATTTTGGGTTGGAAAATTGCGGTTCAATTTCTGCAGCATAACAGCATGACATAAGACATCATAAAAATTGTTTATGAGATTTAAAGGGGAGTCTCATCACACGTACATGAAATGTACAGTAAGGGGGTCATATAGATACATTCCCCAAAATAGGTACTGGAATTTGGTTTCTAAATATAAAATAATTTCTTGAATGTAAATGAGTAGAGAGAGGTTCCTTCCAAAATTTCATCATGGTAATGAGTGTTAATGTATGGCACCACTGTGAAATAAAATGGTCTCTCATCCTTAAAATTTTAATATTACAATATAGGAGAGGTGGAAAATAATACCCCAGCATTTATAATTTAAAATAAAAGGGAATAACAATATTATGAAACATTAATGAAATGAGGAATGAAAGAATCCCTTATTTGGAAGTGTGATCCCAAAGGCTTCGGAGAGGCATCAAAGAGGCTTCATGGTAGCTTGGGGATCTTGGGAGGATTCTAGAGATAGGAGGGCGGAGGTTGGATGAACTCCATGGGATTTGAATAAAGTGTAAGTGAGAGCATTGGTGGGTTAATATAGGAATGGGGATGGAATTGTTTATTATTATTGTTTTGGACACCTTACATTAAACTAATCAAAAACACAATCCATATCTTGGTTTTTTCCCATGGATATTGCCAAAGTGGAGTGGAAAAAAATATTTTATAAGGCCAGTGGTGGAAATTCTTAAAATAATAATGCTGTTTATGTGGTGGTGAGTCTCACTCTCAATGAAAAAAATTTAAAATGATAAAATTATTTATAAGTCAGGGAGGGTCCACTAAGGCATCATAAAATTAATCAAACAATTATAAAATTAAATTATTTTAAGGATACAACATCTCTTTGCGAAAATGAAATTTATAGTATTTTATTAAATCACTATTAGGCCAATATGATGTCATAAACACATTATATATTTAAACGGTATTTAATTTTTAACCAAACATTTTAACCTCTAAGAAAAATATGAAAAACTCTTTATTGGATAATTTTAACAGCCTGATTCCAAAAATAATATTAATTTTATCTAAAAAAAGTTCTATTTTTTATTTATTTTTTTACATTTAATATAAAACCCGATACTTATCGAAAATACATGGGTTTTGAGAAACAAATCTTTTGAAAACATACTAAAAATTAAAATCTCATTCATTAAATTATACGATCATTTATATATAATAAAAATTAATTTAAAAATAATAATATTTTATTAAAATACTATCTAATTAAAAAATATTTTAATTCATCAAAATAGATTTCCTAGTTCAATATTAATTAAAAATACAATTTGCGCTTTAAAAACAATTTACAAAGTAAAAATAATAAAATGAATGTATATTCATTATTATGTACATAAATAATGCACATATTCATAGTGCTGTGGTCATATAAGATAAAACCTTATAAAACCCACATAAGACCGAAGGGTAAGGTGTTCAATGGTGATAGCCTCTTGGGGTGGCTAAGATAACATTGCTCTAGTGGTAATCTCTATCAACATTCACTTTTCTCTTAGGAAGTTCTATTCAATCTTAATGTATTGAAGATTGGCTTGGACTTGTTCAAGAGTGAATCCCAAATATGCCACCTCCTTTCTGAGATCCATCAAGTGGGCTTCATATAGAGTAAGTCTAATGGATGATTCCATGGCTTCCATTTTCTGAGTAAATTGGTTTTCTTAAAGCCCTATATTTATACTAATCAAGTGATCACTTTTCAATGGCTATATTCGAAACTGTAACAATTCATAATGGTATTATCAATAAAATCCAAAAAAATCATAAAACAATCAAATTTGATATGTTTTATATACCCATAATAATATATTTAAATTGATCAAGAGAACTTTCAATGAATAATGTTTGGGTTATTACAATTTCCCCCCCTTAAGAAATTTCTCCCACAAAATTTCATTTTCCCACACTAAAACAAATGTGAATTAGCAAGATTCCTCATATGGTTTAATTTTTTTGGGGTGAAGAGAGAGCTGTGAGAAGAGACAGCGGTCCGAAGCTTTCTTCCTCGACGGCGGTGATGCCCTAGCCCATTGATGCCAGCGGCTCCGGCCCCCTCCTCCTCGCCAGGGGGAGGGGGTGCGTCTTCTTTCCTCGTCGGCTCGTCCCTTTTCCCCTTTCACCAAACCAAAGCTCCCCCCTCCCTTCCCTCCGACCCCGCTTTGCCCTATGGTCCCAGACCATCTCGAAGGTTCTCCTCACCTTGAGATTTCCTCCCAGGAGTTCAATGCAGCGTCTGACCATCACAGATCGACCCTGGTCGCTCGCTTCAGGGGTCGCCGACCTTCGGTCGATGCTTTTGATCGTTTTGTCTTCAAATCATGGGGTCTTAAATCCCAGGCGGTGGTAGGGTTTCTTGATCGTTGTCGGCTGATGATCCGTTTCGGCTCGGAGGATGACTTGGCTGTCGCCTGGTCCAACGCTCCTCGGGTCTTCAACGGATGCATTTTATTCCTCATGCGATGGTCTTTCAGTTTCAGCATGAATCGAGACCCGCCTTCAGCTGCTGTTTGGATAAGATTTCCCGATCTTCCCCTACCCTTCCAAAACCCTTCCATTTTTTCTATGCTCGGGAACCTGGTTGGTCTCTTTCTCTGTTCAGATCAGCGAACATCTACGGTCTGTCATCTGATTATGCCTCGCGCCTATGTGGAGGTTGATGTCTCTAAACCACCAGTAGAGTGGATTTGGATATCGGTTAAGGAGGAGTTCAGATGGAAGAAGAGAGTGGTGTTTGAGGCATGGCATGCTTTCTGCTCGGGTTGCTTCAAATTCGGCCACTTCTCCTCTTAGTGTCGTCGTGCGATTCGGGATAGGCTTACACCAGTTCATACGGATGCATCTGGTGTCCTTCCGCTGCGGGATAGTGGAGGTTTGAATGAAGCAGTGCACATGGATGTTCCTTTAATGCATATTCCTGGGAGTAACCAGGTTTCTCCAGCAGTGGTTGACAACAATGGGGAGGCTCCATCTCAGGGAAACCCCTCTGAACCAGTGCAGAACGGGAGGACAGAGGAGGCAGGACCACGGGTTGAGGATGTCTTCGCCTGGTTGAAGCAGGACCTGGGCATCTGTAGTGCTGAAAAGGTCCCCTTAGAAGTACCTTCAGTGGATCCCAAGGCTGGTGAGAAGAGTTTAGTTGGGAGTGAGGCTCAAAGTTCCAGTGGATCTCAAAAAATAGGCTGGGAGTTAAAAAAATTTCAGCAGCAGTTTATGGGCCGAGGGTATGTGCAACTCCTTGAATCTGAACCAGTGCAGGAGGGACCTTTTTTGTTAGCTGAAACATCTCATGAGGACCAAAGGAGGTCTGCTGATGAGAACATTTTGAGGGAACTTGACCCTAACACCCTTTGACTGAAGTCTGGGTTAGGGGAGAGGAGAATAGGCCGGGAGAATAAAGCATGAATAAGGAAATCTCAAACTAAGCAGATTTCCTTACAGTTGACCCACAGCTAAAGCTTGGGAATCGCTTTGATTGATTATAAGACCAAGAATCTCCATGTAATGAGGAGGATCACTCGTCATGGGAGGAATGTAATAGTCTACCTTCAGTGGATAGTATGGACCGATGTCAAGGGAAAGGCCCTCATAGCCCTCGCAGGAAGAAGGGGAAGAAAAGTATTAAAGACATAGTGAAATGTATTGTGGTTCAGGGGAAAAGGGAGAAGGGACGCAAGGATTACTCTCATCTTCCAAAACCCATGGAAACTCGATCGGCCAAGAAAGGAAGGAACAAAGGGAAGATGTGAGAAGATGGGGAGTGTCTGCATCTAATCCTGTACTCCAAGGATGAAATGCTTGAGCAAGACTTACGCCCCAATGTATCAGAAGAGGAACTCAAGAGGATTTATGAACGGAGGCTGCAAGTTGATGCTTCAAAAGAGCAAGAAGTCTGGATTGACAAGCAAGACAGAATTCTGGCCCGAGGCTTTAACCAGAAGAAAATCAACTCAGAAGAATTTATTCAAACAATGGAAAGGATTATCTCCCATCTTGAAAAGCTCATCAATGATGATACAGGTATTCGGGTTAGTTCTCTGCATTGGGAGCTTTATAGAATAGCTGGGTCAAGTAATATCAGTCTCGTGTTTAATCAGTTTGTGAGCTCTTTCACCATGTAGTGGTAACACTTTGTGTTCTCTGGTTTCCCGTTTTCCGAAAATGGATTTTATAAAAATTTAACTTGGAAGGAAGGAACAAATGTGAATTACTTTGCTTCGTCATGTCATCTAATTCCAATGTCACTTTTTAAGACATTTGGTTTCACCAAAACACCTAGAGGAGGGGCATTGTCTTATTTTGTAGAACTTTATCTCTACGATATGATATCAAAACCGGGAGCTCCTTGTAAGAATGATCATCCACTAACTATACTTCCTCTGAAGAGAGTACATGTGAATGGTATGGTATGTAATTACTTAATAAGTATACAAGAATGACATCATGTACATTGGCCACGGTAGGTGGAAGTGCTGGTCTATAGGGAACAACCCTGACACGATCACGAATCTCTTAAGGGATGATGTACCTGGGAATTAACATACCATTCTTCCAAACCCCATGACCTTCTTCTACAAAAAATATTCCTAGAAATAGCATTTAACCATCTTTGAACTCAAGGTCACACCGGCAGTTATATGCATAACTCTTCTGTAGACATTGGACTACCTTAATATGCTACTGAATGGGTTTCACCTTCTCCACCATTTCTTCTACCATTTTAGGTCCTAGAATCTTATGTTCACTAACTAAATTGTAACATGCCGGTGTTCTTCAAATTTTCCTTTAAAAGTATTCATATGGTTCAATTTGGATTCTTGAGTGGAAACTATTATTGTAGGAAAATTAAACATGTGGAAGTTTCTACTCCCATCCTCATTTGAAGTCCATAGAACATTATATTAACATATCATTCAGTGTATGAATAGTTCACTCATATTGGACTTCATTTTGATGATGATTAGTCGTACTGAAGTTCACTTTAGTGATTAGAGCTTGTTGGAGACCTTTCCAGAACAACTAGATGAATCTCAGATCGTGATCAGATACAGTAAGTAATGCATCACAAGGTATACTTACCACTAATTTGATGTAAATACGTGCAACTTGATCCAATGTGAATTCTTCTCGAATCGCGATAATGTGAGTTGTCATTGTAAGATGACCCACAATGACCCATATTGAATTGTTTCCTCGGGATTTCTTTTGATGTCCGGTGAAAATGTCCAGGGTAATTTTTTCTCACATCCTTGTTGGTATGGGTAGTGGTTGCATCATCCCCTTAGTCTTTTCCACCTCCACCTTCATTTTCTGACATACCAGACACATTGATGTATATTCAGAAATCTACCTCTTCATATTGTCCCATAAAAATATTTCTCCGCGATCTTGATAAATCTTTGTGATCCACAGGTGAATAAAGAAGGTTGAGTTATGCACATCATTTATAATATCCATTTTTATCTTTGGATTGGACGGTACACAAAATTGTGACACAAATCTCATGATCCCATCCTTGTCAATAACATACTCTAAGGATTTCCCATCTCTAAGAGCTTCCACCCTTTTCAATATATCCACATCGTTTATTTGAGGATACATTATTTTCACCATGAGGGATGGTTGAGAAATCATTTGAGAAAGGATTGATGATGTTCCTCCCTTAATTAATCCCATGTCCATCCTCTGCAAATATAATAAGATTTGATCCTTTTCAATTCTCATCATTGATAATGACTTAACATCCTTTTTACTTTGAGCGTCTACCACCTTATTTGCCTTACCAGGATGGTACTGGATTGAACAGTCATAATCCCTGATGAGTTCTATCCATTTTAATTGGAGCATATTAAGTATATATTTTACACTTCTCACCTTATAGATATTGCCGCATAATTTACAACACAAACATTATAGACGCCAACTCCAGATCCTGCATGGGTTATTTTTTCTCATGGATTTTTAGTTTCCTTGAGGCGGTGGCTGTCACTTTATCATTCTGCATCAACACACAACCTAATCCCATATTTAAAGCATCACTAAATAAAAAAAATATTTATCCACTTGTGGGTAATGTGAGAACAAGAACAGTGATAAGCCTCATTTTCAACACCTTGCAGCTTTCTTCCCATTCATCACTCAAATAAAACATTACTCCCTTCTGAGTTCACTTAGTAAGAGGTTTTGGCAATCGTGGAAACTTTCTCACAAATCGGCAATGATATCTAGCTAACCCCAAGAAGCTATGGATATCTGTTACCGATGCTGGCCTCAGGAACCCTTCAATTGTCGTTGTCTTGGATGGATTCACAGGTATCCCAATACCTGTGATGATATGACCTAAGTATGAGAATTCCTTCAAAAGGAACACACAGTTGCTATACATTTAATAGAGCTTTTCCTTTCACAAGGTCTCTATAATGGTTATTAGATACTCCTCAGGATCCTCCTTGTTTTTGGAGTATATTAAAATATCATATATAATGTTTACCACAATTTTGTCGAGGAAATCTCTAAAGACTCTATTAATCTGGTCCATGAATATCGTTGGAGCATTGATGAGTCCGAAAGGCATTGCTATGAATTCATAGTACCTATATCTTTTATGAAAACCAATCATGGGGATATCTTCCTTATTCACCCTTACTTGATAATTTCCCGACTGCAATTCTACCTTGGAGGAGTATTATACTCCACATAGTTGATTGAACAAGTCATAAATATAGGGTAGAGGATACTTGTTCTTTATCATGATTTTTCTATGCTAATGATAATCGATGAAAAGCTGCACTAACACATCCTTCTTCATGACAAAGAGGTCTGGTGCACCCCATGGTGAAGCACTTGGGCGTATAAACCCTTTATCCAGATTCTCCTGTAATTGTTTCATTAGCTCCTTAAACTACACATCAGCCATTATATATGGATTCTTGGATATTGGAAATGCCTCTACTATAAGGTCAATTGATAATTCAACATCACTTCTAGGTTGAATATCATGAAATTTCTAGGGAAACCCATCAATGAATTTCATCACAATAGGCATGACATCAAGGATGTTTGCTTCTTTAGAATCAATAATCTGAGCCAGATACATATGCTCATAAGGTATTATTATCCATTAGTGAGATGATTGTGCCAATGAATATTCGTCTTCTTCCAGGCACTTTCATAATATCGAGGGTTGATTCTCCACATGGAGATTGATTTCCCTCTCATGAAAATTTATGTTTGCTCTATATAAGGAAATCTAATCCAGGCACATAATTGCATCAGCATCCACCATAGGGAATATGATGAGGTTCTCCAAGAAGTTCAATCCAAAAATTATGACAGGGGAGGAGTTATATTCATGGGATTCAAGGATTTCCTCATTTTCTGTACTCATAGATATCTTTATTTACAAGGTTTGTGGTGTTGTTGGGATTGTTCTACTAAGCATTCAGGATATAAAATAATGTGTAGAACAATGTAGGATAACCGTACATTTGAATTTTTTATTCAATTTCTAAATTATCTCATATAAAATTAAGGATGATTAATTTTAATCCATTCCACACAATAAGCTGAATCCCATGAAAAAAATATGGCTGATAAATATCATTTATTTCTTAATCTTATGAATCTATAAGCTTCAATCTTTGTTATCCATGATCATCTTCCCACCATATATCCTTATGGGATTTTTTTATTCCCTTAATAATGGTTAACAATTATATTGTAAATTTACCCTAGCATATCCCTCAGGAGTGTCATTACCATGAATGCTGTAAGGGCTATTGTCGTGTACCAAGATACCTAGGGTCATGCTCGAAACTCCTTGATGGATTTTTCAATCATAGGAATATATGTTCTAGAGTTGGCTCTACCTTCTCATATCTACACATAGACGTATTTGCTTGATAAACCACTTACTCAATCCTCACCAAATATTCTGGACGAATTTATTATACTTAGTCCTGTCTCTAAGGATTTCATTTGTGACTTCTAATCCTAATCACACAAATAACTAAACCTATCCTTTGATTCCAACTATGAAAACTATGCTCTTTATTACAAACCTAATCATGATGTATTACATAAACATCACCTTATACAGCCTATATGATCGAGAGTTATAGTGTCTTGGGGCTTAGTATCATTAAATAACTCTTAAAACATGAAACACAACCTCATTATTGTAAACATCCATTACATGACGACTACATTTCCTCGTATATAGCATTGCATGGGATAAAATGAGGACATGAATAAGCAAAGGGTGATATATAAAGCCCAGTAAAGTAATAAACATGTAATAACATGATGAATTAAATAAATGTTAAAAAATAGGCCTATAAATTGTTATAAAGAGAAACATAAACACAAATGAACGATAAATCTTAAGAACCATAACATGGAGATGTGGTAACAACATCTAACATGATATTAGCATGAGCCAAGGCACATTGCATATGAAGAATGATTAAACCCTCATTGAACATGTAGCATGAGTAAACACAAGTTTCACTTGAATTATCATTAGTAAATAGTCATTGCACATGACGTATCATGATACTATACATTACCCAATGCATTGGTGTGCTATTAGGGCACACCCTTCTTAAACATTTCATTTCATGCATAAGTGTGACGTAAGATCATACAACATGGATTGATAAAAACATCATAATTTATTCCGTAATTAATAAATGTGTAATTAATACAAGAAACACATCAATCAATACGTAAATGTGAATAAAGCTAATTACCCATGATAGAAAAATGGGAATGGTATTCACTATATAATGATTTTGTGTTGGAAAATTGTGGCTCAATTTCAGCAACAAAACAGTGTGACATAAGACATCATAAAAATTCTTGTTGTGATAAAAATGTGTGTGTCGTTATATTTATGTAAAATGGATATTAAGGGGGTTATATAGATACATTTCCCAACATAGGTATTGTAATTTGGATTCATAATAAAAAATAATGGTTAGAATGTAAATGAGGATAGAGAGATTATTTATGGAATTTCATCATAGTACCGTTTGTACATGGGAGGAACCAGTGAGAGAGAAAGGGGTATCTCATCATTCAAACATAAATAGGATAGTATAATGGAGGTTGAAAATAAAACACCTAAATTTATAATTGAAATTTAATGGGCATAACAATATTGTGAATCTTGGATAAAATGAGAATGGAAGGAATCCCTTACTTGGATGTCTGATCCCAATGGCATGGGAGGGGCTTAAGAGAGGCTTCATGAGAGAATGAGGCACCTTGGGAGGATTCTAGATAGTGGAGTGAAGAGGTTGGACGAACTCCACGGTCTCTGAGTGAAGCGTAAGTTGGATCTTGGGTGGCTTTATATAGGAAAGGAGAAGGAATTCTTTATTATTAAGGTTTGGGACACCTCACATTAAACTAATCAAAACCACAAACCAAAACATGGTTTTTTCCCATGGTTTTTTCCAAATGGGAGTGTGAAAAAATATTTTATAAGTCCAATGGCCTAACATATTAAAATAATAGGGTTTCTTATGTGGAAGTGAGCCACACTCTCAAGGAAAACAAATTAAAAAGATGAAATGATTTAAAAGTCATGGAGGGTCCACTAAGGCATCATAAAATTAATCAAACAAATGTAATATAACATTTTTTTAAGGATAAAACAAATATTGGCCGAAAATATCATTTATTTTATTTTATTAAATCACTATTGGGTCATTATGATTTCATAAAACACATTTTATATTTAAATGATATTTAATTTTTACCCAAATATTTGATTGTCTCAGAAAATTATGAAATATTCACCGTTGGATAATTTCGACATCCTAATTCAAAAAATAATATTCATTTTATCTAAATAATTTTCTAAATATGAGATTTATTTATTTTAAAATAAAAATCAATATTTATTGATAATTAAAGGGATTTGACAAAAACATGTTTCAATCCTTAATAAAAATTACATTTGTATTCATAAAATAATATTATAATTTATATATAATAAAATTTTATATAATAATAATAATATTTTATAAAAATAATATTTATTTAAAAATTCCATTAATTCATCAAAATAGATTTCATTGTTCAATATTAACTAAAAATACTATCTGCTGTTTAAAATATATTTATAGATTAAAAATAATAAAATGAATTTATATTCATTATTATATACAAAAATAATGCACAAATTCATTGTGATATGATCTTGTTACATAACCCCTTATAAGAACTGCATAAAATTGATGGATAAGGTGTGTGGAGGTGACACACTCTGGGGGTGGCTCGGATAACATTGCTCGAGTTGTAATCATTATAATCTTCGACTTCTCTTGTTGGCAGTTCTATTCGAGCTTAATGTGTTTAATCTAGGATTTGGCATGATCAAGAGAGAATCCCAATGACAACACCTCTGTTACGAGCTCCAAAAATGGGCTTCATATGGAGAAAATCTGCTAGAGGAGGCCATCACTTGCTTTGTCCAATTAAATTAGATTTTTAATGCCCTATATTTATAGTAAACATGTGATCACAGTTCAACAACTATATTAGCAAAATCACAATTCATAACGATATTTAAAAAAAATAAAAATAATAAAACCAAAGAGGTTCATATGCTTTTTATACCCATAATAGTACATTTAAATAGATCAAGAGAAATTTTCATTAATGAATGTTTTGGGTCATTACATAATTCCTTTATTTCAATATTGATTACATTATATCTTCATTAAACAGATATTACCTTAAAAATCATTCACTTTTGGATAATGTCTCTCAAACATAAATATCAATTACATTTTTTTAATTACTTGACAAAACACTATCAAATGACACAGACATAGTATTCGTCAAGTTAAGAATAAAAATATGATATCCTTAGAAATAGAATTAGCCTTCAATCACTATAGAGGTACTTCATATGTCACATAAAGAAATTATATATTTTTAAGATAAACATAGAAAAGTAATGTCTGAATGAATACCCAAAAAGGGTAGATAAAATTCCAATGACCATTCCAATTATTAATTTCTACCTAGTGGATTGTGAAAATTTTTTGAATAAGGGAAAATAAATATACTATATAGGGTCAAACATTTGGATCGTGGTAGTATCAATACATTCTATAAATGATTATATAATGAATATAATGTTACAAACCTCAAATATTACTCATAAACATTTTAGTTTAGAAGATCAACACAAAATACCCATATATTTAATATAATAGTAGATTTAGATAGTAAAATATTATCCCACTTTTGCATTCATAAAATGTTATCAATTTTATAAATTTTGATAACCGAAAACATTTGAAAAAATTTATTAAAAAAAACTATTTCAAATAAAATAGAATAAAAAATTAAGTAGGATTCATAATCTTGATTAAATTTCAAATTACAAAAATTTTGGGGCAACGAGGTAATATATATTTATAAAAGGCCACAAAATAGAAATAATTTGTTGAGTGTAGAAGTTGAAAAATTGATTTCTATATATCTATAATATCACGATGGTATTCTCACATGATATGTTTATTATCATCTAATTATTTAACCACATCGTTATACATATGATAAAAAAACTTCTTCACCTCAAATGATACTGGTTGTTGAACATAGTTACTTCCAAAAGTAACCCCTTTATTGCCCAATTATCACATCATTGGATCTATTAGTGTATAATGTGGTATATATTTATTTTATTTGGCCCAATTTTATACGAAAAAAGCCTCAATAATATATCATCATATTTCAATTAAAATATTTACACCCTTCTCCCCCTTTTCCATAATTTAAGTTTGGTTTGAATTATTATCCCTATAGTTGAATCTATCATACCCAAAGGTATTCAACTTGTCTGGATTCTTGGGTATTTGATGACATAAATATTCTATAAGTGTCTCATTGAATATCTTCCAAATATCCATCCACCTAAACTACCTCATAGACTATTAATGATCCAAGGGGTGTTATAACATCCATGTCTTAACATTCATAGATATTATATCATTTTTACAAAATACATTGTACATTACTCGAAGGGTCACCCATTGATCCCAATAGTTTAGTTCCTTTGGAACCATGGAACAAAAATCTTATAACTAAGTGAATGATCATTATGTTTCCCTAAATAATCTCTCCCTTTGTAACTCTATTTTAAAATCATCCTTCATAACCTATGTAATGCAAACAAAAAGAACATGGTGACCTCAAATGCTCTATAGGGGTTAATTAAGGAAATATTTATATATAACATGAATAATAGGGTACGAGAACATGATCTTATCACATTATATGATCATAACACAAAAATAAAAGAACTTAAACATGAATTACAACATAAAAATTAGTAGTTTATAAGACAAGAATCATAATATAATTGGGAACATAAGCCATAGAATTATAACATATCAATAATATATCAAAGTTTCCCATACACATCAATATATAACATCATGGTCATGTATAAATAGAAATTGGATAACTCATTGAGTTTAGGATAATAAATCAAGAACCCTAACCAACTTATGGACAGGAAACCAGCTCTATGATTAATTTCACTAACGTAAAATTAGGTTCATGGAAAAACAATTTAACACATAAATAGGTTCATGCTTAACATATATTTGTGAAAAAGGTCAATGAATAACATTATGGACAATTAAATAGTTTCACACATAACATTATAAACACATAATAAAAAACACTCATAGTATTGTTAACATGTAATCTGGTTCACGCATAACATTTATATCCATGACTCATCCTTTGTTACCCAATGCATTGCATGGGGATGTTGTAATCGCCCAACATGTAATATGTGTTCCAAAAGATTATAAATAATAATAAAATATTATAAAATAAAATGATATGGGTACTATTAACATTTCATCTTATTTTTACCTAAAGAAAAATATAGGTCTCATTATCATTTCTTCAAAATATAAACCATGAAAAGAAACATTTTCCAAAAAAAATATAAATCATGGAAGAGAAATGGTTTTCACAAGAATCATTCTATAATAAAATAAACCATTAATGATGGAATATTAAACAATCATCTGGATAATATCCCATAAGGTCTTGAGGAACATCAACAAATAACACCTTAGATGGAAAATTATATTGAAATATATTTTAAAATATATCCTCAGTAAAATATCCTTGATTCATTGAAAATGATTTTTAGAACATAAAACCTTAATATTTTTAAACAAATTGAAAACATAGAATGATGTATTGATATCATTTTGAAAACATTTTTCTATGATAATTTAAAAAATAATGTTGAAAATATTTTTGAAAACATATAAATAAATATTGGAAACATTTTGAAATTTGTTTTTCTTGAAAAATTATAAAATAAGATTCCAAATATTTTAAAAACCATTTTCACATAAAAAACATTGGAAAATCATATACATGAATTGGTTTTTTTAAAACAGTTCTTTTAAATCATTTTTAAAACATATAAAAAATAATGAAAACATTTTTAATACAATTTATTTCGATAAATATTGAAAACATATAAATAAATCTAGAAAACGTTTTGAAAAAAATTTCATTTCGAATACATTGAAACATATTAATTATTATTGAAAAAAATTTGGTATCCATTTTAGTAAACAAGGGTATGAAAAAATCCTATTTCTTGATAGAAGAGAGATATATGTCAGACATTCCTAAAAACAATTAGTAATCATACTATATTCCAATTAGTAGAAAATAGTACCGATATGTGATGATATCATAAAAATAGACATAATAATAAACTACATGATTATTTAAAGGATATGGGAGATAATATTTCACCTACATAAGTATAATAAAAAACCATCTTGAAAAATGAAGTTATAGTTTCAATAAAAACATTCAACTTGGTAAATTTGAATTACACTTCCCATTTAAGAAAATGAAATTAAATAAAGCATAAAACATCATGAAAATAATTTTATTCATAATTTTACATGTCAAATGTAGTATATACAACTCATATAACAATATAGTTGCATTACATTTCATGTGTCATGAATATTTAAAATTGAGACAAAATCACATTCCCAATTTTGTAACATTTGAAACATAAAATCAATGAAATAAATATCATAAAATAGATATATAAATACATATACATATAAGTATAATAATAATCTAATAAATTTATTTGATATATATATACCACATATTATAATTTCAATTTGAACAATGCTTGTTTCTCATAGATATAATAGTGAGACGAGAAAACACTTACTACATAAGTAAATCTATAATTAAGTTCCCCATGAATGAATAAAAAAATTAAATCATTAAATATCATTAAATAAAGAAAATTAATGGTATAACATGTCGTAAGTCAGTTTATACCCCACACAGAATAATATACTTCTGAATATGACATGTATCTCATAGAAATAAAATGTGAGATGTAATTACCTTAACTTGTGGATGGACATTCTTTATAAATGTTTACAAATCCTATATAAAAACTATAAATATTTTTTATAAAACAATGATTTAAAACTATTATTAAATCTAATGCCATATATTAAATATTTTTTAATTCATTATATATCTCATTTATTAACAACCACATGTAAACATTACGTTTCAGATAATGTTAGCTTAATTTTTCATATTGGATTTGACTTTTTATTCTTGACCCTTTTACATAAATCCCGATTAGAGTATTGATAGAATATAAAATATTGTATAAATATTATCTAAATTAAATATATATTAATTTATAAATATATATATGTTTTAAGTATTAAATGGACTAAATTGTTGATTGATATGGTTGGTCGTACATATACATGAATATTTTTTCTGTTTTATTGGCATACTAGAAGAAATCAATTAAATGAAATTTATGTATATATATTTATTATAATTAATATATTCTTAACCCTTATAAGAAAAAAACATCAGTTAATTTAGGATACTTATGTTATTATATAATCATGTAATAAGATTAACTGATGGGTTGGAGAAAAAAAGTAAAACTAAATAGCTTAAGGAAGAGTGTCACCACTTTTTCGTGTTACTCGTTTTAATTTTAACCAACGGGGTTCCTTGGATGAATTTTTGAAAAATGTGATCCTTCTAGATTTATGGTACGTATTTTTAGGAGATATGTTGTAATATCATAGTTGAGAAAAAATGTCTCAATAGGTTTGAAGAAGTAGGAACTATCATTCTCTTTTTATAATGTATGGAAAAGAAACAGATGGTATTTTTGAAAAGATTTATGTGTTCCCCAACTATTACTTGTATAAAAAGACACAATATAGACCATTATGGAACCTTGTAGTTTTTTTTTCAAATTGGTCCATATTTGTTTTGGGGAAAGATTGTAGGTCATTTTTTTCCCTTATAAATAAGGTTTAATAACTTGTTATGCTTATTTTTACCTTAACCGATTTAATTAATTTTAACTTCTTTCAATACAATTTATGAAAAAATTGACCTTATTAGAAATTATATATTTTTTATAAATCTAAATATTCAATCCATTTTTCCAAATTCCAAATATATAAGTCAAGAAAATTAATATTAATTTAATCCCACAGACGGGGCAACAATGTGGGTTTTAAAAGAAAAAACATTCAAATATTTGATATGTTTTATATTTAATTTCGAGGAAAAAATTTTCAAATGAACTCAATTGTATTAATTGATAAAAAATTAAAATAAATTAACATTAATCCCACTTAAAAATAAAATTTATCCTTGTAAATGAATTTTACAAAGAAGTTGTATTGAATTTCAATCTATTATTTTTTTACTATTCAAAAACAAATGAAACATCACAGAAATTATAAAAAATTCACCCTAATATATTTTTTATGTTTGATTTATCAAATAATGATTTTTTGTACATATGAAATATATGATTGTACTACAATTTTTATTATAATGGCTTCTCCCATAAATAGTGGTAAAACTGGTTTTTATAAAAAAATAGGTTTTAATGTGTTATATTGGATATATTTATGTCTGATGCCTATAAAATTAATTGGATGAATAAAAAATAAATACTGATGAAATAAAAAATACAAATTTAATTAAATTAATTCATAAATAGTAATAATTTTAACATAAATAGATAAATAACCTTTTTGATATAAAAACTGTCTTTTAAAAAATCAACCCCTATATATTCATTTGGATTCTATGTTTGTCTAGAAATAATAGGTATCAAATTAATAAAACTATTAATATCTACAAGTTATTTAATCCTATAAATTTAAATTTAAGGACAAGGTTATATCTTATTATGTAATATAATAAAACATTAAGTTATATATTATAGTTTCATAACACACGTTCATGCGTATTAGACCAGCCATCAATGAAAGTATGTCATGTTTGTAATCTAATCTGCCCCAGAAGTTCTTCCTTGGGAATGATAATGTTTATAATTCATGTAGTTGATGATAATAATGGGTTTGTGTATAACAAAGTCCAAAAATTTTAATTTAATATAACTAAAACATTTTTAATGTTTCCTGAGAATAAAAATATCAAAAAGATTAAATTAATTCATATGAATCATAAATTCTCTAGGAGTTATATTCTACCCCCCCACCCACCCCCACATTAAAATTTATTTCACCCTAGATATTAGATTGAATATCAAGGATTTAATAAATGAAATTTCCTTTCAATGAAACCAATATTGTAAAAATGATTACAGAATCATCCTTTATTAAGGAATGTTGGAAACTGTGTGGTTAACCAATGTAACATATGACATGATATCCATATAGGAGAATATATGTGGGAAGTGAAAACTTTTACATGGAAGGGTGATATAAATATCAAATTTGGATGAAGATTTGTAGAAAACATAGTTAATAGAAATTAAAAATAAAATATGATATCATAAATATTGATATGGTTCTCGTATAATTCAATAACATACTATGTCCATTATACTGGAGGTTAAATTTACCTTTGACTAAAGGAAAGTACAAGGTAAGGGTTAATTCCTCAATCTAATTATTATACTAGATTTTTTATGTATAATTATTTACTATACATATTTACCATCCATATTTGTGTTTCAAGATAGTGTTTTCAATGTATTATTTTTGAAGTACTCTTTAACAAATTCATCATTTTAAATGTCATTAATATTTAATTTATTAAACCATTCTCATTAATATCTATTTTCTCTAATAGGTTTTAAGGATTACTTTATATAAGAAAAAATGTTTTAAAATGTTAATTCCTTTTAAATTTTTCAAAGTGGTATAAGAAAGTTTTATTAAAAAATATTTCTAAATATCTTCTTCTATAAATTGAGTGACTTTTAAAAGATTTTATAGAAAAATGATATTTCTCTCAAAGAGTTCACTAATAAATTTCAACTATGAAAAAATCCTTTGTTGTATCTTATTCTTGATTGAGGTTAATTTATTATAATATAATCTAACATATTTTATAGAATGAGTAATGATATTTTAGACAATTGATGTGATATTTTTTTACCATTCATGGTTTATAGTTAATGTATTTACATTTCGTATCTTAGTTATAATACTAATGTTTATGTTATGTTTCGCCCTTTCAATATGAAGAATTCATTAGACTTAGTATGTGACGGGTGGGGCCCTCTATTTCTCATTGATGCATTAGTAGGTCTCAAGAGATAAAGTAGTTTCTTGGCACCATGTTTTGATAGAATATTTTTCTATGGTCTTAGTAATAGTCCATGATGTAGAAGTTATTATATCTATCATTATGAATTCGCTCATTAAGAAATTAGTTATTACATGTGACTATTCAATTCATATAATATCATTGTTCGTGTTTTTATGGATGCTTAATTTATATTAGAAATGTTATAATCACATTTAGGATAAAAACCTGTTGTTTTTTTTATAAATATTTCCATAATATTTTAATGCTTCCTCTTAATTACTTACCCTTACTGATCATCTGACCTCACCCCTTTTTTATGTTTAATTTTCCTAGGATTCCAATAGGTGTATTTATGATTGACATGCAGGGTTATGCTAGAAGAATAATGGAATTCTCAAATGATTATTTATAGTCTTTTCTAATATAAAGTATAATGTATTCTTCAAGAATGTAATCTATATTCCAAGAATGATAAATAGATCGGTCCTTCGAGACATTATTCCTTTTTATCACATTAAATTATTAAAATAATTCACAGGATCTGTGTAACTGGGGTCGAGGAGTTACAGAAATCATGAAAACATTTTTAAAACCATTATATATAAAATAAATTTGAAATCATATAATAGAAGAATTAAAATATAGTTAATACCATTTCATATAAATGGCATTTATATCATATAAATAATTCTTGAAAGCCTTTTGAATATTATTGGGGAATCAATGGTTTTAATGAACATAAATTTTTGATCAAAGAGAAGTAATTTATAAATTTATAAAAAACGATTTATCAATAATATTATTTACCAATGAGTGGTAAAATTATTGCAATAAATAATGTTAACTATAATATTCATAGGATATGAAAATTTATGAGTTATCTTGAGATATGTATCATATGATTTCTTCGATGGATGCATAATAATAAACAACCTAAAAATCGATGAGACTGTTTCAATAAACTCTTACCAATTGTAACATTGAATTATACTCTAGAAGTAATAAAATGATATTAAATGAAGGTTAAAATATAATGGAAAGTAGACGATTCATGATTTAATTTTCCAATGGTATAAAATACCACTCATATAAATATATAGGTGAATAACCTGGCATGTGAATCAAATAAGGAACATTGAGACAAAATTAGGTTAAAAATATGTTAACTTTTGAAACATAAAATCTGTTAAAAAAATATAATAAAATGGATATTTAAATACAAATAAATTTTAGTATAAAAATCATATAATATGAACATGTTAATTATATATACCACATATATTAATTACAAGGTAATCAAAGCTTATGTCTCAAAAAAATAAGAGCGATATGAGAAAACACATACTACATGAGTTCCTACAGAATCATTCTCCACATGATATAATAAAATCAGTTTAAATATTTGAATATAATTTAATAAATTTAGTTATTAGTATAAAAATTCTTATTGATGTATTTACATCAAAAAAATCAGAATGTTTTGAATATGTCATGTTCTCATAGAAAAAAGTGACATGAAATTCCCTAACTGTAAATCATGTCGTTATTTCTACACATTCAATGCTCCTTTATAATATATATATATATATATATATATATATATATATGTTTATTATAAATTTAAAATAGACCCATGTTATAATATATAATACCATATTATACTTGTTTTTGGATTTATATCACCAATTTATTAACAACTCCATAATAATCTCATGTTTCGGGTAATATCTGCTTTATTTTTCATATAATATTTTACATGTTATTCATGATAATTTTTATTAGATCATGATCATGAAAATTATAGAAAGTAAGACAGGTTTTATGATTAATATATATTCAGTATATATGAATTAATTATAATATATAAAGGATATAAGTATGAAATGTAATACATCGTTCATGGAGCCGGTAGGTCATACATACGCAGGAATGTTGTTTCCGTTTTTTTAATATATTGAAAGCAATAAATTATATGAAACATATGTATATATATATTATAAAAATAATAGAATTTTTATTTCTTATATATAAAATTATTTCACTAAACAAATCCTTTATACATTCCATGTATGGTCAAAATGAATCACATCACTCTGAAGAGGAAGTAGTCCACACTTACACAAACGATGCTATCATATTCACACAAATAAAGAAAGTATAATGTTATATGTAATGAAATAAATAAATAACAATAAATAAATAATAAATATCATAAATAACAAATATTTTCATAGTTTCCATCATAATTCCAAACTATTAGAGCTAGTAATGGAAAAAATGAATGACGTCGTTTTGTTAGGAGGTAGTTTGTTGTGCACATAAAATGTAAGATTGTTACCCATTAGATAGAGGTGTGAATAATTGTAGGTAAAACCCATAGAATGAAATTTTATAAATAAATTTTTTATTCTTGTGTTACTATATATTCATGATGTAAGAATAATTGAGTTGGTGGATAATGAAAATGAAACTAAAGGGATTAATGATGGATGTTAACTCTTATTTGGGTAACTCATTTTGGTTTGGACCAAAGGGATTGCTTTGGTAAATTTCTAGCAAATATTAGTCCTCAAGGTTGAGGGGAGGATTTTTTAGGATATTTTTTGTATATCTATTTTGATATTATGTGTCTTTATAGGTTTGATGATGTGGGATGGGTGAGATAATTTTTATTGTGGAGGGAAATAACATACATTGTATTTTTGAAAAGAATAGTTTGTTTCAAAAGTATTAATTGTTTCAAAAGTATATAAATAGACCATTATGGGTTATTATAGGTTCTTTTTAAAAAATATTTCTATCCAATAGGCATTTAACATGTTTATAGTTCCATTATTCCTTAAATATTATGGTTTAGTCCCTTATTAAGTTTAATTTTACCTTATTCGATGATATTAAATTTAGCTATATTCACAAATATTTTTAGTCAAAAAATAATTTTAACATATTATAAATTAAAAATAATTATTATTACAAATATATAATCTATTTTTCCAAATTCAACACACATCATTGGTAGAAATTAATTTAAATATAATTCCGTAGATAGGAAGACATTGTGTGTTTTAAAAGTAAAAGCGTTCAAACATTTGATATGTTTTTTAATTCAATTTCTATGTGAATTTTATTCTAATATAAAAATTTGGATTAATTGAAAAAATTAACTAATTAATCTTCCAATAAATTTAAAAATACATTTTATCATTAATAATAAATTAGATAAAAACGTTTTTTTGAATTTCAATTCATGATTTTTTCTATTCATTACAGAATGAAACATCATAAGAAAGTATCCAAAATTTACCATAAACTAATTATTATGTTCATATTTAAAAATTTCATTTTATTATGTCATATAAAATTTATAAAACATCCAAAATTTATATTTAACATAGGATAACACATAAAATTTCGTAGAACTACTTTTTAAAAATTAATGGTTTTTATGTGTAATATTGGATCTATTTTCATCTTATGCATATAAAATAAACTATAGGAATATGAATTTTTTGATTCAATATATATCATATGTATTTAATTAATTTCATTTTCAAATATAATTTATTTAAATTATTATTAAAAAACTCAATTTTCATATGAAATTAGTCTTTTATAAAATCATTACCTTCATATTTATTTGTTTTATGTATTCATTTAAAATTAATATTTAACAAATGAATTCAGATATACAAATTAACATGTTTTATAATCCAATAATATTAAATTTAATGACTATTTTATATCTTATCATGTTAAATACTAATTTTAATTAATAATACATATTATTTTCTGGTATCACTCGGTCTTGTGTGTTACACAATCCATTGAGGAATTTCAGTCTTGCGTGTGATCTAATCTAACATAGGTGTTCCGTGTAGAGAAACATAAACATGATGATGTGGGTAGTGAATGATTAACTAATGTTTTTGTGTAATTTCAGCCAAACATAGTGCATTAACATAAAATAATCTATTTTCTGTTTTAGTTGAAATGATGAATGTAAAAAAGATTAAATAAATTAACAAAACAATTTCAGAAAATCTCAATATGTTAGGGTACTAGATCATATTGTAATGACAATAGAATAATCCTAAACAATGTTTCTTAATGTTATCATTAGATAATACTAAATTGATCTCGCTAATATCTCTAATTATAGATAAATTATGATGGTAACCACATTCGAATTCCACTTCAGAGTTTCAAAGGGTGTTATTGTTTTATATCACAAAAATTAAATATATTATTCAAAAAAATGAAAAATAGTATGAAACATGTTTGTGTTTACCTTCACTACCTAAGGATCCAATACCTCCTAATACTCCTATAAATCCTTCATGTTATCAGGTTTAATTACCTGTTATTACAGTTTCCACCACTCCCACTACCTCATTATATTAGGTGAGGGAGATGATCATCATTTTTAAAACTAATTCATTATATAAATTCATAATTATATATTATATAGTTGGGACCCTTACCATATCATTAGTCAGAACTCCTGGTCGGTTTGTAGGGTCTTCCATATGATTATATTCCCATGAAATGCAAAATTGAACTCATAAGTGGGTTGCAGTCAGACTATATCACTCAAGGATTCTTTTAGTGACATTTTCTTTAGATATATCCATACAAATTCAATATATATGTTAAAATAAAATATTATTATGTGGTAAAAGTTTACTTAATATAAAATTGTATGTTACACTTATTCCTCATTAAATACATTAATCATCTAAAACGATAAAGAATGATTTTTTTTGTCATCCAGATAATATATCTCACATATTGTTTAACATTATAAGCCTATAAAATCCCCCAAAAATAATTGTTTATGAGGGTTAAAATCATTATAGTTATTTATGGTTACCTTTAAATTACATATTAAAATTTTTTATCCTTTAATTTTCCATGTAGTAAACTATTATGGATTATGATGTCTCATCCTCTAAAACCATTGGACCTAAGAGAGTCTCATAGACATTCCCCACGAAATCCTAATTCTCAACGACTCAAATAATATTTCATATAACACAAAACTCATTAGGGGGGATATATGTTTTATCATATAACAATAGAGTTTCTTTTCATTTCACATGGTCCTTCACTCCTGTAATTTATAGACTTATGGCATCCTATTCAACCTCATTATATTTATTTATTTAATAAGGAACTATAATTAAAGAAAAAAAAATACTATTTCAATGATATTCATAGTAATATTGAAAAAGAAAATAATTGGTGTTGAGGATCTAGTTTATTAGAGATAATCTCATTTCATAATATAACACATATCACTGCCTCATTTTTATGTCATCAAAGTTTCTCTTTATGAGAAACAAGAATACTTCATTAATATTATACTATTTGAGTACACTACTATGCATATAAGAGTGGATTTTTATATCTTAACAGTAAGGGATTTATAAATAGAAATCATTTATATTAAAGAACATAATCATCATATTACTATGAATATTTGTATTTCCAGTTCCTTTTATGTGTCAAACATTCCTTAAACAGGGAAGGTATTGAGTTGATCTCATCTATCTAATTCAAAATTTATTCTTTGAAATAATTATGAATTAAATTTTATATGATTTTTTGACACTGTTTCGCTACCTCTATGAGTTTTACCATCATTTTATTAGGTATATTTGGATGATACTAGATACACCTATTCTATATATAGGTTGAAATGATTCAATAAATTCATTGTCTACACAAAATTTAATTTTATTTGTTTAAAATAATTTCTAATATATGTCTATCTATTTTAAAATATCCTTCCACTATTCCCCATCTGATTGGTTGGCCTACGATTTTATGATTCCCATATATAGAATATCCTATATATATGTTATTATTAAATCGCAACCATCAATAGTAAGAACAATCATTTCAAATTACATGTAGTATATGAATAACTATTCAATTTTATATTCATGGTTTATGTTAGTAAGAGCATTCTAATTACCAACATATAGGAATCAGATACCTCCTATTGTTACATGATATTAAATAATAGGACTTAAGTACTATGTTATGATCAATAACCATCGTAATAAACTAAACAATAATCACTAAATGTATTATCAAATGACTTATCCAAACAATATAAAATAAAATGATATAATTAACCATTTAAACATATTTATGTACATTAATAACATGTAATTCTAATTCTGGAGAATTATTTACCTTCAACATCAATTCATTTACATATAATCAAGCGAATCAATCCATTAATCAAGGAATGACCACTCTTGAACAACAAAATTCAATCATATAATTTGTCAATAAGCACATAACTGAAATAAATAAAAATATAATGAATAAAATACATCTATGAAAGGATATGAAATAATAATTAGTGGGTTTTATTTGGTATTATATGATTTTTTTGTCATCTGCATAACACGTTTAGACATTATGTACGAGTTTTCTAGTCTCACTTCCATTTTTGTGAGATATTCATTATTCAATACTATTACATCAGTATAGTGTATGTATACTAAAAATTAAGGTATCATATAATGAATATAATTATTTTAATGGTATTAAATTTATCATTTTATGATTATTAGTTTTGGGGAAAATGATTTGATTGATTACAAAGTGGTATGGGATTTCTACCCGAACCATCATTTTCATTCGGGTCACACTAATTGTCTACATAAATCAATGATATTATTAATTATTCTTATTTAATCCTCATAATTTTCTGTAAATGTTATATATATTTTACCCCTCAGAATAATTATTTCGTTTATAGGTATGTAAATGTTTTAAATACATAATTCAATATTTCTTCCCGATTATGAAGCCTGATTCAAAGGATCTTCTCGAATTCATACTTTTTTTGAAGACAATTATATGATATTTTTTAATCCATTATTTTGTTTATAAAATTAAAATATTATTCATGAAAACTTATTTGGTTTCATTCCCTATTTTTTGAAATTAATCATGCATTTTCACTTTAAAATCAATATAATATTTTTCTAAAATCGAGTAGCAATGTTTTATTTCTAGGGCTTCTTTAAAAACAATATTTTTATGATTTCAATTATGTAGGATAAAACTTACCCCTCAAATATAATTTAAATTTCTTTCACTTATCTTTTTGGGTATATATATGTTGAAAATATTATATCATAATAAATATAAATTATTTTCCAAAAAAACTCTTCTTTCCAAAGTAAAAACAATTTTTCTCATCTCACGTTATTTTTTTAAGATATATGCCTTGTTCATCCCTTTTTCCTTGAATGTGGTCTATGTAATTCAATTTTTATATCACTTCAAGAGTCTCCTTATTATCAGAAAATTATAAGGTATTATTATTTTAATATTTCAAGGTGGTATGGGACACTTTGGAATGATTAAGGTTTGATTCCTCAATAAATTTTCAATGGTCTCATTTAGAAGTGTATCAATAAATGTCAATATCCTTTGTTAAATATTATAAATCACTGAGGTTTATCTGTTATGATATCATCTGCAATATGTTGTTTAATGGATTCTTATTAGATTAAATGTGGATGTGGTGTCTTGATACCATTCACCATATTACTCTGTAGGGTAAGTGTTTATTTTAGTTGATCTGGGGATGTTATTTAAATTTCATATGTCTGTTTAAATAATAATGATTTTGATCACCCCTTTCATTTGAGGAATTCATTAGGCATAGTACATTATTGGTGGTGCCCGTTATGGCCCCTTATTGCATTCGTAGGTCACATTAGAGAAATAGATATTGACTTGGTCAAGGCCTTGTTAATTTTACGATATGGATTTGGCTGAGGCCTTGATTATTTATAGTTTTCTCGGCTATGGCCATGATGGTATGTATCAAAATGTCAAGAATTTTCATTTCCCTCATTATAAAACTGAATATTGATTGTACATGTTTTTATTTGACTAATATAATACCCATGGTTATGTTTTATTATGTCTGATTTTAGTCGCCCATATTCCTACCATATTATTTTCAAGTTTATTTTTAATAAAATTTATACTTCTAGTTATTCACCTTGTATTATTATTTATTTTTCTTCTATACTGTTTACCCTTACTGAGCATATGGGATCACTCCATTCTTATGTTTTTTTCACTAGGATGCGATGAATTTTATTATATTATGACTTGTAGTTATAATCAAAGAGTAGTAGACGTTCCCAATGGAATATATATTGTATATGTCCTTTAAATTTGTAATGTTAAACTTATGTATATATATAGTTTTAAAAAACTACTAATCAAATCAGTTTTTCATGATACAACATATTTTTAATAAAGCTAATGTAATAAAATAATGCACTGGTTCTCGGATTCTGGGGTTGAGGTTTTGCAGTAGGAATCAGAGGATGTTTAGAAGGAAACATGGAAAGTAGATTTATAAAATAATAATCAGTTATCAAAACATTAAGAAATACATTGATTATAAGCATACAAGAACATACTTGAATTTTTGTGGGAAATATATTATGTTGATCTTATTTTTTATTTCATAAATGTCAAGATACTATAATCAGACATGGTTCTGAAATAGATGTACTTGGGTGTAACAACTCTGAAATGTTTTTCTGAGCATCACTTGGGGTAACCTGGAACATTACAATCGTCCATACTGTGCCCCTTATTTTACAATCATGGGGGATATTCCTAGGAAACTTCATAGTTAATTTACCCAAAATTATGAAGGTTTTATTTTGGAAATTTACCCAAAGTACTTGGTTTTAGAATTTACGATGCATAAATTTATGTTATGTTCTTTATTGTGTTTGGAGTTATAGAAATTTCATGATTTTATAAGACAATTTAGTATATATAACTGATTATAAATGGTTCCTATGAAATTAGTGATAAGTTCACTAATTCCCGTGATGAAAATAGTAAGAAAGATAACATTTATCATAGTCATAAGCTAATCTTTCGAATTAATATTGACTCCCAAGTATAATCATCATGTGAAAAAATTTTATCTTTTGAGAAGATGATTTGTAAATAATTCTATGAGTAATTTTTCAATGATTGGAAGAAATATAAGAAGAGGATGGAAGAGAAAAAGATATATGATGGAAGTTATGGAAAGAAGGGGTTTCCACATTTGATAACAGTAGAAGGAATGACCCTATTAAATTCCTAAAGAGAAATGGAAATTTTGATATGTGTAGAGAAAAAAGGACACCAAGAATGAGATTTCAAGGATAAGAAAGAGGATTCCAATTTATAATTCCTCAATGTAAAAGTGATGGGACACTATGTTAATAAATGTCACATTTGTCAAAGTAATATACCCCAAATGATGTTACTAGATAATTGTCATGTTATGAAACATCCACATATGATGTTTAATGGCTATTATTGATATTCAAGAATCATTCCATTTTAATATTTGATCAATAATGTATTTGTTATACGAATTATGAAATATATGAGGAATTTACTGCCAAAATTAGTTCAAAAAGGATTCATGACCATAAGTTAATTTTTGAAAGTATTATAAAATCAGTTTTAAAATTAAAATTATTCTTTTCATCAAAATAATGATTTTTACTAAAAATAATATTTCACATATTTAGATAATTATTTTGGTAATATTGATTCCATTTTTTGTTTTTATACGATGAATAATGGTTATAGTGAATTTTTGGTATTTTTTGGAAATACATGAATTTTTGGTGAATTGTAAAACACTGTAATTAAAATTATAAATAAATTATAAGATAAATACCATATTACATAAATAATGGATTATGTTAGCACAGATGGATTGAACTAACATGAACGTATTACTATTTTTGGTGAAAAGAATCAACACTATTGGTTGAATTTAGACAAATAATTAAATAATGAATAAGATATTAACAAATCTCTCCTATCCTCCATTAAAAAATCCAACCATCACTTCCTCTTATCATCACTCATCTAAGAAATGAAAAATCTCATAGTTATACCCAAATACTATTCCCTATCCTCTCACTATGTCTAATAGCTCTTAGTATTTCTAAAATACCAAAACCCCTGCCCTTAAAGACGATATTTCATGAGGTAAAATCCTCTTCCTATTTCTGTTTAATATCAACTTAAATTCATTTTTTGATTATTCTCACTAAACCAACTCGATCCAATTGATATTTATAAATAAATAATATTCAATATAATTTAATTATGTAATGTTAATTTCATATACTTTATCAATATTCTTACTCTCTCTCTCTCATATGTTATAATCGAAATCATCATTCGGGAGCTGCCAATTTTCATTCTTCATGGACTACGACATTTCAATCATCAATTTCATCAATAAATATTGTCATAAAAACATTTATATAGTATAACTATATTCAAAAATATCTATAATAACATATTTATTGATTCTGTATACATTGTTTCAACATGATATAAAATAATGGAACAAAACTAGTTCATTGTAATTAATAACCACGGTAATAATCTATACACTCACTACTAAATGTCGTATTTAATGATTAATCCTCATAATATATAATAATTACATAATTAACCATTTAAAAATATATATGTTCATTAATAACATGTAATTACAATTCTATAGAATTATATTTGTTCCAAAATAATTCTCTTACTTATAATCAAGAAAATCTGTCATGAAATCAATAAATGAATAATATTGAATGATAGAATTCATTACTATGACATATCAATAAGTCCATAAATGAACATAAGAAATATAAAATGAAACATATACATGTATATAATTCTCTTATTTATTTTATTAATTTATTTAATTTGGTTTTTCAAGAAGTTATGGTCAAGTGCAGAATACATTCGAACATAATGTTAGGGTTTTCCCTTCTCACGTCCATTTTTTATATATTATTTATTCACAACTATTACATGTGTTTGATTTATGTATAATACTGATTAATGTTTCATAAAATTAATAATTTCATTTTCATGTAAATAAATGTTTTATTTTTGGACAAATAATTTTGGGCCATATTATTCTATTGATTACAAAGTGGTAAGGGATTTCAACCAGAACCTCCATTTTCATTCATGTTTCTCTTCATCCCTACATAACTCAATGAAGTTAATAAATATTCTTATATAATACCCCTAAATTAATATATATATATATATATATGAGTACCAATAATAATCATTCTATCTTTTATGGGTATTTACAAGTTCTAAAATGACCATTAAAAAGTTCTTCCTAATAAACAAGCCCAATACAATGAAACTTCTCGAATTATTACCAATATTTATATGCACATTATAATAATTTTTAATATATTATTATTTAAATAAAATCACAAATTCTTACATTAAAACTATTTTGGTACATTCATTTTTATATGGAATAAATATTTCATTTCTACTTTAAAGTCACATTAATATTTTCCTTAAACTGTACTAAAATGTTTTATTTATAATGTTTTTTTAAAAACACATTTTTCATGATTTCACATCAGTGTAAAAACCATTATTAGTAAAACATAATTAAATTTTTCTTCAATTTTCTATTTTAAGATATACATTTTTATAATCATATTTCATAACAAATACATATGATTTTCTAAAGAAATCTTCTTTCCAAAGTGAAAAATAAATTATCACCTCACATTGACATTTTTTTGAGATATATGCCATGTTCACCACCTATTTCTTACATGTGTTGTATGTAATTTCCTTTTTTATATCCTATAATGTGTCTCCTTGTTAACATATTTTTTCTAATGTATTACGATTTAAATGTTTTAAGGTGGTGTGAGACACTTTAGAATGTTAATGTATTATTTTCTTAAAAAACATAAATGGTATCAATAAAAAGTATCATCATCTATGAAAAAATATATTAACTAATAATTTAATTCATTGAGGATTATCTCTTATGATATCATCTTAAAAATTTTGTTAAAGGGTTTCTGATTAGTTTGATTGTGTATGTGCTATCATGATAGCATTCACCATATTACTTCGAAGGGTTAGTGTTTATTTTAAATGAATGGGGAATGTTATTTATTATTCATATGTAAATTTAAAAAAAACTACGTTTAATATGTTCACCTCTCTAATATTAGGAATTCATTGGACTTAGTATGTGATTGGGGGTCCCACTATATCCCCTATATGCATCATTAGATCACATGAGACAAACAAATATGGACTTGGTCTGGGCCTTGCCCATTTTAAGATATGGTTTTTGACGACGCCTAAATTTTTTTTTGATGTCCTTGATGAGGCCTTGGTGTAATTTTTTAGACTATTTATAATATTCATTTACATTATTATGAAACTAAATATTGATAGTCTATGTGGTTTTCTGATAAGTAGAACTCCCCTTGATATGTTTTATTATTTAATATTTTATTTATCTCGTATTCCTTCCATATTATTATCATGTTTATCATTTATGGAATGGATAATTTTAGTTATTCACATTTTCTTATTATTTATGTTTACTATGTATTGTTTACCCATACAGATAATCTGATATCACCCCTTTCATATGATTTATTTTTACCAAGATGTGAATAATTTATTATGAATGACTTCTAGGGAAAATATAAGAGGTATAGATGTTCTTATTGGAATATATATGTTTTATTTCATTTAATGTTGTAATGTTGATCTTATTTATGTATCCAGTCCTCCAAAATTACTAAACTATTCGGTTATATGGGATATGACATTATTTTTGTCAATCCAAAATAATAAAACAATGCACTGGCTATGGGCTTCTCGGTTCAGGGTGTTACAAAACAATTGTGTAAGAACCATGTCCACTTGTAGTATTTAAGTCAATGATGTATTTTATTTATAAACTACATAATATCTAATTACTAAAATTTAGTGATATTATCATATGCATATTATGATTCCTATTTCCTTCTTTATTGATTTATAATCGTACTCCGAAAAAAAACTAATCATTAATTTTGATACAACTATAACATCCCTAAACATTAATACACTTTATTTATAGATTTATTAACAAATATTACACATAATATAACCAAAAATATTTATAATTATGGTGTATTTAAGAAATAGGTACACTATTAAATAACTTAAAGCAATTATAATCACTATCTTTATTGAAAACATCCTTAAAATTATCCCAATTAAAACAACACGGAATTCCTCGTGGACATACGTAATAAAATGGTGAGTTAAAAACACATTAAGAAAATATGCATGGAATTACATGAAGTGAATAACACTTTTTATATAGTAGTCATATCGTTGATGAATAAATGTAATATGAATAATATGACATGATATGGCATGATAATGATAAAATGGGAAATGTGGAAAAAACTAAAAACACTACATCATAATCATAAGTCAATGATAACTTCTATAAATTCATGATGGAAAAATCCCCATGAAGGAATTTGGTACACTATATATCCCATCATGGTGTCTCATAAGATGAAACATTACCCAAAGCATTGAAGAACTATATAATTATATGTCCACCCCTCGCATTCATTTCAGTCTCATACATAATGTAATGGCCCGGGTATTTGGGGTCCATTACTTGGTAAAAATCTGATGCTTGAGGTGTTATGGGTGACTTGGTAGGCCATCCCATCTTCACTATGACTCCTAGCGGTAGCCTTGGCCTATCGGTAGCCTCAGCCTACCGATAGACCTAGAATACCAGAGACCTTGGGGTACTGGTATCCCTTGGTTACCGGTATCTCTCAGCTACCAGTCGCTCTCGGCTACCTATAGCTCTCAGCGACCAATGGCTCTCGTACACTAGTGGATCTAGGATACCGGTAGCTCTCGGCCACCGGTGGCTCTAGGATACCGGTAGCTCTTAGCCACTGTTGGATGTCACCAAATAGTTGTTCTTAGCCACCAGTGGTTGTCGCCAACTAGTGGCTCTCAGCTAGCGGTGGTTGTCGCCAACCAGTGGCTCTCAGCTACTGGTTGCTGTCTCCAACCAGTCGCTCTCAGCAACTGGTGGCTCTCACCAACTAGTACCTCTCAGCTACCGCTGGTTGTCCGCAACCAGTATCTCTTAGCTAATGGCCTTTGTGGCCAACTGGTAGCTCTCATCTACCAGTCCTTGTCGCCAACCAGTAGCTCTCGGCTATCGGTTGGTCTCGCCCCCCGCGGGTTTTCTAGTAGCACATCCTTTTTGCGCAAATTGGTTTCCAAACCATGTTTTGAACACTTTAAGCCTATTTTAAAGACCATTAATGACCAATAATTCCCATTTAAATTAAATTATTGGTGAGGTACCCCTTAAATTAAAAACCATGAGGTGTGTGTCGGTTTAAACCACCCCGAACAGCGAGACCTTTAAGTAGCGTGTGGGGTGTCTAAACCGTGTGGTCAACCCACGATTCCGCTTCTTACGCGGTTTCGTGTTTTTCTTTCTGTATCTTAACCGTCCCAGGAATGTTGTATCTCAGCCTTTATAATTTAAAGGCTTCTCCCTACATTTCTTTTTATCGATCACCCTCCACTCAGAGTACCCTTCCCCCAGACGAGTCGTACCCCTGTTGCGAATTTTCCCTTGATCGCGTTGCATGGAGTTCCTGCCACTCCTATTTTCCAATTTCCATGTGAGGACATAATTTAGATCATTGATCCATCAGGTAGGGATTTTATCCTTCGTCTCTCCTTCTGTGTATCAAGCAGGGTGGGCATGCTTTTTTTCTTTGTGGAAATTGATGAAACCTAACTTAATGAACATAATGAACGGACCATTAAAGAATGAAGGGGGGTGTGATTGATGACCTATTGTGATCATTTAGTGTTGAAATATGTTGTGAATTATATGGGCCTATGCTCACTAAAAATCATGGACATTGGTGGTCTTTCTCTATGCACTAATGAACCTTGGTGTTTTTGGATATTTAAATAACTGTGACATGGAATTGGTTAATTACGTATACTGGTTTAAATAAATTGAAAGCACCAGGATCAAACCTTTTTCTGTGATAACCCGAGTTAATGTACAATAAAATTTAAACCATGGAGTGTGTTAAATCATTTAAATCTGAAAATACATACATGGGCCTACCTTGTGTTGGTGGTTGCAGTTTGGTTGTTTCTTTGACGGGCCGATTGTTGGGGTAATGCGGGGATGAGATCGCATATTTTTATACTTTCACTGGTTGTGAATTTGAGGCTATGTGATTACTTTGCTTATATCAAGAATTTGGGTGGGATCTTCTATTGTTGAGAAACCATTGGCTCCTAGATTTTTGGGAACATGGGGTTGTATCTCGGGTTTTTCTTTGGTTCCAGAACATCGAGGGATCTCACTTATCCCTTTGTTGTTTTTACATTGCAAGAGAACCGCGTGTGAATTCTTAAATTATTGTTGGATGTAGCTTCTTCACTTGGTTTGTGTTTATTTTGTTGGTTTCCCAGTAGTGCAAATCTTTATTTAAATGAGATTTCTTGAACATGGAAGCAAGAATATCTTAAATGGGGATTGAATCTAGGGGTGAGTTATGACTCTGCTGTGAGCAGTGTGCTTCCTATGAATATGGACAAGTGTGCTTGTGCTTGGGTTGGATTTGGAAAACCTATTTTGTGATGAGTGTTTTTACATATACATATATTTTTAGTTCTTATGTTTCTTATTAGCGCCCCACCCAAGTTGAGCACTTGGTGCCGAACACCCCCATTTCATGGGGGAGGGTGTTTTTCCCAACACTTCTATTAGTGGCTACTTATTAGCTCCTTTCTACTCCCTTTCCTGGATAGCCAAAGTATCATCGGGCAGGATGTGATGGCCTGAAGTCCATTATTAGCCCAAGAATCTTTGGGTGGGGTAGTTGTGGTGGATGGCCCATGTGTTTGCGGGTAGGTTGTTTCCCAACTGTCCTCGGGATGAGGCCAAGGTGTCTTCGGGCAAGGCAGTAGTTGTTCTGACCCAGGTGTTTGTGGGTTTGGTTGTGTGTGGTGGTTGTGGCCCAGGTGTCTGCATGTGGTATAGTGGTTATGGCCCAGGTGTGTGCGGGTGGGGTTTGGTAGTGGGACTGTGGTGAGGTTGTGGCGTAGGTGTGTGCGGGTGGGGATTGGCAGTGGGACTACTGTAAGAATGTCTGGATTGGTTCGATGCGTAGGATTTCATCAAAAATCAGTGGGAATGTGGCGTGAGGTACCCAATCATCGATGCGATATTACTATACTTTGCATGACTTGGGTTATTTGGGGAGTGTGCCTTGGTGAGGCTTGGGTGGATAGTTTACCTTGTTAGATGTTTGGTTGTCTCTATTTCCACGGGGAATTTTAATGTCTCCTCACTTGTGCACGAGAGTCTTTGGTTTTCCCTACTGAGTGTACTTGTATTCTCAACCTATTTATATAAAACCGTTTTCAATATTCGAGGTGGACATCAGGGATCATGTGTGGCCGTACTAGATTGTACCTTGGGGCAGTTGCTGTTGTTGTTTTCCTTTTCATGGTACTTTAAATTTTGTATATTGTGACTTGTATCTTTTACCTTGAACATGCATATAGGAATGGTTTACTTTCAGTTGTACTTGCACTTTTAGTTTTGGTGTTGTGGGATTTACTATCATATCTCCTGATACTATTAAAAGATAAAGGGTAATGCCTACCATTTACTATCTGATTCCATACCCTGGATGTTGGTCATCACTCTATGACCTATTGAAGGTGGGTTTGGGGGGTCAATTTCTCGACTTTAACTTAATGAAGGAAGGTCCTGGAAATCTACTGACCCTTCCCCCTTTTGGTGAAGGCGGGACGTGACAGAATGGTATCAGAGGGAGGTTGAGAGATATGATGTAGTCTGGAGTTAGGCACAGTGAGGGTTGCATGGGATGATAGGGAAAAAGTGTTGGGTGACCTCAATGCATGGATTAGGCTAGGGAAGACTGGCAAGGACACGGGATTTTAGGGCCCCCCGTGATCCGATACAAGGACTCTGGACCTACAGAACGACCAAGTGAGGCTACGTTCATTTCATGGTAGAGACCCTAGGAAAGGTACATGCATCAAAATTACTTGTGCTCTCATGTTTCTGGGGTGTTTTGGGAATTTGAAATAAAAAATAAGTTTAAGGGGTTTTAAGAACAATATTCTACACTACATGGGCTTAGGCATTCATTGTTTACCTTGCAGTTATGGCACACGGGAGATGACCACGACTTGTACGGGAGATCGAGGCCTAGGAGGTTGACTTGGCCGATCAGTAGAGGACTGATCGAGAGGAGGAGGATGACCAGTGGCAGAAGGCTCTTCGAGCCTTCTAGCGATAGACCCTCGAGATGTATGAGGGCAGCCCCTCTAACATGAAGACGGAGGGCTGGCTAGAGAAGTAGGTGATAGATTTCTGCTTGATTCTAGCTCTGATGGAGCACTGGGTTCCTCTGGCCACGAGCCAGATTCGGGGAGCAGTGCGTTAGTGGTGGATGATCTACCTGGGGGAGAGGAGAAAGGTCGAGGTGGCATGGGATGATTTCGAGAAGGATTTTCGGGCGGAATTCCTCTCTTCTGTGATGAAGGCATAGAAGAGTCTGGAGTTACTCTCCCTCTAGAAGGGGAGTATATCGGTAAGGGATCTAGAGATCATGTTCACGGATCTCCTCTTCTTTCCACTGGACCTATTTCCGGATGAGGAGTCTCGGGTGAGACATTTAGAGGAGGCGCTCCGACCTTCCATCTAGTACGCTGTTACCCCCTTCACCTTGCCAACAATCATTGAGGTGCAGATGAAGGCTGAAGTGGTGGAGAGGATGCACACGCTGGGAGGTGTGTCACGAGAGGGGATTCAGACAGTCCCATCAAAGGTAAAGGTCGTCAGCACCAGACCTCCAGCATCAGGATCCTCTAGGTTCCGACTAGTAGGGTGAAGGCCGCAGTAGTTTCAGTTCCGGTCCCTAGGAACTCACCCATTCCCTTCGGGCCCATGACTGATATGCTTAGTCTGTGGGAGCCATGGACATCTCTGGAATTAGTTCCCATACTGAGTACAGTACAACGGTGGCAGACAGGCCCAACACCCACCTCAGCAGCAGATTCCAGCTAATCCCTTTCAGCCGCAACAGCAGGGGCAGTGAGCTCTCTCTCCTCCGAGGGAAGACATCGCAGGGGGAGGCTGACCTCAGGGAGCTCCTCAGGCACATCGACCAGGGCGTGGTCGGAGAGGTGGTCGATAGCCAAGGGACAGAGGATCTGGACGTGGACAGTTTCACGCCGTGGAGGAAGCAGTTCCAGCAGGACCAGAGGTTGTTCTAGGTACGATCAGTAAATTCAGTACCCTTGATTACGCCTTGTTCGATACCGGAGCTTCGTAATCCTTTGTTTCACCCTGTCTGGCTCGTGCTCTGGGTCTAGATTCCGAGAGACTTCCAGTTCCCCTAGTGCTGAGCACACCAGTCGGAGGTCAGACCGAATTGTTATATGTTTGTAGAGGATGCAGACTGATGATAGTGCCACATCAGTCGGTCATGGGTCTACTACTGCTACAGATACAACAAAACGATGTCATCCTAGGAAGCTAGTGGTTGTTATCTGTATGTGACTTCATCGACTGCTTCCGAGGAAGGGTTGTGTTCTCAGACATTGGCAGCCGACGTGTTACTTTCACCAGCAAGCGGAGTGGCCAGAAGGGCAGCAGGCGAGAGGAATCCCTCATCTCCTCATTAGTCGAGCTCTTATTAGAGTCTGTAGATGCTGGGATGGTGGAGGTACTAGTGATTTTCGGTGAGTTGATAGACTTCTTATTTGAGGAGGTGATGACTCTACCCCCTCGACGTGATATCGAATTGGTGATAGACTTGCATCCTTGTGCTCGTCCGATTTTGATGGCTCCCTTCGAGATGGTGCCTTCGGACATACAGGAGTTGCAGATTCAGATTGACGATCTGATGAAGTAGGGTTTTTTCGACCAAGTACGTCACCGTGGGGTGCTCCAGTGTTGTTTGTGAAGAAGGCGGATGGAGGTCTAAGTCTATGCATAGACTACAGGAGGTTGAATCAGGTAACGGTCAAGAATCTCTACACTTTTCCAACGATAGACGATCTCTTTGACCAGCTGAAAGGGGTAGGATGGTTCATGAATATCGACCTGCGGTCTGGTTTTGTTCATGGGGATTATGAACTACATCTTCCGGGAGTATCTTGATTGGTTATTAGTCTTGTTCATTGACGGCATCCTTTTTTACTCAATATCTGAGGAGGACCATGCTGAGCACCTGAAGATGGTTTTGGAGGTCCTCCGACAGCACCAACTCGATGGTAAGTTGCTGAAATGCAGGTTTTGGATGAGAGAAGTGCACTTCCTTGGGCATGTAGTATCTGAGCAAGGGGTAGCGGTGGACCCATCAAAGGTTGAGGCGGTTGTTTCTTGGGAAGCATCCAAGAACATGGAGGAGGTTTGTAGTTTCCTCGGGCTGGCAGGTTACTACTGGAGGTTCGTACCCAACTTCGCTCGATTTGCGACACCTTTGATGGTTTTGACCAGGAAGGAATAGGTTTTCGTGTGGAGTGAGCAGTGCGAGGAAGCCTTCAGCTATCTGAAGGAGAAGTTGGTTAGTGCCCCAGTGCTAAGGCTAACAGAAGAAGGGCCAACATGTGAGGTGTTTTTTGATACTTCAGGGAAAGGCCTCAAATGTGTGTTGATGTAGCGACAAGGGGTGATCTCTTATGCGTCTAGGAAGCTATGCCATCATGAGCGTAATTATGCCACCCACGATATGGTGCTTGAAGCGGTCGTTTTCACACTAAAGTTGTGGCAGCATTACCTCATCAGAGAACATTTTGTGGTCTTCACAGATCACAAAATCGTGAGGTATATCCTCTACCAATAGGACCTAAACCTACGACAGTGAAGATGGATGGAGTTCATCCATGATTATGACATTTAAATTTCATACACTTCATGAAAAGGGAATGTATTGGCCGATGCATTGAGCAGGAGAGCACATAAGGATGTGGTCCAAGAGTCGGCAGACGCTTGGAAGATGATGGAGGAGTTGGATGCCTTGCACCTAGATGTGAGGATGGATAGTGGTAGTGGTTGCATGTATTAGATGACAGTGAAGTATTCTCTGTTGTGACAAGTGGAGGAGTCTCAGTGGGGAGACCCGGAGTGTGAAGTGATGTGCGACTGAGTTGACCAAGGCGATGCTCCAGAAGGGTGGATGAAGGATGGTCATAATCAGATGCTCTTCGGGGGGGATTTTTGTTCCAAAGGTGATTCTTGGAAAGGTTCATAGTGAGTTCTACAACTCACCCCTATATTTACACCCAGAAGTTTCCAATATGTACCAGGGTCTGAGAAGACAGCTCTGGTAGCCCAGAGTAAAGCGAGTTATGGCAGAGTTTGTGGCCATCTGCCTAGTGTGTCATCAGGTAAAGGTTTAACACCGTGTTCCAAGTGGGTTGTTGCAACCTTTAGATGTCCCATATTGGAAGTGGAATGATATCTCGATGGATTAATTCACTGGACTACCCAAGGTGCAAGGGGGATGCGACGCCATCTGGGTAGTAGTGGACTGCTTGATGAAGTCAGATCACTTTCTGGAGATTAAGGAGTCGAGTGTAGTGGACGCACTAACATGAAAGTATGTGGACGAGGTTGTGTGGTTGCATGGATTTATGAGTTTTATAGTCTCGGAGAGGGATGCAAGTTTTACCTCATGATTTTGGAGGGGTTTGCAGTATGATTTCAAAACCCAGCTGTACCTTAGCACTACCTTCCACCCCCAGACAGATAGGCAGATAGAGTGCACCATCCAGACGCTGGAAGATATGCTCCAAGCATGTGTTCTGGACTTCGGGGGATCATGGGTGTGACACTTTCCTCTAGTAGAGTTCGCCTACAATAATAGCCATCACTCTACCATTGCAATGGCTCCATTCAAATCCCTATTTGTAAGGCCGTGTCTCTCACCCGTGTGCTGAACTGAGGTTGGGGAAGCTGGTGTTTTTGGCCCGGAGGGGGTGTAGAGCACGACAGAGAAAGTTCAGATTATACGAGAAAGGATGAAGGCAGATCAGGATCGACAGAAGTCATATGCCGATGATAGGAGGAGACCATTGGAGTTCGAGGTCTGGGACCACGTGTTCTTGAAGGTCTCCCCTTGACATGGGAATCGATGGTTTGGGAAGGGGAGTAAGCTCTCCCCTAGATTCATCAGACCTTTCGAGGTGTTGGGACGGGTTGGTCAGGTGGCATATCAGCTGGCGTTGCCACCTCAGTTGGAGAAAGTTCACAACGTCTTTCAGGTTTCCCAAATTCACCGATATCTGCACGACGACGCCCATGTCACCAATTGGGGGGATTTAGAAGTCGAAGACGATGAAAACTTCATAGAACGACCAATCAAGCTCATGGATCGTAAGTAGAATGCACTTCTTGGACGAACCATCCCATTGGTTCATGTGTTGTGGAGGCATGGTGTCCTAGAAGAGAGAACATGGGAGCAGGAGCCAAGTTACGTGTTCAGTACCCAGAGCTGTTTTGACATCGTTGTTGTTTTTTGTTCAGATCCTTGAGATATTGTACCTTGTGATTTAATATATGAAATCCTTGTTTTTTTAGATATTATATGATATGTTCCATGTTCTCTCTATATGTGTGTGTGTACGTATGTGTGATGATAGGAAAACCCAACTGCTAATCAGGATGCATTAATGTGGATGCGATTAAACCAGTGCAGGCGAGTCAGTGCCGCCCAAAGTGGATAATAGCCTGACATGTAGGAGGGGACTCCCAAACTCATGTGTTGGACAGTGTGATCCTTCGGTTTGTTGTGAATGTTTGTGGTTGACAACTCTGGGGGGAGTATTCCTGGATGTAGGGGGAAGTTTCTGTTCCATCTTTTAAACAACTCCGGGGTTTTCCCCTGAGATGTATCTTAAGAGGGTGGTAGTTTGGACCCCACCTTTCTTTTTATGGGTTGTTTTTATATTCATGGGGATGAGAATAGTTTGAGAAGTATCTGATGTAATGGCCCTGGTTTTTGGGGTCCATTACTTGGTAAAAATCTGATGTTTGAGGTGTTCTGGGTGGCCTGGAAGGCCATCCCAGCTTCTCGGTGACTCATAGCGGTAGCCTTGGCCAACCAGTAGCCTCAGCCAATCGGTAGACATAGCCTACCAGTGACCATGGGGTACCGGTAGCCATCGCCTACTGGTATCTCTCGGCTACCGGTAGCACTCGGCTACAGGTAGCTCTCGGCTACCGGTAGCTCCTGGCTAGAGGTAGCTCTCGGCTAACGGTAGCTCCAGGCTACCGCTAGCTCTCATCTACCGGTTGCTGTCGCCAACCGATACCTCTCCGCTACCGGTAGTTGTCGCCAACCAGTAGCTCAGAGCTACCAGTGGTTGTCTCCAACCGCTAACTCTCAAGTACCAGTGGCTGTCGCCAACCAGTAGCTCTCAGCTACCGCTCGGTGTCTCCAACCGGTAGCTCTCAGCTACCAGTGGCTGTCACCAACTGGTAGTTCTCAGCTACTGGTGGTTGTTGCCAACCGGTAGCTCTCCGAAACCGGTATATGTCACCAACCGGTAGCTCTCGGTTACCCGTAGCTCTAGCCCCCACTGGTTTTCCAGTAATGCCTACTTTTTGTGAAAATGGGTTTTTAAAACATATTTTGACCCCTTTAAGCATGTTTTAAAGCCCATTAATTTCAATTAATTCCCATATAAAATAAATGATTGGTGAGGTACCCCTTAAATGAAAAACCATGAAGTGTGTGTCGGTTTTAACCACCACGAAAGGAGGGGAACTTTGAGTAGCGTGTGGGGTGTCTCAACCGTGTGGTCAACCCACGATCCCACTTCTTACACGGTTTCGAGTTTTTTTTCTGTATCTTAACCATCCCGGGAATGTTGTATCCCAGCCTTTATATGCTAAAGGATTCTCTGTATGTTTCTTTTTCTCGATCACCCTGCGCTCAGAGTACACATCCTCCCAATGAGTCGTACCCCTGTTGTGAAGTTTTCCTTGATCGCATTCTGTGGAGTTCATGCCACTCATTTTTTTTAGTTTTCACGTTAGGACATAAAGTCAATCCTTGATCCGTCAGGTAGGGATTTTATCCTTCGCCTCTCCTTCTGTGTATCAAGAGGGGTGGGCATGATTTTTTCTCTGTGGAAATTGATGAAACCTAACATAATGAAGATAATGAACTGAACATTAAAGAATGAAGGGGGGTCTGATATATGACCTACTGTGCTCTTTTATTTTTGGTATATGTTGTGAATTATACGGGACTATGCTCACTTAAAATCATTGTTGTTGGTGGTCTTTCTCTGTGCACTGATGATCCTCGGTGTTTTTGGATATTTAAATAATCGTAACATGGAATTGGCTAATTACGTATACTCGGTTAAATAAAATGAAAGCACCAGGATCAACCCTTTTTCTATGATAACCCCAGTTAAAGTACAGTGGAATTAAAACCCTGGACTATGTTAAATCTTTTAAATATGAAAATACCGTCATGGGCCTGCCCTTTGTTGGTGGTAGTGATTTGTTTGTTTCTTTCACGTGTCGATTGCTGGGGTGATATGGGAATGGGATCCCATGTTGTTATACTTTCACTGGTTGTGAATTTCAGGCTTTTTGATTACTCTGTTTATATCATGAATTGTGGTGGGATCCTATATTGTTGAGAAACTGTTGGCTCCAATATTTTTGGGAACATGGGGCTGTATATCGGGGTTTTCATTAGTTCATGTACATCGAGGGATCTCACTTATCCGTTTTTTCTTGTGACTTTGGAAGAGAAACGGCTGTGAATGTTTAAATTGTTGTTGGCTGTAACTTTTTCCCTTGGTTTTTGTTTATGTTGTTAGTTGCCCAGTAGTGCAGAACATTATTTAAATGAGATTAATTGAACATGGAAGAAATAATAGCTTAAATGGGGATTGGTTCTAGGGGTGAGTTGTGACTCGGTTGTGAGCAGTGTGATTCCTATGAATAGGGACGTGTGTAGTTGTGCTTGACATGGATTTTGAAACACTAGGTTTGGTTGAGTGTTGTTAATTATACATATATTTTTAGTTCTTCTGTTTCTTATTCGCGCCCCACCCAAGTTGTGTACTTAGTGGCGAACACCCCCATTTCATGGGGGAGGGTGTTTTTCCCAACACTTCTATCAGTGGCTGGTTATTAGCTCCTTTCTGCTCCCTTTCCCAGATAGCCCAAGAATCTTTAGGCAGGCTTTGATGGCCTGAAGTCCATTATTAGCCCATGAATCTTCATGTGGGGTAGTTGTCGTGGTTCGCCCCAGTGTTTGCGGGCAGGTTGTTTCCCATGTGTCTTCAAGATGAGGCCCAAGTGTCATCGGGTGTGGCAGTAGTTGTTCTGACCCAGGTGTTTGCGGGTATGGTTGTGTGTGGTGGTTGTGGCCCAGGTTTCTGCAGGCGAGATAGTGGTTATGGCCCAGGTGTGTGCACGTGGGTTTTGTCAATGGGACTGCAGTGTGGTTGTGGCCCAGGTGTGTGTGGGCGGGGTTTGGCCGTGGGATTGCTGTAAGAATGGTGGGATTGGTTCGATGCATAGTATTTCTTCAATAATCAGTGGGAAAGTGGCGTGGGGTACCCAAACATCGATGTGTTATTACTATACTTTACTTGACTTGCGTTATTTGGGGAGTGTGCATTGGTGAGGCTTGGGTGGATAGTTTACCCTGTTAGGTGTTTGGTTATCTCTTTTTCCACGGGGCATTAGAATGTCTCCTCACTAGTGCACGAGAGTCTTTGGTTTTCCCTACTCAGTGTACTTGTATGCTCACCCTATGTATATCAAACTATTTTTAGGATTCCAAGAGGACATCAGGGATCGTGCGGGGCCGTACTAGCTCAGACCTTGGGGAAGTTGTTGTTATCGTTTTACTTTTCTTGGTACATTACCTTTGGAGTTTTGTGACTTGTATCATTTACCTTTGAACATGCATATGGAAATGGTTTACTTGCAGCCATACTTGCACATTCAGTTTTGGTGTTGTGGGATTTACTATCTTATCTCCGGATCTTATTAAAAGACAAAGGGTAATGCATTCCATTTAGTGTGTGATTCCATACCCTTGCTGCTGGTCGCCACATAGTTACCTATTGATGGCTAGTTTCAGGGGTCATTATCTATCCTTCAACATAAAGATGGACGTGACTGGAAATATTTTGACCCTTCCCTACTTTTGGTGAAGGCGGGTCGTGACACATAATTTTTCTACATTGATTATAAAACATAGAATCATTTATCATCCAATTTAGTTCCAATGATATTGAGTGTGGAATAAATAAATATATGTCCCAATTCCTAAAAATATATGTTTATAAAGGCGAACACCCTTAATATTAAATGAGTACTGTATTCACTACCCAATTGTTTGGTATGGAATATCACAATGAAATTTCTGTCGTATAACAGCATCACATTAAAATTTATAAATGGGTTGATGAGAGAAAAATGGGTCTCCCATCATTTGGAAGTAAAATATGAAGAAATATGAACAAGGACGGGAATTTCCCAACATTATTAATTATATATAGAAGCCATAAGATAATAATAAAAATTAAATAACGAAGATAATAAATGGAACCCCAAATTGAGTGTGTGACTCCAAAAAGATGGGAGGGGATTATTTAGAGCTATAGGCATCATGGGAGAACTCTATAGAATGGAGAAAAAAGTATGGAAGTGATCTGGGGAGTTTGAGAGGATATAAAAGGAAACATGAAAGGGTTTATATAGAGAATGAGTGGGATTTAATTTATATTTAGTATTTGGACACTACATAATAAAAGAAAAAACACCCCAAACCATACCATGGTTTTTTTGGAGTTTCATCCAAATGGGAATGGATCTTATTATTTTATGAGGACAATGGTATAAATTAAAAAAATACCATTTATTATGTTCATGTGAGTCATAGTCCTAATGAAATGATCTTAAAAAGATAAAATATTTTAATGGTTTTGGATGATTCATAAGGGATTTATAAAATTAATAGAATAATCATAAAATAAAATTATATTAAATTTAAAAAATATATTTTGTCGTATATACCAATTATAGTACTCATTAAAACATTTTTCTATCATTAGGATGTCATAATATAGACAGAATATTTATATGGTATTTGTTTTTTACACAAAAAAATTGATTGGCTCATAAAATTTTGAAAAACTATTTATTGGGTAATTTAAATTTTTTATTTCAAAAGTAATATTCATTTTATATTAATAAATTTTATAATAATTTCATCTTCACTTTTAAAAATGTAATTTAAATTTATTAATAAATTTTGGGATTTTGAATATAATAGTTTTTGAACCCTTGTAAATATTTCAATGGACTTTATAAAATTATATGATAATTTTTATTTCATAAACATTAAATAACAATAAAATATTATTAAAATATTATATATTTTAAAAATTCATTAATTTTGTAGTAAAATTACTATTAGAATTTTAATATAAACTAAAAATTATATTTGTGTATTAATTATAACAAAATAATGAACATATAAAAAGTTATCATAATAGGATAGAAATATAATAATTATGATATAAAATAAAATATATATACTTATATTGTTTTGGACTAGACAGATATATCTTTAATAACCTATAAAATGCCCTAAGGGTATTGGTCGCGATGGTGGGACTTTCATTGGGTTATTCGGCGTACATGGTTTGGTTCGCAAAAACAATGATCTTGAACTTATCCAATATGTGGTTTCACTCATGCTTATTTTGTAGGATCTCATATTAGGATTGTTCAAGGAAATATCCTGGTGATTTGAACTCCATCATAATCTCAAATAAATGTTCTTTATATTGTACGATCCAACCGGTTGCGGCTATCACATCCTTTATCAGTGCCCATAGGATTTGTTAAAACCCTATATTTGTACTATTCATGTGATCACTATTCAAAAGATGCATTATCAATGGTAATGATACATAATGGAATTTCCAATCCAATTGGATATAATAAAACATTATAATATAATATGTTCTCTATAACCATATTACACAATAATGCATTTATATATATTGAAATGGGAGAGTTATTTAAAAAAGATCTGGTAATTACATATTGCATATAGGTAGTGGATATTCCTAAGATGATTAGAGAAATTGAGTCCAAAACGTCCAATGTTTTGGTATTATGTATTTTTAATGGGAGATGAAGTAGAAAAAAATTTAATTTTTTGGAAAACATAAGGTTTTCACATTTTTCTGTATGCATTAAAAATAATATTCAAGCCACAGAAATGTATTATAATATATCTTTACAGAAATATAGCTGATGAATAAGGTAAATAATAATTGATTCCCCTTAATGAAAGGTAGTTAAATAATCTTACCAGAAAGTGGTAGTTCAAACACATGGATAAAGATTTTATTTAAATTCATATAGTATATAACAAGATCCTAGTGACGAAACCCTAATGTTAAAAAATATCCTAATATAACACAAATCAATCCACATGATGTACGTTTACATGATCTATATATATACCCAGATAATATAATGGATACATGGTTGAATATGGATGATTATCTTGGGGTGAGAAGGAAGGAATTTGGATCTTAATATGGGAACAACAAAAATATTGAATGGAATGGTTCTATAAAATAATCAATTATGAGAATTCTCATTTTTCATAGATTTATTACAATAAACAATTATGGAATGGAATTTTAAGTGAAAATGAATGTAACTAGGTATAAGAAAAAAAATCATGACATCACTTCATATCCTAAGAATGAAAAATCTAATAATTATGTAGTTATTATAGCATTTAATCAAATTTCATCATAATATAAAAACCAAGAGATTCGCCAATGAAACATCCATGATAGAAGATTCAGGTTTCTGTGATTACAGTTATATTGTATGGTCGATGTTAAAAACGCATTTTAATTGTAGATACAATACTCTTAGGGAGTTTTTATGAATGTAAAATTTATTTTTGGGCCTTATATTTTTTAAATGGATATTCATACATTTATAATTAAAAAACAATCAAGAAATATGTGGTTCTTCAAAAACCTCTCATTCAGATTTAGCTTAAATTAAATTAAATTAAATAATAAATAAATTCCATGTTGATATAGGAATGGTTGTATCTGTGAGTGAATATTAAGGGACACAAAATTATTGACAGGGTGACAATGAAGTCTTCTAGTTAGGTCAAAGATGATCTAATCATCACTATATACCCCATTAAAAATATTCAATACACACTTATATCTTACCAGGGGCCACTATGTAGATTGATCTCTTGTATAGATGTTGAAAACTAGTATATTCATAGAGAATGGATTTTAGATAAGACCATATTTGAACTCTGTAAATTTTAAACATGGATATTTTATGTAGATCAATCTCACACATAAGGGAATCATAAAATATGCCACAACCTAATCCAAAAAATACCTTTATTATGGATGTTCCACTCACTGATGTATTGTTATGTCATATAATGTGTAACATTTATAAAATTGAAATTTTATAGGAATTTACTGCTGGCATGAATAAAGAAAATACAAACACTGAGACATAGTAGAGGATTATATGGGAAGGATATTTTGTATACTCGACCTGGATAACGGATCATCAAATTAATTCATTTAATATGATATCATGAATTAAAACATATGTTGTATGAGGTCAAAATAAGTCATCCTCATATACATTGTGATATTTTTTAACCTAATGAGAATCTGGGGAAAAATTTTGTGGGGCTTGATATTGATAAAATTAATTGTAATGCCATGAATGGGAAATTTGAATAGATTAATGTATTATATGATAATAAGAATAAAGGGTAACATAGTTATTTTCTAGTATTTTCATATATATATATATAGTTATTATGATGTATGTAAAGTTATAAATATATGTGAATCTTTGAGAAATAAGGATGAAGGAAACCCACTATGAATTGGTAATTCACTCATCACTAAAGTGGAATCAAGAAATTAAATAGATTTTATAGTTGAGATTGGGATATGAGATCGAGGCATCATTACATATCACATGTTAAAAAGAAAAAAATTCATACAATGTTCATAAAATATTCCTCCACAATGATCTAGATCATATGATGGTGGATGATATAAGGATCGGGTCCCAAATCTATGGAATGTAGAACCTAATGTGAATAGATGGAATCCATACACTATGTCATAATATTTTTAAATATGAATTAATAATATGGTAGATTTAGGGATAAGAATGAATACACTGAGGAAACTAACGTGGATATTTCTATTTTTAATGAAATTAATACATATGAAATGGGAATCTCAATGTAGTTGTAAGTTCATATATTTTAAAACATGGGTTAATATGATTGACATCAACTATCATGGAATCTAGTGAAATGTATTTTAAGATAATATGATGAGGAACTTCATGTCATTAAATTTATTTTCCTAAGAAAATGGCCATTTCCAACTATTTAAATGTCATATAGAAGGGAAGTTTATGAACTCGACATATAGACATAAAAATTATATCACAAGAAACTATGTGTTGGTAGAAGGAAAGGTTTCATCAATTTCAATTATAATCAGAGAATAAGATCTATTAGAGGATAACATGTTTATGGAATAACATCATTATCATTTTTACTCAATATTTTTAATACTCTTCCCATTTATCATGAAATTTCATAGAGATAATTCGATTCATACTTGGTTAAGTATTATATGAGAACATTCTTATTGAATTATAAATTGAAAATATTTTTATGAATCTCATTATTTTACAATGACTACACAATTTTCTTACTAATATACCTTGATTCGTCATGAAATAATTTAAATTTATCATCTTCAATATGATGATTGAAAATGCAGATGTGAAGTGAGGGAAACAAAACAACATGGTTAGGATTGAATCTCTCCTCAGCATAAGAAAGTATGGTCCCCAAATGTGGTCATATATATCCTAGTGAAGTATTCCTAGAAAGTATATAAGTGACTATAAAGATAAGAAATATTTTATTTACTCTCAATACTCTGAATGATATTTGATAGTGTTTTTTTAACATCTTTATCTGTCTCTTTATCACTACATTATAGTGGGATGAGTGGTGAGACTGAATATTACACATTTGATATTGCCTCTTTATTTCAAAATCACCTAAAATTTTTCTAGTTTTTTTAAATATTTTGGGGAAACTCATAATCCAAAATTTTAATTGAAATTTATGAGATTAATTAAACATTTTTTCAATTATTTTAAAGGAGCTACATCATTCTATTTTGAGAAGAAATTTGGGGGAGTAATAATCAACATGAACTGGATGTTATTACCTAGATGGTATGGACCCATTATATATATCCACCATACCTTAAATGGGATAAAGGATTTGATATTTTTAAACAACCATAAGTGTAGTTTAATAAATAAATCATGGATTTTAAACATATGGAAATTCATTGTGTATTTTCAAAAATCGTAAGTCATTGATGGCCATTTGTTTCTAAATATTTTATTTTGAATGAAATACATGGTTCTATCCTTATAAGAACCCAAAATTATATAATATATATTTTATCAATAGTGTTGATAACATATACTCGTATTTAAAGAGGATGAATCTATAAAATAATCATTTTAGAGTAATTTATGGGAATTCATGCCTTTAAAAGGGAAATAAATTTCATTTTATCAATAGATCTATTCCATTAAGGATATATCCTATGGTTCAATTCCATTTTGAAAATGTTTTAATATTTGATACATATATTCCATTATGAAATTTTTGTGTAATTGTAATGGATTACCAAGATATATAGTGTAATTAATCTCTTTGACTCTTCTATATCATTAATGAAATCTGGATACACCACCATATGATAGACGATAAAAATGGCCATATTTTCCTCATCAATATCTTCCAAGTATGAGGCATAATTTTCCATTGAGTCCAATTATCTTGTATATGAATGTGATAAGTGATAGGGTATAAGGCCCCAGCCTTAAACCTTACTTATTCTTGAGTTATTACAAGATTACACATTGAGGATCTTTTCAGGTTTAGAGTTTTAGAGAATTAGATCATGAAACTATCATTACATTCCACATTTAAACAAAGTGGTTACATAAAATACAACATTCATTCTTCCCATCAACGGAAACCTATTTAAAATAAAACACGGATTCTTTCTTGACACATCCTTGACACTATCATCACATCATGTACCTTTCCCTTGACCTGTGAAAAACATTTCAAAAACTTGGGATGAGCATAAAAAGCTCAGTAAGGGTTATAAAAATATGGAAAGGAAACAAGAGTTCATAAATACATAAGAATGAAATCATACTTTACCCATAAAACATAGGCATATCAAATCATGAATAAATCATAGAAAACATAAGACATAAAGGTAACTTGAGGCATTCATAACATTCTTACATAGGGAGTAACCCTCTTGGTTACGTTTGGAATACCCATCAGAGTATATTCCCTAAATCTCTTCGGAGAAACCTTAACGTTTCACTCCTTCGCATTACCCAATGCATTGGAGAGCTATATCGGGCTCACCCGCCCTTAGTTTGTCACGGAACCACCCGTTCTTCATAACAATGCCCAAGAACCATAACATAATCGTATCACATAAACATGAATAAAGGAAACATAACATTTCCACATTTCAATCACAATATAACATTTTAGGATATTGAAATAATGAATCTATTCAGAAAGAAACCATTTCCAAAACCATTTAAAACATTTAATAAAGAGATTTTTGAACCAAAGTGTCCCATACCACCTTGAAGCTTTTATCATTTTAAACCATTAATATCCATATAAATAAATCCTTAAAACCATTTTGAAAACATGGATATTAATAAGAACAAATAATTAAAACATTTAAAACGATATTTTGGTTAAAGGGGTTTTACCAAAATTAGAGACACTTGAATACAATAATCGAGGAATAACATTTAGTCAGAATTTTATAATATCATGAGAATAAAAGGATTCATGATATAATACTCCAAAGGACAGTATATACACCATATAAGAGTGAATTGGTGCATAACAACAATGGGCCCTCAATAGAAATGTCAAATGTGATGAAATCCCTTATAAAGAAGGTACCCTTAAATTAAGGACAAATAAATCTCAAAAAATATGTGTGACAAATATGTACACCCAATATATGTGGATATTATGTGTAAGACAATAAAAGGACATTCACACATATTCAATGGATGACATATTCAATGACTACAAGTTGCACCCAAAGAAATTGAAATTGGGTTAAAAAGTTCCCTTGACAGCCTAACGACATCACATCAAAATGAGTTGATGAGAGATAAAAAGTGTATCTCATCACTTTGAAATAAAATTTACATCAATAAGGATGTATGAGAACATATCCCAACATAAAAATATGTAAATTAAAAGACCCAATAAAAGAAGTCTTTTAAAAAAGAGGAGGGTTAAAGGTTCCCTTACCGATTTGGGTATCTTTCAAAACATACACCCCATGAAAGAATGACAATAGGTCATTGATGTAAATACTCATAAACGAAAGTATATTACACAAAGAGTAGAATAATTGGCAGTACATACACCACTCAATGGAATTTTTGGCAAATGTAGCATAAATCTCACGGGAATAAAAGTGAGATGAAAAATCCTTTACGAAAACTCGGCATCCTAACGGCGCCACATAAAACTTCCGAATATGGATTGATGAGATAAAATAGGGTATCTCATCACATTACAATAAAATTTACAGAAATAGGAATATAAAAGGACATCCCCCAACATTACAAAGAGGATCTTAAAAGAAGTGACATAAAGGAGAGTACTTAAAAAGAAAGAGAGAGGTTAGATCTCTGATGAAAGTTCGGCAGCCTAACGGCGCCACTCAAAACATCCAAAATTGATTGATGAGAGAGAATAGGGTCTCTCATCACATGAACATAAAAAATTAAAGTGAGTGTAATATAAAAGATCATCCCAATAACAAGAAATATGAGCTTTAAAAGGAATGACATAAAAGTGTGTACTTAAAAAGAAAGAGAGGAGTAGGATCCCTTACCTCGGGTCCGACTAGACTCGATCGTTCTTTAACGCCCTGAATAATAAACTTGAGTTAATTTCCACTTTATTAAGAACCTTTTTCTAGTTCATTATTCCTATTATATCACTTATTTTCCATGTTATAAACATTATGTAAACATTTAAGTTAATTATATTTGTTTTGCCGATATTTGGTTCTTAAGTCGAAAGTGGACTTCTTACAATTACATGTTGTTCGTGTGGCCAAATGTTTATTATATCCAGTATTGTATTCATTATGTATATATCATATATGTCATATATATCCAGTACATTCATGCATTTATAACATTACATAATCATTTATATGTAAGAAATGAAATGCACCGTTCATGGAGACGGTAAGCCGTACGTACGCATGAACGCTACTTTCATTTCTACTTCGTATTTTATAGAATGGAATAATAATTATATAAAGGTATATTATAATTACAGAATAATATCATATATAATATCATATTTCCATCCTTTATACATCCCACATATGGTATTTAACGAATCAAATCACTTTGAGGGGGCGGTAGTCCGCACTTCCTTAAATGAAGATATCCCGTATACCCATAATGGAAGCCATAAAGGTAAGACAAAAATGAAAAATACAGAATCATAAATAAAACATAAACATATTATATATCATATATAAAAATAGTGACATCATAATGTCCACCTTTGAAGGTGTTAAATGAGTATTGAACAATCATCGTTTTGGGAGACAGAATTTCACCATCCACGGAAACCGTATGTTCTTTAACCATTTGATGTAGTTGTGTGAGAGTGTAGCTCGAATAAATCTTATAAAAACATCCTAGTATATTGAAGATATTGGTGTTGTTACAAAAGAAGTAAATAAAAAGAGTTTAGGGGGTTGGAGAAGCAAAATAAAACAAATGAACATGAGAGAGTGAATTATCTTTAAAAGTGTAACTCCTTTTGATTTGAGCCTAAAGGCTTCCTTTGAAAGGATTCTGCCCAAAGGGAATCCTCTAGGATGAGGAGAGGGATGTGGAGAGAGTAAATGGGCAGGGGTTGGCCGAGCCAAAGGCTTGAGGAGTGTGTTAAATGAGGTAGAGTGGGGGCCTTTTATAAGAGAAGAGGAGGGACACTTTTGGAAAGTAAAGAAATATTACTTTATTTGAAAATGTGTTTCGGTTTCAAAAGGTCCCGCATTGATATAATTCGTGGATAAGGTGATAAGTCTTCGAACTCCACTCATCCAATTGGTTTTGGACATGTGTAGTTCATAGATTTTCCATTATCTTTCCATTTTATTTAAATCGTCAAATAATGATGTGATCACTGCATCATTATTATGTCATAAATAATTTAATTTATTTATTGTCTAAAAATTATAAAAAAAATACTATGATGTAGGAAATATTTTTATCTTTCCAATGACTATTTATAATCAAAATTTGGACCTGTGTAACCCTACTTAAAAATAGTTTTAGTAAAACAACTGATGTTTGTGTCAATTTAATTTTAACATTAAATAAAAAGTTATTTATGTCATTTCCCAACCAAAGTGTCTCCATGGGGTCCCCAAGTTGGCCCATGGCTTGTCTTGGTCGGCCATGACTCACCCAATAGGTTTATGACAAGTGTCATGGTGTTTTCACATTCTTATAATATCATTTTTACCTTAAATTATACTAATTACCTCTAATCGCGATTAAGAACATAATAAGTTACTATTCACCAAAAAATTATTATAATCTCATTGAACAACATTTTACTTCTTAATGACAACCATGTATGTCGGATTTTTGAAAATCAAAACACAATGATGGCAAAATTTCATTTAAACGGAAAATCAGTTTTTATAAGTACCACTTAGTGGTTTCACTATTCATCAAAAATTGAAGTTTTTCAGAAAAATCCCAAAAATTCACCCTAAGCTATATTTGATATTCTGAATTCAAAAATGAAGTCCGTTTTACAAAATTCAGAACATATTAGTCACATTAATTAATTTAATAATTAATTCCCGCTGTCAGAGCAAATGGCGTGTTTTTATAAAACAATAAGTATCAAAAGATTGACAGCCGTTTAAGTCTGATTTCAAAGTGAAATTAATTCCAATGACCACTATTGGATTTAATGGTAAAAATATTTTCTAATTTCACTTTAAAACCAATTCAAAATATAATCTAATCATATAAATAAAGTAGATTAAACAGAGGTTTTGAATTAAAATACAACATTTTACACTATTCATTAAAAAAATGAACTTTATCGGAAAAATACCAAAAAATTACACAAAGTAAAATTTGATGTCCCAATTCTTAATAAGAGTTTTATTTGGTCCAAAATAATGTTTAAGAGTAAAGAAAACTATATTTAATGACAGTTCTCCATTAAAAGGCGATAAGTGAACCTTTAGTGAAAACTAGGGCATATACGCCTAAAATTGAATTCTTTCCATATTTTAAGCCTTTAGCTATTATTGGATAAATGTAAAAACATTTAAAAAACATATATAATCATATTTTGTTATTTCTATCCATTACCGCCAATACAACGGCTACATGTTAACTACCATTTGAATTAATATTATTTTATTATTAGAGTGCAACGTAAGATTGCCAAGAAACTCGTTGTTGCGTGTTGGGTACGCCATCGAGCATAGCGTCCCCTTTAAAGTCATATTAATATTTTATTCACAAATATGGATAAATATGAAAATTCCAAATTCATTATTTACTTGGGGTGTTACATCCTTCCCCCCTTTTGGGAATTGTGTCCTCGCAATTTTAAAATTGCGCTTGGAAACATCCTTGAAAGTCCCACATCGGAACAGAAGTCGGTAAAAAAAAATAAAGAAAGATAAGTACAAAGGTCACCCGAGTTAACCCATACTAGGATTCCAAGTATGAAAATATGGACATGGAGGAGAAAACATAAGTTCATGTTCTCATGGAGAGTGATAGAAAACATGTTTAGGAGAAAGTTAACCATGAGAAAATCACAAACTTGTGATGGGTTAAACGGTATTCGATTCCCCAGTAGGAAAAGTTAATAGACAACATTTTTGTTTTAAGTTACTTTTTATTGAGGAATTTATTCATAAGGAAGCATAATCACTTATCATGTTGACTTTCATCTTTTACTAGATTCCTTAGTCAAACTCATATTTTTTCCAAAAGACGAGTATTTAGGGAGACTTGTTCGCATCAAGAGTACTATAATCAACTTCTAGAGAATCACCTAATCCCCAAAAGAGAACTATATACATCCCATGTATTTATGCTTTAACCAAAACCAAAACCAAAAAGGTTAGTACAAGATCAGATTATCCAGAAAAGGATAACCCCTTATAAAAAAGAAAATCTATTCTTAATCTCCAAAATTTGTCCAACAAAACCCAAAGTTCAATGAGGACCATCCGATAAACAATTTGTCCATAAAATTCTTCAAAGTAAACCAATATAAGATTGACACCCAAATATTTGAAGGATTTAGTCACATAGTCTTCCAAGTTAAATCATAACATTTATCTCCAAACAACATTAGTCGCTCCTAAAGCCTCACATTGAAAAGTAATTATCCTAATCACATACCCTCCAAAATCAACTTACTCTTAATTCATAAAATCATATAACTAAAAAGAATCAGTCAAACTAACCAGGGACTTCACGTAGTCCAGTGGTAGGCGATAAATACAAGTCGCACTTTGGTTGTGGGTTCGATTCCCGCAGCTTTGTCCGACGCGACGGGTTGTCACACGGTCTGCGTGTTGTCCTTTTTTCAAAACTATATAATTCTTAAAACATTTCCCAAAATGAGATAAAATCTTCAAAGATGATCATAACATATTTTAACCTCAAGTTTATCTCATGCCTTTCATTTTCCATCAGAAAATATAATTACCCATAATTACCTCAAAAGTAAGGATCATATAAACCCTAATGGTTACCTTAATAATTATTACCTGAATTTCCACATCGAGTTGGACATCTCATACATGATGCACTAGAGAACTCACCAAGGTTGAAGTGGTTGATCATGACTCCTTGATAGTTGGTTTAGAACAACCATGAGTTTCCTCATTGAATCCTCCATTTTACCTAGTATCTTAATCATAGATCCACCACAGTTTCCTTCAATCCAATTGTAACTTTGGTGCCGGCGAGATCCAGCCATTCACTAAAAACAGAAATGTCAGTGTGAGTATATCAACAAAACCATCATGTACTAATGAGTAAGATAAACACTAAGATACACATACTCATTCACTTTATCTAAAACTAGGACTCTTTCTGAAATCCTAACCATTATGGTAATGTCACTTATGCTTAAAGAATACCCTAACCTCTAAAGTTATCTAAACTGACCTTTGATACCAACTATAAGGCCCCAGCCTTAAACCTTACTTATTCTTGAGTTATTACAAGATTACACATTGAGGATCTTTTCAGGTTTAGAGTTTTAGAGAATTAGATCATGAAACTTGAATTACATTCCACATTTAAACAAAGTGGTTACATAAAAGACAATATTCATTCTTCCCATCAACGGAAACCTATTTAAAATAAAACACAGATTCTTTCTTGACACATCCTTGACACTATCATCACATCATGTACCTTTCCCTTGACCTGTGAAAAACATTTCAAAAACTTGGGATGAGCATAAAAAGCTCAGTAAGGGTTATAAAAATATGGAAAGGAAACATGAGTTCATAAATACATAAGAATGAAATCATACTTTACCCATAAAACATAGGCATATCAAATCATGAATAAATCATAGAAAACATAAGACATAAAGGTAACTTGAGGAATTCATAACATTCTTACGTAGGGAGTAACCCTCTTGGTTACGTTTGGAATACCCATCATAGTATATTCCCTAAATCTCTTCGGATAAACCTTAACGTTTCACTCCTTCGCGTTACCCAATGCATTGGAGAGCTATATCGGGCTCACCCGCCCTTAGTTTATCACGGAACCACCAGTTCTTCATAACAATGCCCAAGAACCATAACATAATCGTATCACATAAACATGAATAAAGGAAACATAACATTTACACATTTCAATCACAATATAACATTTTAGGATATTGAAATAATGAATCCATTCAAAAAGAAACCATTTCCAAAACCATTTAAAACATTTAATAAAGAGATTTTTGAACCAAAGTGTCCCATACCACCTTGAAGATTTTAACATTTTAAACCATTAATATCCATATAAATAAATCCTTAAAACCATTTTGAAGACATGGATATTAATAAGAACAAATAATTAAAACATTTAAAACGATATTTTGGTTAAAGGGGTTTTACCAAAATTAGAGACAGTTGAATACAATAATCGAGGAATAACATTTAGTCAGAATTTTATAATATCATGAGAATAAAAGGATTCATGATATAATACTCCAAAGGACAGTATATACACCATATAAGAGTGAATTGGTGCATAACAATAATGGGCCCTCAATAGAAATGTCAAATGTGATGAAATCCCTTATAAAGAAGGCATCCTTAAATTAAGGACAAATAAATCTCAAAAAATATGTGTGACAAATATATGTACACCCAATATATGTGGATATTAAGTGTAAGACAACAAAAGGTCATTCACACATATTCAATGGATGACATATTCAATGACTACAAGTTGAACCCAAAGAAATCGAAATTGGGTTAAAAAGTTCCCTTGACAGCCTAACGACATCACATCAAAATGAGTTGATGAGAGATAAAAAGTGTATCTCATCACTTGGACATAAAATTTACATCAATAAGGATGTATGAGAACATATACCAACATAAAAATATGTAAATTAAAAGACCCAATAAAAGAAGTCTTTTAAAAAAGAGGAGGGTGAAAGGTTCCCTTACCGACTTGGGTATCTTTCAAAACATACACCCCATGAAAGAATGACAATAGGTCATTGATGTAAATACTCATAAACGAAAGTATATTACACAAAGAGTAGAATAATGGGCAGTACATACACCACTCAATGGAATTTGTGGCAAATGTATCATAAATCTCACGGAAATAAAAGTGAGATGAAAAATCCTTTACGAAAACTCGGCATCCTAACGGCGCCACATAAAACATCCGAATATGGATTGATGAGATCAAATAGGGTATCTCATCACATTACAATACAATTGACAGCAAGATTAATATAAAAGGACATCCCCCAACATTACAAATAGGAGCTTAAAAGAAGTGACATAAAGGAGAGTACTTAAAAAGAAAGAGAGAGGTTAGATCTCTTACGAAAGTTCGGCAGCCTAACGGTGCCACTCAAAACATCCAAAATGGATTGATGAGAGAGAATAGGGTCTCTCATCACATGAACATAAAAAATTACAGTGGGTTTAATATAAAATATCATCCCAATAACAAGAATGATGAGCTTTAAAAGGAATGACATAAAAGTGTGTACTTAAAAAGAAAGAGAGGAGTAGGATCCCTTACCTCGGGTCCGACTTGACTCGATCGTTCTTTAACGTCCTGAATAATAAACTTGAGTTAATTTCCACTTTATTAAGAACCTTTTTCTAGTTCATTATTCCTATTAGATCACTTATTTTCCATGTTATAAACATTATGTAAGCATTTAAGTTAATAATATTTGTTTTGCCGATATTTGGTTCTTAAGTCGAAAGTGGACTTCTTACAATTACATGTTGTTCGTGTGGCCAAATGTTTATTATATCCAGAATTGTATTCATTATGTAGATGTCATATATGTCATATATATCCAGTACATGCATGCATTTATAACATTACATAATCATTTAGAGGTAAGAAATGAAATGCACCGTTCATGGAGACGGTAAGCCGTACGTAGGCATGAACGCTACTTTCATTTCTACTTCGTATTTTATAGAATGGAATAATAATTATATAAAGGTATATTATAATTACAGTATAATATCATATATAATATCATATTTCCATCCTTTATACATCCCACATATGGTATTTAACGAATCAAATCACTTTGAGGGGGCGGTAGTCCGCACTTCCTTAAATGAAGATATCGCGTATACCCTTAATGGAAGCCATAAAGGTAAGACAAAAATGAAAAATACAGAATCATAAATAAAACATAAACATATTATATATCATATATAAAAATAGTGACATCATAATGGCCACCTTTGAAGGTGTTAAATGAGTATTGAACAATCATCGTTTCGGGAGGCAGAATTTCACCATCCACGGAAACCGTATGTTCTTTAACCATTTGATGTAGTTGCGTGAGAGTGTAGCTCGAATAAATCTTATAAAAACATCCTAGTATATTGAAGATATTGGTGTTGTTACAAAAGAAGTAAATAAAATGAGTTTAGGGGGTTGGAGAAGCAAAATAAAACAAATGAACATGAGAGAGTGAATTACCTTTAAAAGTGTAACTTCTTTTGATTTGAGCCTAAAGGCTTTCTTTGAAAGGATTATGCCCAAAGGGAATCCTCTAGGATGAGTAGAGGGATGTGGAGAGAGTAAATGGGCAGGGGTTGGCCGAGCCAAAGGCTTGAGGAGTGTGTTAAATGTGGTAGAGGTGGGGGCCTTTTATAAGAGGAGAGGAGGGGCACTTTTGGAAAGTAAAGAAATATTACTTTATTTGAAAATGTTTTTCGGTTCCAAAAGGTCCCACATTGATATAATTCGTGGATAAGGTGATAAGTCTTCGAAATCCACTCATCCAATTGGTTTTGGACATGTTTAGTTCATAGATTTTACATTATCATTCCATTTTATTTAAATCGTCAAATAATGAAGTCATTGCTGCATCATTATTATGTCATAAATAATTTAATTTATTTAATGTCTAAAAATTATAAAACAAATACTATGATGTAGGAAATCTTTTTATCTTTCCAATGACTATTTATAATAAAAATTTGGACCTGTGTAGCCCTACTTAAAAATTGTTTTAGTAAAACAACTCATGTTTGTGTCAATTTAATTTTAACATTAAATAAAAAGTTATTTATGTCATTTCCCAACCAAAGTGTCTCCATGGGGTCCCCAAGTTGGCCCATGGCTTGTCTTGGTCGGCCATGACTCACCCAATAGGTTTAGGACAAGTTTCATGGTGTTTTTACATTCTTATAATATCATTTTTACCTTAAATTACACTAATTACCTCTAATCGCGATTAAGAACTTAATAAGTTACTATTCACCAAAAAATTATTATAATCTCATTGAACCACATTTTACTTCTTAATGACAACCATGTATGTCAGATTTTTGAAAATCAAAACACAATGATAGCAAAATTTCATTTAAACGGAAAATTAGTTTTTATAAGTACCACTTAGTGGTTTCACTATTCATCAAAAATTGAAGTTTTTCAGAAAAATCCCAAAAATTCACCCTAAGCTATATTTGATATTCTGAATTAAAAAATGAAGTCCGTTTTAAAATATTCAGAACATATTAGTCACATTAATAAATTTAATAATTAATTCCCGCTGTCAGAGCAAATAGCGTGTTTTTATAAAACAATAAGTATCAAAAGATTGACACTAGTTTAAGTCTGATTTCAAAGTGAAATTAATTCCAACGACCACTATTGGATTTAATGGTAAAAATATTTTCTAATTTCACTTTAAAACCAATTCAAAATATAATCTAATCATATAAATAATGTAGATTAAAAAGAGGTTTTGAATTAAAATACAACATTTTACAATATTCATTAAAAAAATGAACTTTATCGGATAAATACCAAAAAATTACACAAAGTAAAATTTGATGTCCCGATTCTTAATAAGAGTTTTATTTGGTCCAAAATAATGTTTAAGAGTGAAAAAAACTATATTTAATGACAGTTCTCCATTAAAAGGCGATAAGTGAACCTTTAGTAAAAATTAGGGCTTATTCGCCTAAAATTGAATTCTTTCCGTATTTTAAGCCTTTAGATTTTATTGGATAAATGTAAAAACATTTAAAAAACATATATAATCATATTTTGTTATTTCTATCCATTCCCGCCAATACAACGGCTACATGTTAACTACCATTTGAATTAATATTATTTTATTATTAGAGTGCAACGTAAGATTGCCAAGAAACTCGTTGTTGCGTGTTGGGTACGCCATCGAGCATAGCGTCCCCTTTAAAGTCATATTAATATTTTATTCACAAATATGGATAAATATGAAAATTCCATATTCATTATTTACCTGGGGTGTTACATATGGTGTTAGATATGAGTAAATTTAATCCATTAACACTCTTGTATAATCAACTAAGTGAATTAACACTTACATTATGATGGAACAATCAACATTGATTTTATTTTTTAGAAACATTAAATAACCATTATTATTTATTTTAGTAACTGTTATTTTTATGGAAAAATACAATCCTATAATAAGGGTCTAGTATTACAAAATTTTATTATTACATCTATATAATAGTATAATGTAGTATAAAATAACATCTTTTCCTCAATACACGAATACAATCCCTATGAAAAACAAATTAATCATCTAATTATCCAACCCTAAATAAGTTATTCTCTTAGAGTTTCCCTAAATTTGAATCTTCTTTACCAAGAATATTTTAGGGTTGAAACAATTCTATTGATCTTTTGAATTCCATTACACATGATTACTTATAATGGAATAAGTGCACCATGAGGAATATATATAAAACATTCCCATTGATTTCATTTGATGCATGAATTGGATTTCAAATTACCATTGAATGACTACACATTATGTTAGATGTCATGTTAGTATAGTAAGACTGCGTTTATATTTTAGTGTATTGACATGAGACACTAGGTAGACCATATTCAGTATCTTCTTAACACTTTTGTTCATTGAGATCTGATATCTCTATAATCCGAATTTTATTCCATCTAAATCTGAATAATGGAAAATATTTTAATATTTTACTACATGTAGAAAATATTAATAGTTTTAAAAAATTATATAATTTTTCCCATGTTTGTTACATTTTGTATGTTCTAATTTTGAAGAAAAATTAATATTAATGTTATTTTTAATTACACTTATATTACTGAGAAACTTCTTTTGAATAATGATTAAATCCTAAAGGATGATTAATATTTTTAATTTTCTATAAGTCTTATGAAGTATCGGAAAAACTCTTATGAGGTTTTAATAAAAACGAATCCATTCTAAAAGATTTAAAAAATCATTTTTTTATTTTAAAAATACAAATTAAATTTTAATTTTTTACAAGAATTTTAAAAGTAATACATACTTATGAAATATTTTACACACTTGATTTTTTTTTCAATGTATGAGGACTTAAATATTTTTTTAAATAAAAAATTTCTTATATAAAGTCATATGAAATAGAAATTTCAATATGTAAAGTGCTTTATGTATGATATTAAATGTAGTAAAAGCTTATACAGTCTTATGAACCAACTATCAAAATATTTTGTAATATTGATGTTTTAAAAACTATAAATGTCTTACAAAATTGAATACCATATGAATTAATAAATTGTGAATGATATAACTAGATTTTTTAAAACCTAAAAAATACTTTTTTCTATTTTATGGTATTTTGATACATTGCATTCAAATTTTTATTGTTATAAATTAATTTATTTATTTATAATAATATATTAATAACATTGAATGTCCAAAATGTTTACATAAATGGTTATATGAAGAATAAAATTACAACCACATGGGATGTGGTGTGTTATATATGAAGGATGTATATTTATAGTAGTAAATTCATTAATCCAAATTACATTATTTTTGTTTTAATATATTAAAAATAATTATCAAGAAAATAATAAAATGTATTAAAATACAGTTAAATTCTGGTATGTCTCATTTTTAATGTGAAGTATTTTTTTAGTACATTTATTTTAAAATGAATTTATTTGTACAACATTTATACTTTTGATAAATATTGAAATTATTTCCAAAAATTTAGTAGATTTTTATTATTAATGAATAGATATAAATTTATATGATGTTGGGAAAACAAAATTACAATAGTAAATATTTTTTTTGTGGTTGTGCATGTAGATATCATATTTTAAGGTAATTTTGGATGATCAAAATATAAAAATATAGTCAAAAAGATCCAATGAGGTCATTAAATTTTATACATTAATGGCTTATAAAATTTGAAAACCATTGGCGTGTTTCTACATGTGGAACCAACCTATATGTGTTATGATAACTTCTCTAATGGCCTTTTGGGATGAGTTCCATCAATCAACACTATTTTTTTGGTATTGCATGTACTAGGATAAATCATCATTTATATCTTCATTATATAAATTCTAGTTTATACTATATTTTTTCATCATATCTATATTCATTGTTCGTAATTTTTTCATTTATGATTTTTTGCTCAAACACAATACCTCAGATCATTGGTATACTAACCATCAAATGGTATTTATTGGTTTGTACTGTTGGGTAGAAAATGGTAGTGTGAATTGTGTAATCACACATGGTGTGAAAATTTATGAAATTATGACTTCTGTTATCACTTTGAAATATTATGTCACTTCATTATGGCTACCATTAAATCACAATGATGTTTTGAAAAGTATAAATAGAATCACATTGATGTTATCTATTTTAAAAATTATTGTGTTAATATTTATTGTCCACATCTAAATTTACTTAGAACTGATTTATTCTTAAAATTTATAAAATTTTCAATTCAACTCCCCCCCATTATGGAATCTAGATATCTAATAAAATTAATTAGTCTTATACTAAAGAACATGAAAGTGTTTTTTATTATATATATATAAATATATTTTCCTATCCATAAACTCGATTTAATTATCCACCAAAAATATAAATTGAATATTTAATGTACAAGTTCAAATAATTGATGGTTTCTATAGTAAAAACCATATTTTACAGTAATGGATGTTGGATACTATGATGAAAAAATGAATAATAACATAAAACGATATGTTCATACCATTGGAAAACCATGGTAAAACACATCAAAATACCTAAGGCTGGTCTTGATGCTCTTACTAGTAATACTGCTTGGAAATATCTGATGAATTAAAATATCATGAATATAATTTACTTTTTAATACAAAAAGTATTTAGTCGCGTTAAACCATCCATAATGAATATTATATATAGATAATATTACAAACTAATAATTATCTTTTTGATAAACTGATTGGAGTGATGCATTTAATAAAAAAGAATAATAAACTGATTTTAATATTGGTAATGATAAAACTACAAATAAATTTTTTCATCAATTTAATATTACATAAAAATCCGTCAATGATTTAAATTAAATGTATTATTATGAAGGTAGAAATTTATGAGAGTAAGAATTTGAAATAATATTCTCAAGATAAACATATTGGTTCATTACTAAAATATGTGTTTGAATTTAGAATCTTTGATGAAGAATAATATATATAATGAAAATGAATTTTTATAAAAAGTAAAATTAATTATAATACATACTATTCCTATGAAAAGATACAATAAACCTCAAAAGAATCAGTTATTCATCTTTAGAAAATAATTAACAATAAAAAATCTTGTTATCACAAAGATAATAAATATAAAATATTAAAACTTATTTTTATTTCTAATGATGTTCCATAAATAATTTCATATGAATGTTAATGGAATGAATCTATCAAACCCATGTTCATAAAGATAAAAGGAAAAAACAAAATGATGAGAAAGAAGAATAAGTCACCCACGAAAACTAGTTGGAGTTTCATTGTATATTAGTAAACTATTTAAGAATATGAAGAAAATGAATTTTATTTCTCATGACCTTAATAAATGAAATATATTATTTGAATTCAAAATTTTTAGATTCCAATTCAATGATTTCATCTATTGATACCATATATAAATAAGTATAATGTATTTAAATAATTTTTTTAATATTTTTAAAATACATAAAGAACATAAATAAAATAATAAAAATAATTTTAATTAAATATTATTATTTGAATAGAGATCAAGAACCTTAATCAAAATAATTGAAATTATAATGAGATTTTATATAATAACAATGAATATTATGTAAGAAAATTCAATATTCTTATTGAATAAATTGAAAAAGAATAATTTAATGCATAACGATAAATCTAAAATGTTTTGATAAAAATAGAGAAATATTAAGTAAGATAATTTGAATTCAGCAAAATAATTATAATTGTATGACTAGATTATAAATTTAAATTAATTAAATATAATAGACATTTATTGTTAAAATGCTAAATTGATTTTCATTTAAAAAAAGGTCATGATGTATGTGAATATTAATTAAGAGTAAATTAATCAAATGGTCATAATAAAATCAACATTTCAAAATATTTATCATCAAATATATATATGATAATATTCTAGTGATCTATTCGGTTTTCCAATAATTCATTTCTAATCATTATTAGACATATATTTTAATGGTATCATAAACTTCCAAATCTATTTTTGTATGGTATTTTTTAAATGAATAATAAAAGTGACCCAGTACATGGATAGTGGGAAATCTAGACACATGGTAGTATATGAAATTATATTCCTATAATTTAATATATGATAAGGATTTAATGTTATTTTTTATGTTAAATCTAAATTAATGGTTAGTGGACTCAACGAAATAAAATTTTAAAAATATGTAACTATATCTAATTTAGAATAGGTTTATGTTTTTAAAATTAATATAATTACTGAATCATTGTTATGTTGTGATGAAATTCATTTTAATATTTAAGATTTAAAATAAATTTTTTAAATGGAGTAATCTATCTTTTTTAGGGAAATTGGAATGAAAACCATAACTAATTATTTTAAAGAACTAAAGTTCTAAATTTTTAGTTAATAATGTTGTTCAAAAAAAATTTATTCTACATAATCAGAGTATATGATATATATATTTTAGGATACCACACCCAAGTGAAATGCATAAAAAAATTTATACATTCCAGATAAAAAGATGGATAGGAATCATTGTTGCAAATCATGCATCCAAGATAAAAATAGTGACATTTTTTAAATAACCAATTTTGCATAAAAAATATGACCTTTTCAATTTATTCATTTTAGTTATTTAGACCAACACACACTACAATGATGGGTGGTAAGAGCTATGTTTTAATTCTTATAGATAATTCTTTCAGATTCAGTTGGGATTATTCCATTACATATAAATTAGAAACATTATATATGTTTTTTAATTGTATAAAATTTATTCAAAGTGAAAAAATATTATATTTATTCAATTTGAATTGATAATGGTAGATAGTTCATAACTATAGTATTTCTAATGTTCTGTGAATATTGTGGATAATTTTATATGTCTTTAGCTCCTATATCACTTTAATAAAAATATGCAGTTAAATGTAAAAATATGACATTATGATAAATGTATATATCCATGTTGAATGTCTTTAGAAAATCAAAGTTATTTTTAGTATAGGCTTTGAATAATCCTTTTTTACTTTTCAATTATAATTATTTTAATATATTTTCTTAGGAAAACAATTTATGAAATTTTAATTTGAAGGAAACTAAAATTTTATTATATTATAGAATTTTGAATCTATGTTCTTATTTTCAATACCAAATATTCAATATATAGATATATTTGATGAAACTACTATTTACACAATTTTCTTTGGATAGTTATGTATTCATAAATCATGAATAATTTGTTATAAAATCTCTATAGATATTTGGGATTAGATATAATTTATTATTGATAATAATTCCTTAAATTAAAAATAATAATGGTATTGATTATATTGTAAAATATTTTATAAATTTGATGTTCAGATAAATTGAAATTCAAAATTAACATTAAAATTTTTAGGGGAATCTCAATCCCTCTAAACTTTCATTAATGATGTATAGACACGCTCTGAATTGAAAAAAATTATAAGGGAAGTTACTTATGGAATAAAACCTATAGATTCACTAAAATATTTTACTAATATTAATAAATAAATTTCTAATTTAGGTCATAAATAAATTTTAGAAGAATATCCTGATTCTAATAATATTATATCCATAGAGGACGAATTAAATTTGTTTACAAAAAATTATCTTGGAATCATTAATGAATATCCCAAATAATGACATGTTATTGTAACAAAATATATATTTTGAAATAAGCTTAAAGAATATAGAAAAATAATAAAATATAAGGATTTATTATATTCTATTTTTTATTTCCATGTGGAAGTTATAGATTATAAATAATCATTTGTACATGTTTCCAATATAATCAATTTTAAAATAATATTATATTAAGTTTCATATATTATATTTAAATTTTATCATATGGATGTCAAACATTTTATTTCTTAATGGTGTTATATATAAAGAAATATATGTAAAATAACCACCTGAGTTTGAGATTGAAATGATACATTGTTATATATATATATATATATTTTCATAAAAAAATTCTCATTCATTGTATGATGTGATATCCCAATTATTTAGAAAAATGGATTTGAAAAAGGTAAATTATACCAAATATTTTTAGTTTAAAATTTTTCAATTTTGTTTTGAATTTCAAATATATGGTGATGATATTATTTTTTATTTTTCAAATGAGATATTGTGAAAATAAATTTATAATTTTATGAAATCACATTTTGATGTCACCCTTATGTGAGGATAGAATTTTTCCATTTGCATTAATTCTCATTTAGATAATATTGAATTTATATTAATCAAAAATTTGTTTGTAAAAGGTATATCAAAATGATTTGTAATTGAATAAAATATAAAAAATTACCCTATAAGTAATTCATGTAAAATTGTTTTTTTATTCAAGAATATATATAGATAATACTCTTTTTAGAGGTATGATTCATAGTTTCATCTATCAAGGTACATCATGACATGATTTAATTTTCAATGTTTTCATATCTGTAAAATCATAAGATGAACAATTAGAGACCCACATAAAATCTCTAAAAATGTTAATAAAATATATTAATTATTTTATAAAGATTGGAATATGTTATATGTGAAGAACATTGTTTTATTAGAAATATTACACTAAATATGAATTTTGTAGGTATAGTTTTGATGGGAAATAATAAGTTCTGTTGGAATATTTCTAGGGAATTGTTTATTATCTCATAAGTTCAAAGAAAATGATTATTGAGGATTTATTAATAGATGAAATATAATATGTTTCTATAGAAGTTTTTTTGACCATTCCATTTGTTTTAAGAAAACATTATCTATTATTGATGTTTACTTTTATAATTCACTTAATTTCAATGAAAACTAATATTATATTTATGTTTTTAAGAAACTATTATAACATTTATGTACAAACAAATTGTTGTTAGATATAATTGTTTTAGAGATCTTATTTAAATGGGTAAAATTTGTTTATAATTTATTTCATGCAATGATTAACTGGAAGATATTTTTACATATGAAATTATATTTTCTATGATTTATAATATAAAATATTTACATAAAATAGTAGAAATATGTTTTAATGTTATTATAGTCATATAGAATACAAAATTTTAACCATTTTTTATTAGAATATTTTTTAAAGAGTTCATAGTATTTCATCAATGATGAAATAATTTCATGTACATAATATTTATTCATGTTAACTCTAATAGTTTGGAAATAAAAATTTTTATGAAATGATACCAACATCTGATTTGTAATAATTTTTAATATCATTTTATTTATTTTTGGTTTATTAAGATGCACTTTAATCTAATTTTTTCTCAGGGAAATGCAAATTTGTTTTATCAAATTTACTATACTTTTTAATTAATGATGTTTAATTTTTTATTCCATATAATATATTAACATATCATTATGGTTCTTGTTCATTTTAATTTATTTTTCATATAGGGTTATAATTTTTCAAGTAATCGGTTTTTAAAATCATTGAAAAAAAATATTCCAAATTTTCTCATCTTATTTTGTAATAGACGGCTTATCATGAAATAAAAGAAAATGAAATTAATATATATAATTCTTTTTTTATTATCCATATAAATTAATTATATTATTATTTAGTTGGTATTTATTTTTAAGAGACTAAAATTTTAATATGCTAGTTTTTAATTAGTTATGACAACATCAATGATTATGATTATTTGTTATAATGGGATAATTTTTTGATATTATATTTTTTAATTATCAAATAGGTTGTGATCATTGATTTTCCCCTTTCTCCATAACATAATAATTTTTTTCAAATTAAGAAATCACATTCTATTCCCTATAAATATTAGTGAAGTAAAATGATTCAAGATTAAAATATATAAATATTGTTTCAAAATTATCATTTATTTTGAAGGGTAGATTAACATCTTATAATTTATGCACTACTAAATGATATATTATGAATGATCGAATAAATTAGAATTTTTAAATTATAATGTCATATTAAATATTAATGTTTTATAGGACAACTAAAAGAATTAGTGATTATGAAATGACATACATAGTTGAATTTTTTTGATGGAGAAAAGTATTCTATTTTTGTTTGTCATATTATTACTGAGAATTAATGAATTATGAAATAGATATGTAAATAAGTACAAATACCTACATGTAGGTTTCAATGTCCTAAAAACAAATTATATCTAATGATATGAAGAAAAAAATTTAGAATAATTAATTCATATGATATTTATGTATATAGTGGAATTTTAATTCTTAGTACATGAAAATAAATATGTGTGATGGATTTTTAATAAAAAAATATTTACTAATTTTGTTATTTTTTATATTTTTATCCACAAGATAAGGGTGATTTTTTTTATTCTTGTTCTTGTCTTCCGTATTTATATGCTAATTATTTCAATTCTATAAAAATTAAATAAGTTTGTTTTATGGGGAAATACATTACAATATAAATGGATGAATTGTGTTTAATAGTCAATATGTATACAAATGCTATAAAATTTAAAAATTTAATATTTTTGGAATTTGCGACAATTATTAAGAATGATTATTTTTGGACAATAAACGTTTTTTGATAATAGTTATAATAGATTATGTCATTTGATTAAAGAGGTATGTGTTGTTATTTCATTTTTTAATGAAGTTTTTCATACATTTGATTTTATTTTACTGATTATTAGAGTCACATTCAACTATTTGAAGATAACTATTTTTGTGGAGAGAATATTGTCATAGATGACTGATAAATGAAATTTCAATGAATAATAATTTTGATGTGTATCTGCATATATATGTCATATTTTTTAATGTTTTGGGCATGAAGAAACTCTATAAATAGAGTTTCAAAAATATATATATGATATTAATGTCAAGAGATATATATGTTTTACATCATAAAAATTATATGAGTGATGATATTTACTGAAAAAACTATAAAAACATTTATCACTATATTTGTGGTGATTTTTAATCTATGTTTTAAGATTCCACACTCTACTACTCATAAATTGTAATCCAAGAATTCTGAATTTTCAAATAATTATTGTCTAATTTTTTCTATGTCGTTTTATCTTGTGAACTACTTTTTATGTATACCTTTTTCATTGATAAATTTTTCATTCAAAAGATAGGCCTAAGGTAAATCTTATACCACCCATCAAGAGGTATGTTAGGACTTCTTCCACCGGTTATTAAATGGTATGGTAAACCAGATTGTGAATCTAGTTGTATAAATAGAAGTGTGTTTTAAAATCTTACATTGAGATAGAGACGAATACATATAGAATCATGTTGATATAATTTTCCACAAAATTAATTTATTTCATTTTTTGTTTTCCTATGCCAAATTACTTTAATACCAATTTAATCACAATATTTTTAAGTTGTTTAAATCACCCTCCTCTCATTGACCATTCATCTATATAAATATATATGACATTGAAAACACATTGTGAAACAATTATTGTTCAGTATCTATAGTGGACCAAAAAATTCCTATAAATTATTTTCAATATCAAAATATCACGTCTCATCACCCAACATTGACAGGCTTTAATAGTCTATATTATTCACATTTATTTTCCCAACCATCTATACATGGAGGTTTCCATGTGATCAATCAATTGTATTCATAGAATGGATGAGATGACTAACTTCTAAAAGGATAATCTATATATAGGGGTAAATATGATACAATGTAGCATCATTAATGGTTCTCAGATAATCCTTACTCCAGTGATCGATGGATGCCCTCATCATCAACATTGTAAATGCATAACACATTCAAATAAGGATTTCTATGAACCCCCTAATATATGTTTAGTTGATGGAATATCATATATCACGTTAGTATTTACATTCTTCAACAGGATTCCTCGATATCATAACATGAAGCAATGTAATTTTTCAATGTTATCCTTAATGATCATTTTATCTGGTTTTACTTCATGTATTGTTGAAATATGTTTCTAAAAACCTTTTTGAAAATGGTAAGGATATTATAGAGTTGTTGATCTCTGACCACTAGATCATCCACATAGAATTTTATGGGCTCCTCCAAAATGAATTTGGAAATATGGTGTGTGTCAAATTGGTAGGTAGAAAAAAATTCGTAAATAATATTAGAATTTTTTGGTAATATTTTAAATCATAAGGTTAGATAGTCATCGAACCATCTGGAATCGAGGGAGGAACTTTCTCGGGCTCCTTCGGATGGTCATAGTTGCACAGTGACGACGCCGACTACCATGGTGGTCCCTCCTCCCATGGTGGAGGAGGGACCTCCATCGTCAGGTTGGGATTTGGAGCCCGCTTTCCGGCCTTTCTCCAACCCCGATTTTTTCCCCAAATCTGAAGGTTTCGCTTAGCCCTAAAGTAGCAGATCGCGTTGACGGCCATCCGAATCTTCCGATTTCTTCATTGGAGTTCGTGGAATCCACTGCTCTTCAAAATCATACATTAGTGGCTCGGTTCAGGAAAAGGAGGCCCTTAGTTGAGTCCTTCGACATGTTCGTTTTTCTCAAATGGGATCGTCAAGAAAGGGCTACTGTGGGGTTGGTCGATAATTAGCACATTATGATTCGTTTTTCTTGCGAGGAGGACCTTATCCGAGCCTGGTCGAGCGCACCCTGGTGATGTGACGGTATTCGTTTTTTCATTTTTAGGTGGTCATTTGATTTCCACATGAACCGTGATCCTCCATCCGCAGCGGTTTGGGTAAGTTTCCCAAATCTACCTTTACCGTTTCAAAATCCTTCTATTATAAAGATGATTGGAAACTTAGTCGATAGATTTTTATGTTCTGATAGTCGAACAGAGGTTGTTTTCCATCAAGTAAATCCACGGGTCTGTGTGGAAGTGGATCCATCCAGACCTCCGTTTGACTTTGTCTGGGTTTCAATCGGCCAAGAATATCGATGTAAACAGCGATTGGTGTATGAAAACTAGACCGATGATTGCGGTTCCTGCAACCGCTTGGGTCATCCTACAGATGTCTGCAATTGGGGGTCAGCAAGAGTGAAGGGTAGGGGAATGGGCGGAGATTTCTACTCTGTGTGCAACAAACCGGGTCATACACTGGAAGCTTGCAGATGAGGTTCTCAGGACAAGGGAGGGATGGAGGAGGACGAAAAAGGCAAGACTGCAGTTGGAGGGGAGGAGAATGGTTTAGCCCATTTGTTTAATGGTGTTGTTGGGAGAGAATAGGGGCCGCAATGGTTATGAACGGAGTAGTAAATAGTTGGTCCAAAGGTTTGTATTGCAGTGTCTAAGGAGAAGTTTGGCGACGATCGGATGGGGAAGGGATCGACCCAAAGCAACCCACTGGTGTCAGAGGTGTTCTCTATACTAAAGAATGATCTTTATCAACTGCCGAAAGATGTTAATTTTGCTAGATGGAATAGGGATCAGAAGATGGATGATGAGAAGGAAGAGAATGAGGATATGATTGTTTTAGCGGATGAAGAGACAAGGACGGACATCAAGGATGTGGAGAAGGGGAGGAAGGGGGTGGAATTGGTGGAAGCGGATCCACCCAGTGGTAAGAAAGGTGGCCCAACTCTTTTTCAAAACCCAGTACTTCTATGCAACAGGTATGTAAGCCTCTTAGAAGATGATGTGAGTTCTGAGCCTAACGCTCTAGGAGAGGGAGCAGGTCTTGGCGTGGAGATGACAAATGGGATCGTTCACGGGCACTCAGCTGATAATGAGCCCAACCCTAAGAGAATCAGGGGCCTCATGAGTAGGAGGGGGAGGAAGGACTCTTCTTCGCTACCTCCTCCTTTGGAGACTCGTTCGGAAAAGAAGGAAATTTCGAAGAGGATGGTTTTGGGGACCCAAAGCCACCAGAAGGTTAGTGAGCAGGGTGATCCTTTGGTTCTGCTACTAACATATGAAGAGGAAGGGACCAAACATGTCCTGTTAATCAATGCATCGGAGGAAGAAGTGGATAAGATGATGGGATGGTCTCTATAAGTGTCTCTCAATGAGGAGCAATATGCATGGGTCAACAAATAGGACCTAATCCTGGTTAGAGGTTTCAACAAAGGGAACCTCAGCGTTGAGGAATATATCCAGGTTTGGGATTAGTTGTCGTATGGGTTTGAGAGGATGTTGATGGAGGAACCTGATCTGTAGGTTTCATCCTTAGCATGGAAATTATTCAGGGTTACCGTATCAGGTGAGGTCCAGTTTTCATTCAATCACTTTGTTTAAGTTGGTAGTAGGGTAGTTATTTTAATGGAATGTTTGTGAATTCCTTGTTGTGTTTGGATCTTCATGTTGTTTGTTTGGATTTTTGTTTGTTTTCTAGAACTCTACTTATGTTCACTCTGTATGGGGATCAGAGCATGAATCCTTCACCAACACTGGCCTTTTGGATCTGGATTCTTGAAAGGGTATGACTTTGCCATCGGTTTCATGCCCGTTCAATTATGTATGGGACTGTTTGCCAAAGTGTCGTGTTTTGGTGAAGGCTTGGGGTCATGTTTTATTTTCTAGGGTGGGGTTGACATGGTGGTTTGTTCTGGACTTGTTTTTTTATTTTGGTGTCTGATGGTTGTGTTTTGTCCCATGGTTTCTCAATTTTCCTTTAAAAACTATTTTTGAAATAAAAAACTAATTTTTAGTCTCAGGTTACCTAATGGTAGTGGCGTCCTCATTTTTAGGATCCATTGAAATATTCTTATAAATAAAATACACACCCATAAAATAAAGTGTGTGAGATATAATCATTGTATATAAAAATATATATTTGATCGGAACAAAGAATTCAACATTTGGGTATGGTTGTTCAGATCAAATAAATCAATATAAGGACAAATTATCCCTTTAATTTTTTATATAGGGCCATTGTGATTAAGTCACATTTAATACTAGACATAATAGATTAAAGATATATTTGATTATATTTTCATATATGGATTCTACACTAATCAATTGTTCAGATTCATTCTTATTGGTATGTTTTAATAGTTGTAGAGGTTCTCAAGAGTACATAAGTGATAATTATCTACATATGAATCAAACCCATGAGTTTTTGAGTAATTAAAAGAAAATAATACATAGTTTTACTATAGTAATGGGATGTATTTATTTCATTCTTAATTATTCATATAGGGGTAGATCCACTTTTTTCGGAGGTCCACATTAATACCTATATTCACATATCTGATATTAGTAGAAATATTTGAGACACCTTTATCAAATGTGGTGGAGCATCATTAATTTTTTCAAATTCCTCTTCAACTTCGTCATGAGAATAAGTTATACTGCAACATTGTGAAGTAGGATATGATATAGTGGAATTGAAACTACATTCACGGTATCTTCCCTCTTTAGAAATCTTTTATTTTTCTTATATAGTTAAAACAATTGGAGAGTGTTGAAAATATCACTAGAACCATGCATTCTGCATCCAAATTTCTTCCATAAATAATCAAATATCCCTGTAAATTTTTATGGAGACCCTAGACATTTTCAGATATCATTACATGATTTTATGAAAAATAAAGTGCCATATTACAACTCAAGGATCATAATTTCTAGTTTCTTGGAATACATGGTACATAAAATTTAAAACATGGAAATAAATAAATATATCATTATTTTGTCTTCATAAGGATCTCATATCTTTAATTTTTCTCAGACATCATCATAGTATAACCTGGGTATAACAAGAACAAATATATGTGCTAAAATCCCACTAAGGAAATATTCATATGAATAAACCTTTAGCACATGGGTTAGAAGGGATGAAAAAATGTCATACTATAGCATGTAACAAATGGAATCATGACCTATAAACAGGGGATAATATAATAATAGATTCATAGTATGGTGGATGAAATATAAAACATGAATTCAGAATGATTCAAGTCATTTTTTACATAGAGGAGAAAAAGTCATTGTTAACCATCAATAATGTTTCACATGGAAGCACATGTCAAGACTAACCGCCATGACCGTTGCACATAAAATCCCATGAGACACAACTTTACCCAAAGCATTGGAGTTATATCTGGGAGCACCCATCATAACAGGTCTAAAAATATGATTTCAACCCACGTAATCAAACCTAATCAATCATACATAAGGATAAGGGTTAATTTTGGAAACGAATTTGTTATCATATTCATGCCATAGAGCATAAAAATGGGTATATCATAAAAGTGTCCCTTAAGAAATGGAATTACATCATTAATGGACATTAATAAAGTAAAATAAGAATATATGATGATATTTGATGTCAATTTTAAGTGATAATATGAAAAAAAGTCATATAAGAAACATTAGAATAAAAACATTTTACGGCGGTTAAAGGAAAATATAAAATATCACTTAAATTAAAAATGTGAATAATATTTCATATAAAACTAAAAGTTAACTTATAAGGTTTTGATAAAAAAATATTAGATTTATTAAAATATTATAGGCTTAAAAATGTTTATATAATGTGCGTGGAAATGGGTATGAATTCAATAAGTTCCATTAAAACGGTTTTGTTTATTTTGAAGCATTAAAGATGGAATAATTTAAAACATTTATATCCCCAAAATATAATGATGAATGGATCTTGAAACATGTTTTTTTATCATATAAAAATCATTTAAAAGTGGTTCATAAATATAAAATACAACTTTATTTGGGATAAAATAATGATAATGAAACCCGGAGGAATAAAGGTTTTTTGCATAGAATCCCTTACCTTATGTTTGACGGTGTCCTTCAGTTGTTAATAATTTCATATAAAACCAAATTAAAAACATTAAGTTATATTTTTTTAACCTTTTATTTATGAAATTGATTTAGTAAAACATTATTAATTTCATTAATGGTCTTTTTGATGGGCTGAGAGGTTTAATTACATTGTTTTTATCATTTCTTTTCATGATTTGTTTACTTATATACATGTAATGGTAAACATATAAGATGACAATGGTATGCAGAATATGAGTTATAAGTTATTTTTTATCATACATTTGATTAATTGTTTATAAAATTCATTTGGTTATTTTGAGTGAAGATGAATCATTATATAAATCATTAATGATAGCTGTTTTGGTTCATTGATGATTTTTTGATCACATCAAACTCATTTTGATTTATAAATTAATATCATGTGTACATAAGATTTCAAATCCTAAAATTAGAAATAAAAGATATATTAAAATCTTTTTAAAACATAAAAATGGTTTCATTTATATAATTGAATACGGTAATATAAATTGATAACCCATCATCCCTGAATATGATAAATTAGCATATCTTGGATGCTGTTTTCATTTATATTTGAAATGAATTTGACGTTATAGATGATGGTTAATTATTATGTTATCATAAAAACATTGTATCACATGTACGGTACAAAATTTTTCTTAGCTATTTGATGAAAGGGGGTGAGGAAAGGAAAAGAAAAGAATGGTGCATGAATGAAAATAAAAGAATGGAAACATGAATTTACATCTAGAATATAACTACCTTGAGAGACCAATTAACAGAGAGAACTGGGTATTATGAAGAGACCATGTATTTTTTTGTGGGAGAGGGGCATAGAGTGGTATTTTAGTAGAATATTGTTTATGAACAAGGCTTGAGGGGAGTGAAGAGGAGAGGGGGATAGTGATTTTTATAGTAGAGGAGATGATAGTTTTCTCAATATTTTAATGGTTATTTTTTTCTCAAAACATGAAATAGTATTGATTATTGTAAAAAAAATTAATATCTTCATGTCAGTTTGATACCAATGTGAATAAATCTTCCATGATTCAATTAATAGTCTATTTTAAATACAATGTATATATATATATATAAAATTACCAAATTTTACTATTCACAAAAATTTCATGTTTTTAAGAAAAATCCCTAAAATTATCCCAATTAATTTTTAGAAATATTGAATTAAAAAATTAATTCATTTTTGGAAAAGAAATTCTAAATATTTGAATTATAATTTTTACATAAAATTATAATTTTCTAGGAAAATAGAAATTTTAAAATTAAAACTACTTTCATACATTTTGGAATATTAACTAAGGTCTCATAAAATTATAATAGAGACATAATTCATCAAATTAATTATTTATGAATACAAACAATGAAAAAAAAACATTTAAATTATTATATTTATAATAAAAATGTAATTAAATATATGTGACTCATAAAAATACCAACATTATGATATAATTATAACATGTTTTCTCATAGAAGATTGATAAATTTTATTTATATTATCATTGGTAATGTTACTTATTTACATGGAAAATTTAATATTTATATGGATCATATTACTATTCTTAAGGGTAACATTTCTATTCATAAGGATCAGATACTATTCATCAAAAATTATGTCTATCTCATCGGACTCCAAACATCTTACTTACCGAAAACGTGTATGTCATGTTTTTGAAATTCAAATCCCATATGGGACAATACAATGTATAAAGGTCGCGTAATACATAGTAGATAATTATTTTGTGATTTCATTTGATTGTACTAGATAACATAATTATAAGATGGGAATTTATATTGATTAAGAATTTTGTCATTACATTCTTCCCCCTTTATGATATTTCTCTATCAAAATTTCATTTATAATTCTAAGCTGTAAACAGGTGTGGGTAATTTTCCATCATTGCCTCCTAAAGATACCATATTTACTATTCATACATATAGTTCCAATATAGTACTTTTACTTGATGAGTAGTCTTGGATCATAAAACATTATCTCTATCATCCAATATCTTCACTACCTACTCCTCTTAAGAAATATCAATCACAATCTATACCACCTCTAATGATAGTACATGTGAATGATCTGTTATTTATTTCTCTAAGAGGGATACATGGAATACATCATGTAATTTATACATGGTAGGTGTAATTTCTGGTAGATAGACCATGGATGAAAGAGGATCAAGATTATCAAAGGGGATGATGCACCTAGGACGTAGCATTCCTTTCTTCCCAATCCACATGACCTTATTTCATGGAGATATATAGATGAATACCATGTATTTTAATTTAATCACATGTCCTCATCATCGATTGTATGTATAACCCTTTTGTCAACTTTGGGACTCCATGATGTTATACTAAATGTTTTTCTCTTCCCCTCCATCTCTTCTACAATTTCATGTCCTAGAAAAATACACTAACCAACCTCATCCCAACACACTGGTGTTTTAATCCTCTACCAATGAAGGGCTTCATTTGGTTCAATTTGGATGTCGGAATGGAATCTAATGTAGTAAGGGAATTTGACCAGTGTAAGAAGTAGGTCCAACCCACCATTGAAATCCATATATCAATATATCAACATATATTCCAATATTTGAGTGGTTTTCTTGGATTGGCCATCATTTTGGGGATGATAGGTCATATTGATGTATAGTTTAGTTATTAGATAATGTGGCAGAGATTTCCCAAACATTATGGTGAATCTCGAAACACTATAAGATACAGGAGGTATTTTTACTCCATATAGCCTTACAACAACTTTGATATATATATATTCCGTATTGTCTAAAGAAAATTATTCTCAAATTGAGATAAAGTGGGATGTCTTTGTATGATGATAAAAAATAACCCATATAACATGTTTCCCTTTTGATGTCCACAAAATTCTAGTGAGAATGTCCACGGTTGTGTAATTAGACATCTATGTTGATATGGGTAGTGGTAGAATCAACCCCATATACATTTTCCTTTCATCCTTCTATTGATGAAATTATAGGAACTTTGTTGTATACTCATCAATCATCTTCTTCCTATTGTACCACCTATAATTCTCATGGAGATCTTTATACATATTTATGCTCCCTCACTGAATAGGGATGGTTTAGATATATTCATCATTAAAATGCTCTTTATTTATCATTGGAACAGATGGTATAAATAATTATGACCCAAATCAAACAACTCCTTCCTCGTTAATTTTAAACTCGGAGGATTTTCTATTTCTAATAGCATCCACCCTTTTTAAAATTTCCTAATATTTTCTTTGAGAATCGATTGTTTTATTTTTGAAGGATGGTTGAGAACCCATTTCAGAAATGATTGATGATGTTCTTACCTTAATAATTCACACATCTATCCTATTTATATCATTGAAGATTGGATCCTTCTCAACTCTCATCACTGATAAAGATGTTGGATTTTTTGAACTTGGTGCATCTGCCACCTTATTTTCCCTACCAAGATGGTAGTGGATTTATTTGTCATAATCCATGATGAGATCTAACCATATTCACATGAAAATTTTAATATCCTTATATGTGAATTTTAATTTTAGACTCTTTTGATCAGTATATATATCACTCTTCTCCACATAGTGATAATTCCTCTATATTTTCAATGCAATGATCATAGTTGCCTTCATCCGATCATGTGTGGGGTAGTATTCCACATGGATTTTAAGATTAAATGAGTAGTACACTATCATTTTATCATTTTTCATCATCACACAACATCATTCCCTCTTTGAAGCGTCATTGTACACCATAAAGAGTTCCCCACTTATTAGGATTATGAGTACTGGTGAAGCTATAATGCCCTTTTTTTCTCCAAAATGATTTCCTCACATTCATGAGTATAGACAATATTCACTACCTTCCATTTTAGCTATGTAATTGGGTTTCACAATCAAGATATGTTCTTCAAATATACTAGATAATACCCATATAGATCTAGAGTGATATGGATAACTATTACAGATGTTGGCCTTGGCCATTCTTCAATTTCCATAATCTTGAAATTGACTACAAATATCCCATTACTAGTGATAACATGTCACAATAATGATACATCCTCCAGCAAGAACTCACATTTTCTATACATTTCATAAATTTTATCCCCCTAAAAAGTCATCAGCATAGTATTCAAATAATCCTCATGTTCCTCCTTTCTCTTGGAGTATATTATAATATCATCAATAAAAACTAACACAAATTTTTTTAGGTAATATCTATAGACTCAATTTATTAAATACATGAACATAGAAAGAGAATTTGTGAGTTTGAAATGATTCACTATGAACTCATTGTAATCATACCTCATTTGAAAGGAAATCTTGGGAATATCTTCGTTCCTCGCCATTAATTGAAGATATCCAGACCGAAGGTCCACCTTTAAGAAATAATCAGCCCAAAAAATGTGATTGAATCAGTTATCTATATGTGGTAGGGGATAGTTGTTCTTTATCATGATTTTATTGATCTCACACTAATAAATGTATAGGTTCTTTGATCTATCCTTCTTATGGAAAAAGAGGATGGTTTCACCCCATGTTGAATCCCTCGAGTATATAAACCCCTTCTACAGATTCTCTTATAAAAACTTCTTTATCTATTCCATCTCTATGGTGGGCACTCTATAAGGCTTCATTGATATCGACATAGATCATAGAATATGTTCAATTGAGAACTCAACTAGTCAATCAAGTGGAAGACTGGTCAATTATTTAGGTAATACATTATTATAATCTATCATGATGGGGATATCTCTGAGAAGTATAATCTCCATTCTCTCAATCATTTGACCAATTTATGCTTTCTCATGAATAATTACTATCAAAACTCTAGATAATGATTCTAAAGAAGGATATTCTTCCTCCTTAAACTTGTAATGAAGTGTATGATGCTTCAGAATGTAAAGGGTGATATCCATTTCCCAATATTTGATGTGAGATTTTTATAAAGATAACCAATCTGTGCCCAAGATAACAACGACCTCCACTAATGGATGTTTGACGAGAGTTTCTGGGAGGTTTGATCTAGAAATGTCAACCAGGGAAGAGTTTTATACTTGTGATGTAGTAATTTAACAATTTTATGTTCTAATAGATTACAATACCTCGAAAATCTGAGGTGGGGTTAGAATTTTTCTACTAATAATTGATGATATGAAAAAATATTTAAAACCAGAGTCAAATAGTATGTTCAGTATTCTAGATTTAATAAATATCATAACTTTCATCACATCATTTTATTGTTCCACCTTAGCTATAGTGATATCATAATCCATTCCTTGTTTCTTTAAAGGTTGTTGTTCATTTGCTCTAACAACCCCTGTCTTAGGGAAATTTGTTTGCATAATTCTCATGCTCTTTGTATTTGTAAATTTGCACTACAGGCTGATAATTTATCTAAACATTCCTTTAGTTCTTCAACATTAGTGGAATTATTCATATACCTCCAGAAATTCTTAGCCATATGTCCAATTCTTCAACATTTGAAGAAAATACTAGTTCTCTTTAGATAGTTCCCAAAATTCTTCTTCCCAGAATATTGACATACGGGGTGTTTTATCATCAATCCATAATGGGAATTATTTACCTGAACCACCCATATTTCACTCCATTTTCTCTTTTTTCCCTAGGACCATCCACTGAGAGTCACTAGACTCTATTTCAACATTGAATGCATAACAGAAAATCTATTCATAACTGTTGAAGTCACGAATCACCAACAACTTTTGAAGACCCATCTTTAGACCAATAAAGAATAAATACACCATTGTTTTAGTGTTCCTAACAATGAAATATTAATATCTTGCAATCCTTGTGAGGTTTTATTCATACGTCCTGATGGACTCATCTTCATCCTTCTTAAGTTTTAGGAACTCCCTTTCTTTCTAGAGGCCGAGGGTTTCTCGAAAATATTTATTTAGAAATATTTTCTTGAATTCCTCCCAATCCATGGAAACAATTTACCCCTAGTATATCTTTTTCATGATCATTTTCCACCAATTATTATCTTCCCCATGAATATGATATACCTCCAATATTACATTCACTTTTTTGAGCATTGGAGGACTACGAATATCTTTTAAATGGAGAAAATCTAATATTCTATGATTAGGGGATCAACAAATATACTAAAAATGGAAGGAATTTTCCCCATGTTGGATTCTATGACAAAATTCTATTTCCATAGTGGATGAGGGATTTCTATATGATTTGAGTTATTATTCATAACATGAGTCATCAGAGAATGTATTGGAATAATGTTTTTAACACTCGTCTACATCATATCAGGGATATCATTTGGGAAATCATATCATTGTCTATCACATTGATTGTAGGCATGTGTTCTTCAATTCCCATCTTTTATATAATAAAATTAAAGTACACTTAAGGGTCTTGAGTACGTTTCTATTAAGCATAAAAAAGAAAACAATAAACACAAACTGATAAAATTATAAAAGGAAAAGTACATCCTAACTTGTGGTTCCCTAGGATTTAGTCTAGGTTATTTGTGATCTATTTCTTATCATTTTTTTCATATGGGATATATTTTTTCCCACAATAAGGCTTTGTACTATGATTATGAATTTACCAAAACATATCCCTTCAGGTTTTCAAATCATGACTGTTGCAAGGCTCATTGTCATGCACCAGTTCCTGTTAGAGTCTAGATCAAATATGTGTTTTTGAGTTCTACCCCAAGATACATCTATTCTATAACCACCATCACATTCTCATATACAAACATGGATGGTATTTATTCATAAAAAACGTACTCAATAGTTACCAAAAATTTGTTCTATTTTGATACACAATGTCTTATCCCAAAGGTTTTAACAGAATTGATCTATTCATAATCTCAAAAAACCACTAGACTATACTCTAATACCAATTATAATGACCCAATCCCATTACACATATCGTTACATGATTATAATCATATTAAAACATAATATTAAAAGACATGTATCAAAATGTATATTCTCTTAAAGGAATATGTACATAAACAAAAAACATGGAACTAAATATAACATTTATTATTTTAGTCTTCATTAAAATATCTGAACATATTTTGTTTTCAAACATCTCCATAGGATAACCTAGGGATAACATGAATATAGTGATGTGATAAATTTTTTGAATTTGAATAAGAATAAGAATAAATCCTAGAGCATGGGATAGAATACAAGGCAAAATGACATAAAAAGAAATTGAATATATGGAATCATGACCTATAAACAATGAATCGTATAAACATGGATTACTAGTAATGTGATATAAACATTAAACATGAATCTATCATGTTTTAAGAATCATATTAGTGGTGGGGAGGTTGTCCCAATACCTTGTTACCCAACAACACATTTGGATGGTAAAAGCTTGGTGATTCGTGGTGATTCAATCATACATGATCGAGGCGGAGTCCCCCGCCCCTTATGGATGGTGGAGGTGGGAGGATAAAATCATTCTGCTGCCTCCATGATCGAATAAATTATTTATTCCTTTATATAACCCTAGCATTCTACTATACTTATTGATGATCTCATTATCCCCTAAGGTCCCTGACATGCGTCTTGGTGGCCAACAACTCTCGATTTCGATGTCAGAGTTCAACGAAGCATCGAGCCTTGTGGATTTGACTTTGTTAGTCTACTTCATCCATAGACTGCCCTCAGTCTATGATTTTGATTGGATTGGGTTAGGTAAATAGGACTGAGAAAAACAGGTGATTGTTGGTCTTCTTGATATTCTCCATCTCATGATCCAGTTTTCCTAGGAGGAGGATCTGATTCGGCCTAGGTCTTGCGATGCTTTTCATTGCAACGAATGAAAGTTCTTCCTTCCTCGATGGTCGTTCAACCTATGAATGTATCCTGATCCATCATCCATTTTGAAATGGGTATGAATGCCTCACATTTCAGTATCCATCCAAAATATGTCAATAATATATATGATCAGTAACATGGTGGGTCGATTTCTCTATTCTTATGTCCACACTTCTAACATGAGTCATCCAATCAACCCATGAATTTTGTTGAGGGGGAGGTGTCAAGGTCCCCATTGGAGTGGATTTGGATCTTTGAGGGTCCAGTGTTGAGATAGAAACTGGCCATCATTTTTGAGTCCTGGGATAACTATTGGTCGAATTTTTGTCGTATGGGGATTCTGATATCACACTATCATGTTGAATATTGGAGTAGGGGGCCTGATCCGATTTTGAGTACAAGTGAGGGGCAATGAAAGTTGCTTGATGTTGTTAATTGAAAGGATTCTAGTTCTGATAACCGATATGAAGTGGTTGTGGAAAAAAGGTAGTGGCTTCTTCAAATATAATGGTCACAACATTTTTGATAGCCTTAAAACTGATGTTAGGGTGGGGGATGGTGTGAAGTAGGTAGTATCTAAGGGTTTCTCTGGTAAGGGTACCCCTGGTTCAGAAGGCAGGATAATTAGCAATAGTAGGGATGATGTTCGGGCTGAGGGGAAGTGGCCTAGGAAAGTTGGAAACATTTAGTCAACTGTATGTGATGATAGTCTATTTGTGAGGATTTCAAGGGATTCTGTTGATGGGTTCAATATACTGACTAATAAAAAAGGTGGTATGTTCACTGTTCCCATGAGAAATCGGTTTCAAGGGCTGGAGTAGGAGGTTGTGGAGGTGGTTATGAAGGTGGTTCCAACATGTAGACTGAGATCACATTGCAGGAGGTTGTTGCAGCAAATGAGATAGTAGAAAAAGGGATGTTTGAAGGTATGGGATTGGTGGACAGTACACAATGTTGAGCTGTGATTGAAAATAATTGTTATCTCCATCAGAACCGGCAAGAGATTTATCAGGATAAGAAGATCCCTAGAAAATGAGGGGATGTGTCTGATAGTGACTTTGAAAATGTTGGTGGCATGGTTAGGCCATCTTGTAATTCTATTGTCTAGGGAGGGAAGAATATTTTCTCTGGGCACCAAGAGGATATGCATGCTTCACCACGATGATGGCCAAGGATGGATTACTCTTTACTTACTATGGTGATGTCCACCGGGTCATTCAATAAAGGTATTAAAACTACAAATGAATTTCTTTATTTGGAGTAGTTGAATATTAGATAGAATTATTCCATGGTTCTGAAGAATTATGAAAGATCGTAATGGGATTCAGAGACTATGGATGAAGCTTTTGTTCATCGAGGTGGGGATAGGTTTGAATTAGATGGCATGTAGCATCTATATTGAACCTATAGGGATTGTTTGTTGTACTCTTCATTTATTTTTTTTAAAAAAATTAGTGGTTTGCCTCTGATTAAGCTTTCTAGTAAGGATCATTTCACATAGATGAGTTCAAGTCATGGTTATCTACCAAGACCATTACACAATGTATCACTAGTCATGGCTAACATCCCAGATTGTTGCACATAACATCTCATGAGACTCAAAATTATACAATGCATTGCACTACTGTCTGGACACACACACATCACAAAATGTTCATGAATATGATTCCCACATAAATAATCCTAAATAATCTATCTTACATAAATAATAGGGTTACCTTCAGAAAATAATTTGGTATCATATTCATGTCATAATAAATAAAAAATGAAAATATCATAATGGTTTTGATCATGGAAATGAATTAGACCATTAAAGATAATTAATAATGTATAATATGCATATATCATGACAATTGATGTCAATTTTAAGTGATAATATGCAAAAAAACTTTTATGAAACATTATAATCAAAATACTTTAGTGGTGTTTGTAGAAAATATCATAGATCACATAACAAAAAAGGGTATGTTCTTTTTCATAAAACCATATGTTAACTATGAAGGTTTTCATAATCTAAATTTATATTTTTTATAATTAATGGTGGCTTAAAACATATTTTATTTTTTACATTGAAATGGGTAATAATTCGGGTAGTTCTCATAAAATGGTTATGCTTATTAAAGAGTGTTGAGGAAGGAATGATTAAAAAAATTGCGTATACACGAAAGAGAATGATGAATGGATATTTATACAGGATTTTGGATCGTATAAAAGGAAATTTTAATATGTACATAATAAAGATAATATAACTTCATTTCGGTAAAAATAATGATAAACCAACCTGATTGAATAAATGTTGTTCTGTAAGAATCCCTTACCTTATTTTTAATGGTGTCCTTAATTTGATATTAATGTCTTGGATAACCAAATTAAATTCATTAATTAATACATACAGAATATATTATTTAGTTAATTGATATATTATAACTTTTTTATGTTCATTCGTGACCTTTTTGATGGGTTAAGAAGTTCAATTTCATTTTTTTCATTGGTTTTCATGATTGGTTTTCTTATATAAATATTTGGATAAACATGTAAGATGAGAATGGTTGTTCATAATTTTATTCATATTTTATTATGGATAACCCATTATATTACTTGGTTATATAATTAATTAGTTTATTTATAGTGAAGATGAATCATTATATACATCATTAACGATAATTGTTTTGGTTAATAGACAGTTTTTTATAACATCAAACACATTTTCATTATAAATTAATATCATGAATAAAATTGATTCTAGAATCTTAAATTAGATATAATACTTATATTATAGTCAGTTTCAACAATAAAAATGGTTTCATGATGATAATTGTAGACAATAATAGAAATTGAAAACCAATCGTCCAAGAATGTGATAAATTAACACATCACAAATGGGGTTTCCATTTATAGTATAAAAGGTGAAAAGTGATAGATGATAATGAATTATTAAATTATCATGACAAAATTCAAGTACATTTAGGTTAGTGGAGTTGTCGTAAAATTTGGATTAAATGAGCTGAGTAATGAAAAAAACAAGAATTGAACATTAAAGATAATAATAGATTGAAAAGTGAATTTACCTCTTGAATATATCAACATTGAGAACCTCTTTAAATGATATGATTTTTACTTTTGAAGTGACCATGTTCTGATTTTCATGGGATATGTAATTAGGGAGCGATTTGAGTAGAACATTGACTAGGCATGGGGATTGAGATGAGTGAAGAAAAGAGGGGGTGAGGTTGGTTTTTATAGTGGAGGGGATGAGGGTTTTCCCAATATTTTATTCACTATTTTATTATTTTAATCCATACAAAAAATAATATTTATTCATGAAAAATTATATTAATATGTTCACTGACCTCTAACCCATCATCCATTACTTAATAAATAGTTTATTAAATATACAATGTATTTATACAGTAAATTACAGTTTTTTACTATTCACTAAAAATTCAAGTATTTCAAAAAAATCCAAAAAAATCACCCAACCCAATTTTCGATGTTGGGAAATAGTAAAATAAGGTCATTTACAAAAATATTCATATATATATTTTATATTTAATTTTTAATTAAAATCAAAATTTATATGAAAAATAGACATTTTAAAATTAAAAATACTTTTCTATAAATTCGAAATTTATCATAGGTATCTTAAAATTGAAATATAATTATAATACATGAAAATAATTATTCAGGAATATATTTTATAAAAATAAATTTTATTTTAAATTGTTCAATTAATCATAAAATTTTTATTAAACATACATGTCTCACAGAAAAACCAAACCTATGATATAATTATATCATATTTAAACATTTAAGATGGTTAAATTTTATTAATAATTTCATTAATAACGTTAATTATTCACATTGGAAATTTTATGTCCATGAGGATCATATTACTGTTCATATAGGAACCCTTACTATTCAAAAGGGCGAGTTACTATTCACAAAAAGTTATGTTTGTCTTATCAGACTCCAAACATCATACTAATCAAAACTGTGTATGCCAAATTTTTGAAATTCAAATCACAAAATTGACAGTATTATGGTTAAAGGACACATAGTACATAGTTTTACATTGTGTTGTGATTTATTATGATTATACTATATGAAATAATTATATTAATGTAATTTAAATTTATTAATCATTGGGTCCTCACCGTGTTGATAAATTATTTTTCATACAGATGTTTGAAAAAAAGATATATGAGATTAATATATATATATTTTCCTGTATCACATGATGTTGATCAATGGAAATATCTTGTAATCCATTTTATGAGAGTATTTTAATTATATGGCCTATTGAAATGTCCAATACAACCTAGTGGTTAACAAGATATAAAGTATTCCCCTCAATCGGGTTGATCAGAAATTATAAATCATTAACAATATCTCTCCATCAAATGTTAAGGGTTCTTTGTTTGACATTGGGGGAAGAAATTTTGTTGTTATTTCGTTCTAATGGTTATTTCACATCCCACTTATAGTACCTAGGGTCAAAATATTTTGATTATTTGGGATAAAATATTGGGTTTTCCCCCAATAGTAACTCGCCATTAACATGATCAGATTATTTTAGGATAAATTATTTGAAGGTGGAATTGAAGTATTCATTTAAATCCAAGTAATTTTCTTGAATACATTTCAATTAATATCCTAGAAACCCATTGTGAATTTAGACATAGATATAAGATTACAAGATTGGGTTCTCAAAATAATTTTTCTATGTGGTCCTCACATACTATTTTCAAATCCATATATTTTTAAGTTTGATGGAGACAATCTAGATTCAACATATCGTAGGTGTTAAAGGGTATTGATTAGGATGAGATTGATTCAATAAATAGTAGTAACATTCTTTAGAAAAGTTTTGTTACCATTGAGCATTCCAAATATATAAGGAGACTTGTTATTCTCATATATATCAGTTTTCATGTCCTATTCTATGAGAAAACATATAATCCTCTGTCACTTACTAGAATAATTATCTACATGATATGTACCTAATGTAGTTACTTTAGTGTCAAACTCATTAGTACATGAAATATGCTCAGTAAAGGATAATATATATTATTATTAAAGGTGGAAGGAATCCTTGATATTGAGTCTAGCCTAAATGACTGTGAGATACATTAAAATAACATACTTACAAGTCAAGGTGTTCTATTTTATACTATGAAGTTAATCCTTAAATCAATGATTATGGTCTGATGTTAATTGTGTTAGCGGATCCTTCACTTGATCTGAATTTGGGGTATCTTTTTTTTCTATGATATAGATTGCACTAACATCCTAATGTATCAGTTTTGACTAGATAAAAAATTTTCTAGTAATCATAATAAAAAATTTGTTTTATTGGAAACAAATTTAGATGATTTTGGATCAAACTGATGATGCTAATAATATTTTTAGAAACATATCTCTATATCTAGAATATATATATTTCCACAATATAAATATCACTTATAAATAATGTTCCATAATTTCTTAATATTCTTTGGACTATATGATCAATTAATCTGTTATTTCTATGGAACTGAGGTTCATATATGTACAGCTACATTATAATGTGCACTATAAATTGGTCGAAATTGAATGCCTTGGATCACAATTTATCATCAATTGAAAATTATTATTTTGGGATGTTCTTATTATGCCAATGATGGTGGTAATAAATCTGGGAGATGAAATAATATATTGGGTTTTATAAATGGCTTTAATTCTAGTACATTGACTCAACAAAGGTTGGGACACTAACTCAGGGAAGAATATGATGATAAATATGTAACATTATCCATTATTGAGTAAATTGGGGTTACAATTTGTGGATTCAGTTGTTCAAATATTATTTCATTTTCATAGTTGATAGTAATTTTGTACATCCATTCTTCTAGTTTCTACCCATTAAACTTTGAGAATATATTCCTTGTTTCTTCTTCTTTTTTTGAATTATTTAAAAAAACAAACTCACCTATAATGGGGGTATATCCAAATTCATAATCAATGTGATAATTGTTTTCTAGAGAACATCATTGATGATGAAAAAATGATGTATATTATACCCAAATATTTGCCGAAATTGAAAGAAATTGGGTTGATCATTAAGACTAAATTCATTTTGTATATTGAGAAATATTAATTAAAACAATTTCAACTCACTTTAACCTATTAAATCCTAGAACCTGTTCCTTTTTAAATGAATAGACCTTATTCTTATGGTATTCAAAGTTTTTTAAATTTTTCATCTTCATCTAATGATGATGTGATCTATACTAATTCTATCATTATTCATGATATGGGACGCATGATTATGAATGGTATAACGGGTTGGGAAAAAAATTAGTATTAGTTTCACTGCACTAGTGGTTGTATCGTTATTCTAATAATTCTTTCCATTTGTTGGTGGCCTCATCTAAGACTTGGCATTCTAATTCTCAATTGCATTGTTTATCCATTTTTCAAAAGCTAAAATATTCTAGAAACCACTAAGGTAATCTATATATTGGATTAGTATTAGTATATCATTTACTTGATTCTATTTGAATTTATAAAATTAATTCTCTTCTAGAGGATTTATATTTGGGATTCATTTAATACATTAATCCGGAATATGATTATGAAATAAATTTCAGTTGAACATTGTTCACAATTTTATAGGATAGTAATATTCAAAATTATTATCTTAGTATTCGATTGGTAATGTGATTCTTTAGTAGATTTTCCTAATTGGTTATAAACCCGGTCAGAAGATTATTATTATAAGAAAATATAGTTCCCTCTTAGGTTTGAATAAAATAAAAGAATATTTATACTTATTGGTGTTCTTGTGATTCTATAATTGGTCATTACCAAGATGAAAAATGTGTTAAATGATAATAAAAACATCAGAAACCAATTATTAAAAGATATAATGGGTTCTGAATTTTATTATTAGGAGGATTCAATTCCATTGACTCAATGTTTTGGTTTTTACTCCCGCTCTACTGAAACATGTGTATCTCATTAATGGATTCCATTATATTAGTACGGGTCTCAATAAAGTCAAGGATTTATTGGGACACTTTTCCGTGAGGGGATGACTTATTTGTGGATGTGGTCAGAATTTGATATGGTTTGTTCTCATGTTCATTCTATTAATAATAATCTTCTATCAACATATGGTATCTCAATTGAAATGGTGATAGTTATTTCCCTATAGAACAAAATATGTGATACTATAAGTTTTTCATGTGTAATATATTTTTCTTATTAGTCACATGACACTACTAATTTTGGTTATTATTTTCATTCCTATTAATGATTATTCTTATGAGGATAAATATTATAATCATCAATGGAGTTTCTTTAACGTGGTATATTACCTATAAGAAATTTGGAATTCAATCTCCTCATCCTTTTCAACACAACATCATTCTGCAAAATTTTATCATTAGTTGAAAGTGTCTTAATTTATTCATGTTGTACATTGGACATGTATAGAGTTATAAATTTAAAATTTTCCTTATATTAATCTTAAAATGTTGTACATAGTTTAATGTTTTTTCGAGCTCCCAAATCACGACTATACCACTAATTTCATGTTTCCATACCCTCTTTAATCATTTCTTTGTACATCACACATCAAATAAAAATATTTTATCATTATATAAAATGTCCATATCTAGTGTTGTCTATGTGACTAAAATTAAAAATACATACCTATGTGAACAATGCATTAGGAATAAAATCCTCATCCACATCAATGTAGTGAGGGGATTCTTCATCATCTGAATATCCTTGCAGGAAAAAGACATAATCCACCTAATATTGTTTTCATAGATGAATATTTTTACTTGTAGTTGAAATATCATAAACACTCTACATTAATTTATCCCATGTAATTGGTTTTTTAATGGTAATAAAGAAGGAGTCCACAATGTTTTTAATGAATGTGTTCTTATTGAGGAAGATGAATTGTGACCATCTACTAGAGAAAACAATCAATGTAATTTTATATAGCATGATCAATTTTTGGAAAAAATGAATTTATTTTTTCTATAGTTATATAATAATTCTCATGAGCTTATAGGATGGGGTACAAATTCCTATTATAACATAATATCTCGACTTCATTGAAAATTTGATAATTCCATTGGTGAAACTTTTATGGTAAAAATTCCCCAATACATACAACCTAGGTCTAATCCACTACTACTATTGGGAATTATTTCACAACACTATTGAAATTTTTTATTTAATCATATAATTATATACGTCTAGTTCATTTTCATGGTTATTGTTTCATACCATTGATGCATTATCCCTGATTTTAGGTTTCACATTAACTATACTGGATGCATAATTCACCTGCCTAGAAGCCTAATGTTGGGATCATTTCAATTGATTTATCTCCTCATGTATTTCTTTCTATTAGTATAATAATGATAATTATATAACATAAATCCAATCTATTTATTGAAAATATAAGACTATTGACATGGTCTAATAAAATGACGTTTCATGATGCTCTCCCTGAATAATGTTTCCTTGAAATAAATGGAGTAAAATTTAGGCCTCTGTATTTTCTCCACCCCATTATATTCATAATAAGTGGGGTGTAAATAACTCTATTGGAGATATCATTACAAATTTTCAGCCTTGAAATTTTGAAAACCCCATGTTATTTTCCTTATTTTTGATTTCATCGTAATATTATGAAATCAAATCCAACATGGTATATTGTTTTCATATATTACCCCAAAATGGATTCAATGATCCTTTTTTGATATATATTTAGAGATTAAATAGTGGATAGTTTCCTAAAAGTAGTGATGAAGGAATTTCTTGAATTCCAACTTCACTATTTTTGGAATACCATATTGAGGAGTGTTTATGGTCTATAAAATGACCATTATTCATTGTTTGGCCAGTTATTTCCTTATAAGAATGGTTTTGTATTCATCTTAATTGATGGGTCATTGAAATTAATCTAAACATTTTATTGATATCTACATTGATCTATTTAAACTTGTGCAATAATTTTTAATGGATAGAATGTCATCATTGGTTCCACTAGCTAGGGGAGGCATAGATAATTATTATTTCTTATGATTTTCATTTATAATGATATTAAATGATTTATCAAGGACGATGAAATATATATAGGTAGCCTTGTTCTATCAAGTATATATTGATATAAGGATAATTACATTGTATAATTTTCAATATAGAAGGCCTTCTTTCATATAATATTTCAATAAAAATGAATTCCTTAAAAATAATTCATAAAGGGAAAACCTCCATGGTATATTCTTAATTCTTCATTATGAGGTGGATTTCAATTCTGGTTGAATTATTTGTTATAGGGAGGTCTTATGAATCATATTCACTATGGAATACGCCTATATTAATTTTTATTAATTATATAGGCAAAGGATACATGGTTACCAATTTTTTATGAGCCATTTAAGGGAGGACTGTTTGGATAATTAAATTTTGAATATGGGTATGTCCTTTATAATATGACTCATAATAAGTCAATTTGTGATCTATTTTCACATTATTAATTTGTGTAATTATATAGTGGGTTATATGATTAGGACATTAAAATATTCTTAGTTTATCCGGATTATAATGATTACCTTTGTGCATATTCCTTTATTTATTTATACCATGAGGAAGACCATGAGGTTTTATGTGTTCAATTTTATGGGTTGGGCATCCGAAATATCTATTCTTAGTAGAAAAATTAAATTAATTGGGTTTAGATTAATGTGAGTTCTTTTATAATATATTATTTATGGAGGAACACTAGGATCTTATATTATAGTAACTTAGGTAGGATCTATGTGGTTTTTATGGGATTCATCTCATATAGTTTATGGGGTATAATAATGCTCCTTAGGGACATCAATGTCATCATATGAAGGGTACTTCCCCAAGATTATAAAAATCCCTTGATAATCCCATCATAGGGGTAATTTTTACTGTGAATGAAATATTGGAAGCACAGTCATAATTGGGTTCATGTAATAGGTGCAATGAAAATCATGTGTGGGATCACTCTATGTGTGCTCATTGTAATATTTTTATATATACATATTGTATTTGTGATTGTTTATGTGAAAAAGAGTTCTTAACATTCTCATGATCATAAGAGGAAATGATCCCTTAACCGAAAATTCCAATGATTTTCCATGTTTTGATAGTTATGTTCAGTTTCTAAAAATAATTTTCTTCTTCATATTAAATAATTTTGAGATCTATGTGACATTGTAAAAAAAGGATGAAAGAGGGAACCCTACTTGGTAGCATCCGAAAAGTGGTAGGGATGCAATTAATGTCCTCCCTGCTGCACTAACATAAGATAGGTAAGTGTTTGACTCTATTAATAGGCACAAAAAGTTATTTGGATTTGGAATCTAGGGAAAAATTATTCCCATTTAAATATTATCTTCAGGATGTCTGGTGGGGTTTCATATCATAATTCATCTCGCATGCTTTAACTATGGTATATATATATATATATATGTTAATTGAGTTTATACATTTAAGGATGTTCCTTCAACACCTAATAATGATTTTTTTTGTGTTCGTGATAATTTCTTTATAGAATGTGGTGAATTAGTGGCCATCACAATCACGTTATATATCCTATTAATCGGTTGGTGGTGTTTCATATCAAGAGTAATCATATGGATTCCTTGAGCTTGTTAGGTAATCATGAAATGTTATGATGTATTCAGTGATTCCATGTAGATGTTTTGGGATTTACTATAGAGGGAAAACATGAATAAGAATACCATCATTGGAGAATCCCAAGAAAATTGTAATGATCAATTATTCTATTTTATGAGTAAAGGATTTGACATCATGTTCAATATTTCTTTTTTGTTGCGAATTTCATTCCATATAACAATCATGTCTTCTAGACTACATTCTAATGTTTAATTGTAATTTCCAATGTTTCTTCAAATTTTCCAGCAAGGGATATATTATTAAAATTTATCTTATCACATAATGAATATTTTCTCCTAGAATCATGTTATCTTATAGATAGAGTATGTATTTGAAAATTCCATTAATGAAACAATACTACTTACCTTTGTGTTCATTGAGAGAAATAATTTCAATGAATCATTGGGATTATGTGTATATATAATAAGTTCCCTATATTTTGAATCTTGGGCCTTTAGAGTATGATTTATATACAAATATTTGGTTACCCTTTAGTTTATAAGCATCTAGCATGTTGGTAAGTGTTGTTCGGACATTATTGGTTCAATGAGAGGGGCTAGATACATATCCCAATGAAGAGAATAAGAACCAACGTAGTTTTATTATATTTAATGAGACATGTACATATCATGGATATGTGAAAAGGAATATTATTATGCCATTTATGGTTATTTTTTCATGACCAATGAGGCCCCATTTAAGGACATGATACTTGGACTAGTGTGTGTTATATTTTACGGTCATAAGACTATGACCTCTATGTATTATTGTATAGTTATATATAACTTTTACCTTTACCAAGTAGTTTAATGTCATTAAAAATAGACTATATAGATAAGATACCCACCAAAGACAGTTGAGGTACACATTCATGAGTGGCCATTTCTATTTCAAAATGTCTATTAGTAACTGAAAAAATCGACTTGGTTGTGGATTACATTTTAATAATTGTCTCATGGCATGAATGTCTCATTAATAGATCATAGGGTTGAAATCAACAATGAGAAAAAGGTCAATTATCACCCCATGTAGTATGTATAAGGAATTTATGATTTTTTTGTAGGTCATATAGATGAGATCATAAATGGGAATAAATTTGATGATTATATCTAGTATGATCCCAAAGGTATGCTTTGACTCATTAATAGATCATTGGGGTTATATCGTTAACGTAAACATGGTGAATCATTACACCATATAATTGGTTCAGGACCCTTATGAACATATTAATAGTTTTTTCTTCTATAATGTGATGAAAAGTTCATTTTGGAAATTAATTTATCTTAATTAGGATACCTAATTGAATGGGGACCCTGTAAGGGTATCATTCTTGGTGAATACCAAAAAAATGTTTCCCCAATTATATGACCAAGGAAAAGGGTTTCCTAGATCAGTAAAGTGGGAATATATGTTCCTTATTTGAATGAATGGGTGTTTGGGCCATACATAAGTAATCTAGGTATGGTTATCACCATTATATCTAAATTGGGTATAGCTCCATTGATGAATACCAATATCCCATGTAAAGGAGGGTTCAGAGGAGGAACACTATTCTCAATAAAAACCCCAAAGGACAGTCTCTCGGTTGAGAAACCTCTATGAACTAGGAGTGGCACATTAAATACACATCGGGTGTGTTTGTTTTGTCGAACAGAAGACACATTGAAATTATGTAATTGTTTCATCACAATTCCTATTAAAAGGGGCCCCTCACCCAGGTCTCGTTGATGAATGAGGATAAAAATCCTTATAATGAACATAATTATTCATAGACATAAATATCCAAAATTTATTTCCATTTATATTTAGTATGGATTCAATAATCACTTATAGGGTATTTTTAATGTTTTGGAAATTTATTTTATGTTTCTATATATTTCATGGGAATCACGTCAACTCTTTACTAGATCTTAATATTTCTATTGGATATTAGTGAGTCTTCATATGGGAAATTAATGCTAGGTGCCCTGGTAACCCTATTTAACAACTAAAGTATCCCAACTCCCATCAATAGGTCAGGAAATGTGGTTATGAGATGTTTTGATCATGTGGTACAACAATATGCGTTGAGGTATGTAGTGCGTAGAAACTTTATTGAAGTATGTGTGGCTGGGACTTGGTGCGTATTCATCCCTTTTGAAAATTATTTATTCTTTTGGGTAGTCAGAGATGCTTCACCGTTAATGAAATTAGAGTTCCAAAAGACCATTATGCATCCATGGGAATCATGAATAATTCATTTATATATTAATTGTTTTATATTAAAAACTTATACAACCCAAAAAAAACATATTACTACCACTCAATTTTCCTAATTAATGTTGGTTCCCTAAAAGCATGGTTGAATGATATAGTCTTGGATAATGTATTTGATCGCATATATGTGGGTCTGAGACACCTATAAAACATTATATATTTTTATAGTTCAATTATGGTTCTAAAACTCTAAAAATGTCTACTGGACCCAGTATTTCTACCGCCACTCAATCACGAATCATCCCCTAAGGTAAATGTCATACCCCTCATTATATCATGGGAGTTGGTCATTTCCCTCTTAAAAATTGATTATTGGATAAAATTTTGTTTTATTATATAGTTTACATTTATATTTTTTGTGAGTATCCCTCATATACTATATGATACATGTTGGATCTATATAAGTGTCTCGAATAAAATCACACTTTATTGAAATTTTCACCCACTATAAGCATGAATAATTGGAAAACTAAGATAATGGTAGGTTGTGGTATGGGTGAAATATTTCTAAATTTCTCAGCAACCCAAAAATAGATAAACAAATAAATCATGCCAAATGGAAAATCATATGATATTTTGTTAGTGTTTTTAGGAGAAATAACATGTATGATTGGAATTATCCCTTTTTAACTAGATCTATTATTTCAACCATCTACATAACATGAGCTACTATAAACACCTCAGGAACATTGATTAATGATCTATGTATTCCATGTAAATTAAATTATTAATGATAGAATTTAAAATATCTACTAATAAGATCAATGAATGTGGTGAAAAATGGTATTAGCATTGAACAGTGCATGATAAGTGGGATAAATTTTCATTGTTTTTGAACATTCAATCAACTCAATTCTCAACCGCCATGACACCAAGAGGGATTCCCCACCGATATATAGACCCAACCCCTCGTGCCTAGTTTGTGTCCCCTATCTTTTCTAACCAATATGTTTTTTTTGAAACAATCCACGTCATGTCATTCATTTAATCCCTCTATGCTTGGTCACCCATTCCAAGTTCCACAATGAAGTTTGACTGTAAACTATCATGAATATAATGAATGACTTAGGCAATAAGAGAGATATGTATATATATATATATATATTTTCTATCAAGTGTGATCTTTGATTGGGTGGTTCCCTATTTATAGGCGAGTACTATGAACACATGGATCCCAAATTGAACTCATCCACTAAAGAGAGTCTAATTTTATTTGTTGATTAGAGAGTTTGTTCAGCCTCCACCAACACATGTGACCAATTCTTGAACTTATACACATGCTTCTAACCAATATTCATTCCTCAGTTACAAGTAGCATATAATTTGATAATATTAATCCTATTTACATCCAATTACAAGTGGGTAATGTTTTTTAGGCCTAATTGGATCAAATGATAAATTTCACGAATCTTTTAGAATATTGAATAATTTTTTTAAAAAATAAAACATCTTGGATCCAATATTTGGAACCTAGTTCTATATGTCCGTATCACACATTTTTCTCATTATCTACCATATTGTACACAATTTTTGCATTACCTATTCAAAAACCATTTCATTTATCATATCCTCTTTGTATACCATGTTCTTCTCATGAACTCTTATTCTATATTTAATTGAACTTAGTGCTCCATGAGGTTTCAAGTATTCATCAATGTGCCCAAATTCCGTTATTAATATATGGACCCCTACGTACAATATATGAAAGGATAAATCTGGATAATATCTGAGTGCACGTGACATGCCACCATGACATCCATTCTTCCTATCTATGTGATTTTTCAATCAATATATTGTTAAATTGAATTGAAATAAATTCTACATATTTCCTTCAAAGAGAATGCTCATTATAAGAGAAAAAATATCTCATGTAATAATTTTATACAATTTTAAGGACCTTTACAAGCGGTTCTCCAATGTGAACTAATCATGGAATCCTTGTACAATGTTTATACATAAAGGGGGAATACCCAGTTCATCCTTAGTGGTCCCAAACCAGGTTCCCAATTCCCACTAAATTGATTGGAATTTCACTCAGGTCACTGATCCTGATAGTATTAAAATACTAATATCATCATACCAAATTTTATATTTCTCACTAGTGGATTTTTACACACTCCCCCTAAAAAGAAATGCATTCATATATTCTACTCAACTATTCAGTTTTATTCTACCTCACCGCCCTGGGCACCCCATTTCCCTAGTCCCCAACTTTTAGAAACACCTAGATTTAAATAATAACCTATAAAAAAATCCACCAATGATACAACATAACTTAACTACCTTATCATAATGATATTTACTAAAATAATTTTTTATAAATCATTATAAAAAACCAACCACCTACTAAGATCCATCCACATAAGTCTCATCCACGGCCTCTATAATTAAATGATAGAGTTATGAAAAATATAATAAACTTATTTAAGATCAGGAATTACATTGAATGATGAAATTGGATTCCCTTTAAGAGATCTCCCATTTTTCCCTCTATAATCATTATCGTCGTTGAGTTATACTAAATCATCTATTCAGATGATAACATAAATCCTCATCATTATGTGAATAATAGGTATCAACTTTGGACAAGACACACATCATAAAATCATTACACCAATTTTATATATATAAATAATCTATTTTTTCCCAATAGTTCCCACATAATGATCCACAAACGTAAATGTGTATCATGCCTAGTTTAAAACCAAAAAAATCCAATCCTAATTCATATCTATGGTGGAACAAAGAAATATACTCTTATCCATAAGTTACACACAAAATATTTTTAGTTATCTTTTACCTAGTAGTCTATTATGCTTGACTTTAAACATCTTCTAATTGGTACTAGTCCAACGAAATAAAACTACTGAACTCCAAAATCATAGTAATTCGACCTTAAGAGACTGATAATTGGTATGAGTAACATGAGATTGAGATGAATATGATTTCTCCTTGTTTTAGAAACATAAAAGATACATCACTATTCCAAGATGAATAACATAAAAGAACATCATTGTATAGGATTTCATGAACATATGAAATAATGGTACTTGTCAAATAATATCAATAGATATAACTTTTTTAAAGAAAATTACAGAAATATTTGGGTTTTATTTTACCTACTAGGATAGGTAGGTAGCTCATATCTTGTGAAAAATATCAAATCATCAAAATCTACTACCTTACTTGATGGAAAAAAGTCTACAGTTTCTATTTATATGGTTTCGAATTAAAGAATGTCCTTACTATGTGGGGGAGAGGGATAACCTCTTATAGACATAGATAGAGAACCCATCATATATTAATATAATCACACTGATTCACAATTTCAATTTATCAGTTATGTGCTGTAGGTAACCATTTTATATAATCGAACTGATATAAAAAATACATCATAAATATACAAGATAGTTTTGATCTAGGTAATAAATCCATTTATGGGATGACTTATCCTCTCCTACTCTTCACCATATTGCATATTTTGAAGAATCAGTATTTCATCTTAATTAATACCTATATTTTGAATGTGCATTTAAATCCAAATAAAAAAACAATGAGTGTCACAATGGGGAGAATAGTGTCAACTATTATCCTAAAAACACATTTACCATGTATTTTAATAAATAACCAACAAGGTAGTAACTAATAGAATTCGAGTAAATTATGTGATATAATCTATGTTAATATGTATACATGAATATAATGTATAAAATATTTGACAATCTATACCCTCAGTGTCTTGAGGAAAAATTCATGAAAAAATTTATCTAAAATATTTTGAACATTGACCCACTTGATAGCCCTCATAAACAATTAAATCCCACAAAAAATTGGTTGATTCAATGATGCGTAAAGTAATCCACCATAACCCATCACAAATTTGGTGTCCTATGTTTATAAAGTATGATCATGATAGATGTATTTCAGTTCATAGTATCACATTATACATCCCCGCCCATAATGTGATGTGTACTCTACAACAATAATTCATCAGTCAAATAGAACTAGTTCATCCCGACACTCGAGGCCCCATTTCCTAAATATTTTTAAAAAATATACAACAGTCACGTAGAACTATTAATTTAATATAATAATCAGGAAAAATAGTGGATATATATCCATATATAATTGGTATTATTATCATTTTACTCATTATTATTTTATATAGTCAATGTTATGGCATGTGGCCGTTACACTGGAAATAATTCTAAAAACATAGCTATCAGAAATCTCAAAACCAATGTTTAACGAAAACCCTATTAGGAAAAATACTTGATTAATATATACACACTCACCCTATGATATATGTGTAATATGTAAATTTTTTATTGATTTCAAAATCATTCCACCCACTTATAAGGTAGAAGAAAATATAGTCCAGTATAACCAATCATCACATGACACAAGGAAATTCAAGCAACACATGGGCTACTGAAGTATAATTTCACTAACATATAAAATGGTAATATGTTATTTAATTTTTTATAAAGACATTATAAAATATAAATCTTATATCATACCAAATATTATTAATCATTTAAAAGTACACAAATGTCCTGGGGGTCTTGATGGTCAAGGATGATGGATAAAAAAAGACTCTTTCCTCTCCCAGAAAAAGTGAAATGAAAAACAACGAATCACATATTAAATTTCTTAAAAAATATTGAAATCAAAACTATTTAAATAAAAATAATTCACATCACATGTTACATGTATTTTCTCTATACATCAATCATTTATAATGTCAAGTAATACACATATCATGTCTTGAAAACATCCCCTCTCTAGATAACAAATCCCAAAATATAAGGTAAAAATAATAAAGGAACTAATACAACTTTTCCACATCCTTAACATAATTAGATAAAATGTATATTTTCCATGTGGCACCAAATAATATCAATAACATTTCCCCATACACCACATGTTATTAACTTGCAGTAAGGATCAAAAAATATAATGATATAAGTTTATTGTGTGACCATCAAAAGAATGGATGTAACATTACTAAATACTCATCACAATACAATAGACTAATATTTCCATTATAACTCTAAAATAACAATAAATATAATAATTTATTTAAAAACAAAAAGAAAACAACCCATGAGATCATAGAGTATAAATCACTAGTGTTCGGGTCATATATAGAATACAGAAAAGAAAAAAAATGGGGGAAATAATACACATAACTTGTCCAAAGTCTCACGTTCTCTTGTCAACTTATCAAACCATGAAACTCAAAGTCATATACATCCAATGATTTGTTAATATAATTAAACATTTAAAAAATAATATTTTCAAGTGTACCATGATTCCCATGTTGGCTGTGAGTATAAATTAGTAGGTCACCACCAACGATGTCCCTAAAACATTCAATAATTGAAAGTGAATTATCAATATACTATGATAAAAAATAACATAATATATTGAACCCATGAGATCATAGAGTTCTGAATAACCAACCCATGTACATGCCTACTAGATTTATCCAACTCTAAAATGATAAAATTATCCTATTCATTAATTGAACCCAAATGAAAAATGACTCATAAACCCTAATCCAAAAAACATATAGTATAAGTCATTTCAAAACCCATAAACATCATTGATAAATGCATCAGAATAACGATTATTATGTTAAATTGACATTACCACTATATAATAAATAGGTGAATGTAAAATCACTATTATATACCTCCCATGTGAACAATACGTCACAATCTCATAATCCCTACAGAATAATGAATCAAAAGACCATAATTTACCATTTAATGAAAACACACTATCCTAAATAGTGTGTAATTTGAAACATATCTTGGTGAATGTGGTACCACCACCATATAACCCCAAGGTGAATGAGGAGTCACTAATAAAATAATAATTGTAAATGAGGTTTTTTCTAATAAATCATATTTCACTGTTAGAAATCACAAGTTTAATTATTCTTTATTAAAATTAAATTACTTGGTGCTTGATGTGACAAAACATGTATTACAAGGTAGATGATTCACTAAAAAAAATCCCCATTTATTATAATTCACTATAGTGACATAAAAGATGAATAGTTAATTATTACTAATATTATATAAGATAAAATGAAATATTGATTACTGGAAAACAAATCTTAGTGAATGGTGTATATTTTTTATAAAAGAACGCATGATAATGGTAATTATACATTAAACAGTTCCACTATAATGAATCCTTTCAATATGTAAATTCTTATGATATATCATATTAAACCAGATAACAATATATTAAGTTGTTAAACTCCCACATAGTCCCTAGGTCCCTATTACTTAATACTTTAAATGTGTCTCATGGTAATCAACGAACATGGTACTGATGAATTACATATAAGGACTACCCAATAGTTGGATCGACCATATAACATCAAAAGAAACCAATAAATTGATTAGAAACAACCTTATTACCTCTTTATAAGTATTTTTACTTCCTTATATCAAATAACAAAACTGAAACATCATTAAAATGATATAAATTATTTTTAAAACAAAAACAGACTTAGTAATACTCTTACCAATCAAAATAATTAGATTATTCATCCATATATGGAAGAAATTTTGAATTATATAATATTTCTACATATTATTGATTTACATTTTTGATGAAAACATGGTTACGATAAGTAATGAGTATAAAAAACATGATATATAATGTTTCTTTCAAAAATCCCCTCTGACAAGTGAAACATCAATTGATCCATGAAATATTGAGATAATGAATGTGATTGGATGATACCCTATCGAAAAGGTGTATTTCTTCTTGTTCAGGAATGAAAATATAATGAATAAATTATTATTTCATTTTCATCACAAAAAACATTAAAATAAATTATTACAAAAAACATAGAAGGAAGGATATCAAGGCCTGACAGGATGTCTCATCATGAAACCCACTCCCATGTCATATTTCCATGTGGCCCTTTAGGTCATGGAAAAAATAATTTCTCTATGGAATAACTAGAAAACATGACCACCCTATCCCATAGTTTTATTGAGGTGTGATACTTTGTATCATAGTGTAATTTTATACTGGATTTTTAGTGAAAAAACTATCTATTATGAAGATTCCAGTGAGCTAGGGTGAAAAGTTATTTTTCACAACCCTCACAATCCTATTATTCATTAAATTATTGTGTAGTTTTAATCATGTGCTATTATTGCAACATTAACCCAGGAAGAACATTGAAAATATATCCCATGGTATCCTAAAACTCTACTAATAAAAAAAATAATGATGTTTATTTAGATATTATATAAACTCATTCTTCTAAATTGGTAGAATATTATGATGTACCCTGATAAAAATAATTATCCTCCATATTGAGAATCCCATGTAATATCCATTCGTGTATTATATTTTATCATTGATCTTAGCGTGGATTGATATACAATTAATTTTATTAAGTATAAGTGACCTATCACTAATAATTTCTCCCAACATTTTTGGGTTCATTAATATAATGAAATACATTTATTGATTTCCTAATTAATTCAAACATATTTGTATATTATTTCTGAAAATATTTTTAATACTCTATTTAATTCAAAGAATCCCATTAATGGGATTCTATATTTAGGGATTCTAGAGCATATGTACCAACTAAAAACCCTCCATTAATTATTTCTCCCATGGGAATTGATTCTATCACGGTCTATCAGAACAAATGTCAGGCATAACATTATTTAAATACATAATTAAAAAAGTACATCTGATGGTTCTTATTAAAAAATATTAAATTCTATGACCCATAAGTCCTTACAACATGAAATTATACAATTTGGTATATTTATATTCTCATAAATTATGAAACTATATTACACATTGTCACACATGGGAATAAACATAATATATAGTTTTCAAGGATGATTTTCACAACCAACTAGAAATTAGTTAAATTTCATGTTGTTCTTTCTAGAAAAACATAACATTTCCAACATTCATTTCATGAATGACTAAAATATCGTATCATATACTAATAATATATTACCCTAATATATGTTTGTTTAGATTTCCACCATAGTGATATATTTTGAATCCTTTTACGAGTTCAATCCTAACAATATTGTTTCACCTATGTCTTCTGCATTTGAGAAATTTATTAATTGACATACTCCCATATAACACTACATTAAATGTCATTATAACCTGGATTCCTCATGTTAAATATTAAATTATATTCATATCATGTTTAGTATAACATTATTTAATATAGTGTTGTCTCCAATTCATTGATTTTTTCAAATCCCATTCACTAATGTTAAAAAATATTTTTACTAGTAAATATTTCAAAAATAGTTATTATTATATTAGAGATTCCATTAAATGATAAAAAGATCTATTAATGGATGAGGTGTATTATAAACCACCTGATTTTGAAATGAAACTTTCCATAATCCATTACTTTCCCAAAGAAAATATAGGTTATATAGTTAGGGATTGAAATTATAAAAAATCATATTCACGGATAAATTTATGGGTCCTATAGAGGTTCCCACTTAATAATGAGGCCAACTAAATCTTCCTCTTAAATTCTCATAAATTTTATTATGATAAAAGAAATTATAAATCTCTTCTATTTTTCATTTTTATTATTTTAATTGTGTTACCATACGATGAATATTAATAATACCAACAGTGTAATACCATATAAATAGTATTATGACTCATTCAGGGATCATTATAAGATAGAATCATCATTTAAATATGTTTTATACATCATTATCTCAAGAAATCCATCAGTTTATATGACATGGTTCATGTCATCATTCAATATTCTAAATTTAATAACTAGTCTTCATCTAATATTTTTTTCAAAACATTCCTAGAATAATAAATTTATATTAATTAAAAATAATTATATCATGATAAACATCTATTCATTTCTCTATTTTTGATTCATTTAATTTTTTTACATCATCATTCTAATACTTTTTTTTCAATGAAAAAATTAAATAGATCAAAAAATTATGATATAATTAAAATCTTAATAGATAATTTAACATCATTCACCAAAACCAAACTTTCTAAATTGCATATTTTGGTTGAGAGTCATTAAAATTTAATCTTCATATGTATTGTTTATTTTTATCAACTTCAAAAGTAAATATAAAATCTCCATGTGGTGTCTCAGCATCATATAATGAGTTACACATGAATCTTCCAATTTTGTCACTAATTATTCTTCAATAATTATTGAAACCAATTAATTAATTATAGTTCAAACACATGTAGTCGTATGAAGATCATTCTAAAAGTATGGATTTAAAACTACCACCATGTAATAAAAATAATTATGTATGAAACATATTGATTATAAAATATTTAATAAATGATTATTTTCTTTTCTTTCTAAAGAAAATCATTTCACAGATAATTTACATATAAAATCACTAGGAACATTACTGTTAATATCAACTAAATTACTCAAAAAATGGTAAATTCTGAAATTTATACAAAATAAGAAAACAAAATATGTTCATGAGCCCCTTTTAGTAATAATATTAATACTAATGAAATCTTTAATACTAAACATCACCAAATTATTAAATTATATATTATATGAGGTATTTTAAATTATAAGAGTCCAACAAGAATTGTTATATAAATTGAAATTATATGCCACCCATGTATCGCCTAAAGAAAAAACCAGTTGGGATTTTGCAGAGAACCGACACCCCCCATGAATAAACTAAATCATCATAAGAATACAATCTGGACCATGAAGATTGTATTTTCTCAAGATTATATTATCATAAAACTCAAATATCATATATGAAAATCGAAAAATCACCTATTCATTGATCACATGATATCTATATTTATCATAAAATCCTAGAGATCTAGTGTTATTTTCAGTCATAACCTTACAAAAATTACGAAAATAATCAGATACCTCTTGTAGATGCCTAATTTTTTACAATATTAAATATTATAATTCAATAATTTGATGTTTCATTCCTTATGTATAATAGAAATTTATTGTTAATATATTTAATACTTATGTTAATATTTTTCTTTTTATTTTAATTTCTAGTATACAGTAATGTGATTTATGATCCCTCACATCCGTATATGAATTTCACATATGGTTCCCCATTTCCTTAATAAGACATTATAACCTATGTTGATTATTTGGGTTACATTAGACCTTATTTCAAATACTAGGTTTTTCACTAGAAAATTACGAAAAATTATTTATAATAATGTATGGTCAACATAATGAGTGTCAATGGTACTCTCACAGTTTTGGGGAAATTTATTTCTTTATCGGGGACTCTAATATATATAAGATGTCATTTTTAATCCTATAAACATGGTTGTGTGTGGATTATTGCAATTAAATATGTTATAAATTAGTACAATTTTTAAGAGTAACATATCTATTTATCTATGGTTTTACACCTTTCCCAAATTACATGGTTATTAAAATATTTTTTAAAAACATATACTTGGGAACTCTATATCATATAACTAGAAAAGGATGATGTTGGTACTAAAATTTATGTGGAGGAAAAGGATGTGGAGTTAAATTAAGATCCATAGAGTTTGCCTCGTGAGGACCTATCACGAAGCCCCATAGCACCACGACCAGTGCGATGCGGCACCCTCCTTCGAAGTCATCACGGAGCAGGGAGGACCGGGGCTCCGTGATCTGATTAACAATTGTGAAGCCACCACATAGAATGGAGGTGAGAGGATCCTATATTCCATTGATGTTCACGTGGTCATCGCATTGTAAAGTAGGGGGAGGCTATGTGATTTGATTGACTTTTGTGAAGCCACTGTGGATCAATGATGCGGAAGGCTATGTGGTTACAAAAAAGTGCCACATAGATTTGCACCGAGTGGTACATACTTCACGGTGCCTCTTTCCAATAAATACTGGTCTCCCCTTAATCCCAAAGGTTGTATACTCCAACATTTATCCTTATCAGCTCTCAAATCGTGAAGCAACATATTCCCTATGAAGGACGAGCACTTCAGGGTACTAGAGCATCATGAAGTACCATTCCCTTTGTTTAAATTCAACCCCTCTTTAATTATAATTTTCCTTCGCGGAGCCCATGGGACTCCATGAAGGAAGGGGATCCCCAAGGGGACTCGGGTCTTCAAATAGCACTTATGCTTCGCGAAGTACCACCCATGCATGTCTAAGCTGCTTACTAAGGTAGTGTTACTGTGCATCGCGAAGCACATTGCTTCACAGTGCTACGCCTCATAGGGCACCTTTGCTTCATGAATCCCTTCTTTGAAAAAGCCCTTCCACTTTATGAAGCACCCTCTATATACAATTATGCCCTATTTTTAGGCAATTCCACCCCACCTCGTGAGGCATAACCCTATGGGAATCTCCTCCACAACATGGAACTCTAGTGCTCCATGTGATCCTTTCCTGTGAACCCCTTTACTCTAGAATCCTCCATTTTGTACGACCCTCCATGTTCGTACAAAGTAATTTCAAAGTCCCTTATGCGGTTCTTCATGTTTTGTTGCTTCATCACATGCTTATATTGATACATACGATAATGGTTGCTGCTTCTTCGCATAGCCACACTAACGTGGGCCCCTCAATGGATCACTCCATGACACCCCTTTGCCATGGCATTGTTGATACCTTCCCATCCTCATGGGTTGGCAGGTATCAGTCATGTAAGTTCTAAGGGTGCGCAGTAACCCCACTTCATCCATGTTGCAATATGATAAACTACCAAGAACCCTCATCCTTAGCACACAACGTTAAACCGTGACCTCACTTCATGCACTATACGCAGGTTCTCCCACCTTGGACATTCTACATTCCCGCTCATCTCCTTGAGAGTGAGATCTTCCTCACATGTACTATGATCCTCTTGGTTGGAGCAGCGTTTGTCAGTAGTGAAGGTCAACCACCTCGGTGTAAGTCCCTAGCCTTTCACATGGGATACAACATTCCTACTCCCCCTCCATTCTTCAGGGAAAAATATCTGAGAGGAGGGATGGGCACCAGGACCTTCCTTATCTCGTCCCTCTCCCTATATACATTGTATCCATTGGGCCTTCACCTTGAAGTAAGTACCAATCTCTGTCTCCCCTAGCTTCTAACCATGCGTAAGACCCTATTTCCTCTTTGAGTCTCTAATCACATGTGATCCCCACTTCACATCCTATGGATGCACCTTTCACGACATGATCGTCAGGTCTCTACTGCCTCTGGTTTCTCACACCGAGCAATACACTCATGGGCATAAAGTAAGCATTGACCATAGAATCCTTCTCTGGATGCCACAGAGCATAATCCCAAAACCCCACATCCAAACAGCGTGTAATTTTATTCCTTCCACAGAATGGTACATAGGAAGCCTCCCTGAGGTTCAAGCCCAACACCTACCTGACCTGAACCCTTCATGTTAGTTCACTCTCGTCCCACAAGATGGTAAATTGGGCCCACTATGTTCTACATGTACATTGATCCTTTCCATGTTATGGAATGTCATAAGCCTCCCTAAGGCTCAATTCCAACACCTACGGGTCCTGACCTCTTCATGTCAGTTCACCAATACACCTTTCCGGAACTACATGTACAATGATCCTTGACATGGAAAGGTACCTTGGAAGCCTCCCTGAAGTTCAATACCAACACCCATCTGTCCTAGCCACTTCATGCCCACCTACCCTCATCCCACATGATGTTAAACTGTATTCCCCCAATCAATGGTAAGTCGTTACATTCTCCAATCGACAATAATCTATTGAAACCCCAATTGATGGTAAGATGTTGTGTCCCCTAACCAGCAGTAAGCCATTGGGTTCCCCAATCGATGGCAAGTTGTTGTGTTCCCCAAATGACAATATGTTATTGTTTTCCCCATCAAGTGGTATGTCATTGTTACCCCATTCAGCGGTATGCCATTGTAGTCTGAAATCGACGGTATGTCGTTGTATCCCCCTCAGTTGGGACCCACATCTCTGGTCCACCCCTCAAGCATTCGACCTACCTGAGGAGCTAACCATGCATAATCCCCAAGCATCATCCTTGGGTCGTTGTCCTCTGCACACACCCCGATTCTAAACACTCTTCCTGAACTGCATGGATTTTAATTACCTACCATAGGGATACATAGAAATCCACTTTGAGACTTAAGAACAACATCATCTCTGTCATCACAATGGTTCCATATTTTTCTATATTCACTCATCTCAAAATTCAACAACCCATTGTGATTATTTCCCAGGCCACCACATCTAGGTGAGATCTTGTCATCGACTCTCTTTCCTCTCCTAGCCGTAATTTGGTAACTTACCATGATTTAACCACAACATTAGTGTTCCTTCTAGGGGTTTCACCTATCTGATCCACTCACTGTAGTGTTACGATCAATATTACTTATATCCTCTTGTTGTTAAACTCATGAAATACCTTCTGTAAAACATGGGATGATGAGTAAAATCTCAAAGACATGCCCATTGAATATAATTCATTGCACTCTATGTGGGATGCCTCGGGGCTTCCATACCCTCGAGAAGCCCGATCATAAGTGGAACAAAATAGACACGCCAATGTTCCAGCATCTTGACATGCCAGTGATATACAACATGACTATTCCCCCGACCAAAGGTTTCTGCCCGGACCAGAACCCTTCAAATGTACTGATAGAAGTTTTTTAATTAACCGGTATTCATGAGGACATGGCACTAGGAATAGTTTCAAGAACAACGTCTTAATCTTTTCAGGAGACCTGAAAAAGGTGAGGAGCTCAAAGGAGGGATCCACGGAACAAGAAACCGACATCCTGTCATCCTATTTCGATCATGGAGAAAACATCCATGAATAAGCTAGGGTTGCCACCTGCCTCTAGAAAGCGATAATGCAGGGTAACAATCAGTGCGTCCTCAACATACAGATGTTCACCACAAAAAAATCATTAGAAAGAGAAATGTTGAACCTAAGGTGAACGTATTATCCTAAATGTGGAGATTAGTAGCATTTGAGATTTCAATAGACTAGTGGGTCACCGGATCCAGTTATCCAGGGCCAGGTCCAACTAAGAAAATAGTGGTTATGAACCAAAACTCACCAGATTTCAGGGAAGTTAAAACACTGGAAATCATGATCTACGATGTTGTTAGCATGGGCCCTTCTTACAAAACAAGGAAGATAAAATGGAACTATGGCACTTCACATCAATTTCTTCTTAGCAACATAATGGTCTAAAATCTTTTCCGTCTAGGACCCAAGCTACCATATTAAGAAATCGATCACCACCCACCTACCAATGCAGGGGTAGGGGAAACATCATCACAACAATATCACATAGAACCATTTCTTATCCAAAATTGTATACACCCATGACTTCTAGGTACTCATGCAACATCTCCCTATCTGACTTCATTCATCAAAGGGTGATAAACGACTTCATCCGCCATTATAAGGAGGAGGGAATTATCTAATCTCATGATATGGACAATCATGATTTAGAGGAATTTGTGCCTCGTCACCACTGCAACCACCACGGGCCTCTTAGGGAGCCACGACTCCCTGCAGCGATGGACAACCGTATCAGGAGCCTCTCCCTGGGACATTTCGATGACTCCCCCCCCCCAACACTAAAGAGGTGAGCGATGTCTGGTCCAGTCCAGTAGAGATACTATTCTAGGGGCTCCTAAGGAGGGACCTCACTTTGTTATGCAAGCACCACCACCTAGCCTCATGGGATAAAGGGAATGTAGGCTATGAGCATGCACCGCCAGCCCCGATCACGATGACCTAACACCAGCTTCGGAAGCAGGCTGAGGAGGAAAATCACTGAAGGGGTGTTAATGTCATCGAATTTCGTGGTTCGTTCCACTACTGAAGTATACCATCAGTTGCATATCTCTGTCGGGCAAGGGAATACAGACCCTCAGCCCTGATCCAGGCCCCAACTGCCCCATGGGAAGGCTGGGTCAACTCTCCTGGCCATAGATATAGGTGGTGCCAACCATGTGCCATCCCATAGAAATGATACATAGTATGAAGGTCCTCCTCGTACCATAGCTAATTAAAATGTGGGTCCTCTATGCTCCCAAGAATAGTGTGGAGGTCCACCACAAGATTCCTCCGATCCGAATGAGGGCCATCATCATTGCAGTGACCCTTAGTATAGAACCCCCTTCCACGCTCAATACATAATGTATGGAGTCATTTCTCCCTCAACAGGCTGTTGGTGTGGAGATGCTACACATGCGGTCAATCTGTATCATCGGGGCCCTCTCCATGTCCTTATCACAGTCGTCAAAGGTCCCCTTTTCCCCAAAAATTGGAGAAGTGAATGCTAGCCTCGCTTCATCAGTACCCAGCACAGATTTCTTACACGTGTTCGGCATGACCAGTATAATGACCCTCCTCACGCTGATACTGTCATGAGAATATGAATGGAGGCCCAACCCATTCTTCCACCTATTCCAGCATAGGGCTTACCTCCTCCCGCGCTTCCCATGTAGATCCTCGTTTCACGCCATCCAGTGGACATGGAGGTCCTCCCCATGTTCTTTTTTATACATGTTCACGTGATCCTCGCACCTAGGCTCATTTTGGCTGAAACCCTCTCTGTCCCATTATCAGTTCGGCCAAGGGTCCCCCTCGCACCTGAAATATAACCTATCCTGAAGACCCATCCTAGGATAGGGGGAACGTTGTTGCCGCCATAAAAAGAGTGCTAGGATGATTCAGATCAAGAATAAACATATCTGCTTCCTAGATTCTGAGTGGGAATATGATTTTGCAGTGAAACCCTTGCCCAGATCATCCCTATCATGGGTCGGGGTAGGAATAAGTTTCATTTGCCTCATACATATGGAAGACTACCTCCATCGGATCTCGGCCTCCCTCCAGAGATATGTCTTGGAGGAAGAAGACTTGGAAACTCACCAGAGTCCAGCTGTGCAATCACCACCATCATCACTAGAATCACTCTCGACCTAGACTCGAGATCACAGAGGGTTAATATGGGGACCGATGACAGAAAAAAATAGCATGGTCTATTGCCAACATTTTTGGTTCCTACCCCAGAAACCATAGTCAGCATCCTATCTTATTGTGATGTGGTGGCCAAGACACTGCACTCTTCAGAAGATAACTCGATATGCGATAGCTTGTCCGCTTGCTCACTGTATTCTCCATGGGCTATCCTACCATCCCAGTGGTCTGCCTCAGTACCACTTTCGTTTCCCTATTCGCCTCCAGTTCACGAGTGGGGAAACCAAGGGCCAACCCCCAGGTCTGGGATGAGGATATTATGGGAAATTCTTGTGCTAAAACATTTCCTACAATGTTTTTATAGTTATAGTGCTGAATTTTAGGGCACCAAAAACACTCACCTTGGAAGATATTGGATGCATTCTTTAGAACCTCTAGGAGACACACATCTGTCTTCAAATCGGCAATTGACATACCCCAAAATCCAGGCACACATAGATGACATTGGCTAACAATTCCGTGTAGTTTTTTTGGCCTCACTCCTCATGGCCCACCACCTTGTGTCACCATGCCATCATAAGAACCTCCAGCAATGATGCAATCAGAGCTTTAAAGTTCAACATGCAGTCATGAAAGAGGCCTCACCCTTGAGGAGATCTCTGGTTTGGGGAAGTATGTAGCCCTCCATTATCATTCCATCCAATGCATGCCTGACAAGCCAGGCAATATTGAATATATGCCTTTAGGTAAGGTCACAGTCAACATGGATGATCGACCAGAGGAAGAGAATGATCCGGAGCTTCTTGGGGAATACCAACCCTTGAGGGGGTCTCACACCCATTTGATCTGTTGGAAAGAATCATACACCAGTAGATAAATCTATTGGGGATTCCCATTACAATAGAGTCATTAACCATCATCCAGAATCATAATTTGGGTAAGGAGCATCTTCGATCCGTAAAAACCTTTGAACCATCTAGTTCAGTTTAGAAGGTATAAGGAGATCCCAAGAAAGCTTTGTTGCATCAAGATCTTATAGAGCACAAGAAGATGGTCAATGAAATACTTGAATAATTCATTATGGAGTGATTACAAGATTACGGTGGTCTACGAATAGGACAATAGGTATGGAGTCCCACCTTTTTATTACATAACCTTTATTTACATAATAAAAATTTTAAATATTAGAAGATCATTTGGGTTTAGTCTCTTGGAAATTAGAAACATAATACATGATGAAAACATAAAAAAATTCATCTAATAAACTTTTAAGGCTTCATCAAAAGTTCAACCTAAGTACAATTATTGCATCTCTTATCCTGGAGACATACATCAATGGAAAGGGTGAGCAGAAGGCTCAGTAAAGAAAAACATGTGAAATAGTTGACATGTGATCTTGAGCAATATTATTATGAACTTGGTAAAAGTAATAAAGTCTTGAGAAATGGAAGAATATGAATATCAGAATAAAAATAAAATGAATCATTACTTGAATATGTGGCTAAAACATTTCATTTAGACATTCAAGAACATATCACCAAGGTTTATCCCCGAGGTGTAATAAAAATTAACAAGGTTATTCACCAAGGTATCGTGAAACATGCAATCTATAGATATTAATTTTTCAACCAATGAAGTAGATCACTATCAGGTAACACCACTAATATGTCTTTATTTACATGTGATCCACATAGATCAAAATAAAAAAATTCATAAATAATCCATAGAGAAAAAATGAAATGGTTTTTATTTTAAAACTGTGACATTTTAAAAGAAAAAAAGGTCATTATGTCATTTATAACCCATGGAAAGGGAGTGAGGATTATATGAATGTAAATTATAGAATAAAATATAGATTTTTTCCTATATTTATTAACACCCATTGAAACAGAATAGGTATGGTTATTCAAAAAAATAAAACAAGAGATAAGGAGAGAAAAATTTTGAGGCGAAATATTTACAGCATAATGGCTATATATCATGGTTTTTGATAATAATAAAAAGATAGAGGACACGGGTATATCATCCATAAATGAACCATTTTGAAGTATAGGGATATAATAAATATAAATATGATCCTGGTGTGGACATTTTAATGACACACCACGTGAAAATGAAACATGAATGGAATGAGAAAGTGCAATTACCTTTACGAATATTCGGCAGCCTAACGACGACAATTAAAAATTCAGAAAATCAATTGATGAGAGTAGAAATGGACTATCATAAATTTTCAATGAAATGGATTGTAATAAATATATAGAAGAATATGCCCCCAAATAATAAAATGGAACTATAATAGACAACATAAAGGAATCCATTACTTAAAAGAAGAGGTTGAAAGGTTCCCTTACCTTGAAGAGTAACTTCGAAAGCATGATGGTCGGGACTTTGGGAGGCTGGAGGGAACCTTGGTAGGACTCCATGGAAGGTAAGGAGAACATAAAATTGTTGAGGTGGATTTAGGAATGAAATGAATGAGGTAAATGGCTTCGTATTTATAGGAAAGTGATGGAATAAATTATTAATTTCCACGGGACACCTCATCGGTGGATTTTGCCAAACCATGGGCATGCCCATGGTATTTTCCCATGGTATTGGACACTTGGGACATCTCATATCATATATCACTATTCATAAGTCTACCATAAATCTTACATCATTATTACATCACTAATGTTGTCATTAAACAACCGAAACTAAAAACTGTATTTTTACTATTCACCGAAAATTCAACTGTTTCAGAAAAATCCTAAAAATTCACCATAACCTAAAATCTATGCGATGAATTAAAAAATGAACTTAATTTTATGATATAATTTTATAAATATATTTCAATTTAATTTTTAAACAAAATAATTATTTATTCCAAAAATACTACATTAAAACTGTAACTCAATTTTTAACACCTTACAAAAAGTAATCAAGGTCCCATAAATTTATCGTATAACCATAAAAAAATAAATTAACAATTTAGGAATAAATTTAATGAAAATAAATTTCAATTTTAATTTATTAAATTTATTATAAATTTGTAAATTAAATATTTTTGAAATAAAAAATTAACAAAACATAAACTATGATTTTGTTTCACATTTATGATGTCTAAAATGTATTTATACATTCTTGGGGGATGTTTCTATTTTATTGGTCGATTTTCTATTCATTACAAATCATTACTATTCATATGTGTATGTTACTATTCATACATTTCCATTCACTGAAATTTATGTTGATGTTATTAGGCATTAAATTTCTTACAGAACACAACATTAGAAGACCATGTTTTGAGAATAATTTCACAAAAAAGTTATTTAATAATAATATATTTTTATACTATTCATATAAAAGAACTATTCATCAGATTGAATCTTCATAGAAAATTTAGAAAAAGTCATCCTAGGTTAATTTTGACATTTGGAATTCAAAAATGATATTTATTTAACCATAATAATTATCTATGTATGAGAAATTTGAAATTTAAATATTGAAATAAATATTTATTAAAAATAACAGCTGATACCAAATGAATAGTGAAATTGCATAGTGAAATTTATAACATAAAAATTGAAATTTTTTTATTATTAAAATTTAAAAATAGGTTTTTTTAATCACACTATTTAATTAAAATAATCCTTATTTCATATACCTAATTTTGTGATAATAATTATATCATTTTTGAAAACTACAATTTAGGTCTGATGTAATTTGATGTGCTTTTATTATAAAACATAAAATAAATTATTAGGAGAAAATAGATCCATAAATAGAAGAAGTACATTTTGGGACATTACAACAAGCGATGGAACAACTTCCCCCCTTGTGAATTGTCTCCAGGTGACCCTGACCATCCTGCCCATGCAGATAGGTTAGAGGCTTGAACGTTTGGAAAATGGGCATGGAATGTAACGCCAAATCCTCCATAGAAATGTAATAATCCTTGAGACCCATCTAAAGTTCCACCAACTACACCACAGGTCATCCCACCATCTGCACCATGATCTTCGGGTCTTTTTTATCATATTGAACAAACCACCAATGCCCTGGTTTTCAAGGATATCTATGAAGAAAGGAACCCCGACCCAGATGATCCCATGGTGGCTCTTATCGCACGCATTAAGGCATAGGAAACGTGATAGGTGGAAATGTTGCATAATGTAAAGCCATATCCAGCATGGGTGGGTGATATGCCGGCACCCCCAGGTTTTTGAAATCCCACAGTTTCCCCTTTAATGGAATGGGTGACCCATTGCCGAATCTGGTCAACCTCATCTCTAGGTGGAGAACCATGTTGCGAAATCCAGTGCATCAAAAGGCCGCCAAACATCGGGGTTTTGTACAGAAATTTGTAGGGAATGAATTCTTATGGTACAACAAGCTTCCAATAAGATCAAAAGCTAGTTGGGAAGATATTCATAGGTAATTTCATTACCATTTCAGTTCCACCACTCGAAAGACAAGTATTGTTGACCTCTTCAAGTGCAAGCGGAGGCTGGATGACCGTGTTACAAACATTGTCGCCCAGTGGAAACCTCTCACATAATCCCTTGACATGACACTGTCTCAGGAGCCACTACCAAAAATTCCAATAATGAACTCGACCTATCTCTAATCACCCATAATTACACCAGGATTTTTAAGACTTCTTCATCAAGGAATAGGTCCTAGTAGAATCCTCACAAAAGGCTAGCCTAGAAATACCGTTTCATGCCGCAATTCCCGCTAGAATGGCAACCAGGGCCGAGCCTGACATGGTGGACTAAATAAAGGCCCCTAGACAATTAGAATTATTAACAGTGGAGCCACCTCTACAGACTCGCAGAGGCATTCCACCATAGGATCAGCCTCCGGACCAACAGTGTGCACCTCATTATCAGCAAGATCCCCCACATAATGCACCGCCACCACCCAGGTGGGACAATCTGTACCCCCTCCTCGACAGTCTCTTCTTGTCCCTCTATATGGTCAGGGTCTCAGGGTCCGCTTCATGGATAAGAGAAAGCATACCTACACATTCAATGAGGCTCAAGTTTCCGGTTATTTATGAAATTCCTTGGAATTAGAGATTATATGTTTGATTGAATACAGGTGTCCAGAAGAGGTGGATCTCACTGATCAGCCCAATTACTACCCCAATCACCTTATCATGTGGCACATCCTCAAATAGTGATATTTTTTTAATGACTGGATTCAGGACCAGGTCGACAATAATGTAGTTAGTTTTGGCCTGGCTATGACACATGTGGCATGTGTATTCATGAAGCCTGATATCGGCAGTGACACTAATGGTGAGTGGAACTAGGTTTTCAACCACGGGTCCAAGAAGTATGATGACTAAATGGCTTGTAAGGAGGTCACTCTTTCCCATGGTATAATCTTTATATGCCTAAATCAACTAGAGGCTTCAGAAGGCTCCTTTTTCACCACAACCACTACTTCTGCATCGTCGTCTCTACAATCCTCTTCCCAGAAGAGAATGGATTAGTGAAGAAAGGGAAAATAAATCCCCCGCCAATGTCATTGTCATCCCACACTCTTAGTGACATCATTGAAATCGAGATGGAAATTCACCCTATAATTTTTCTAGTAGTGGAGGATTATTCATGTTATAATAAAGGGTACGCCTCAGTTAACATTGTGGTGCTGGTAAACCCCTACTTGATACATACCAATGAGGAGCATCATGCGGATCTTCCCAACATCCCCAGCTGACATTAGCATCAGCAATGTTTTGGCTACAAGGGTCATTGATGTTCCTCTGTCAACACTTCCAGCCATACTGTTTATGCCAACAAACTGTGACGGCAGGTCTAACATAGATCTCTACACGTGAAACCTTCTCATCTGATGTCATCAGGTCCGCCTTCACTGTAGTTTGTGCTACTAGATCATGCAGAGCCTCCATTACTAAGCCATGATATTCTATGCTCCATTAAGTACATGTCTCATTTACCTGGTCCCCGTCTATTTTTTCACTCCATATGCTTTAAATAGTGAGCAGTGGGACATCCCCATCACCAGTCAACCGCTGGTTCAGCCAGCAGGGCCTGCCATACCTACTATCACAGAGTGACCTCCTGTAAGCAGAGTCTCACACCTGAAATGAAATTATGTTGTCCTCATTCATCTGTTCATCATTCTATAAAATTTCTCTATCCTTGAGCCTCTTCTCCGACCAAATTATATGAGTGTATCCATTACTGAGGCATTAAGAAGACCCCTCCAGTTTGAGACAGAGGTACTAGCTGCAATGGCCATCCATGAGGAAGCATCTTGGCACGCTGAGTGCCATTCCATTATCTCCTTCTCTAGAGATGACCAAGGGTCCCCCATACTGGGGCACATTCTCCCACTGTATATCACTGGACACATCAATGGCATTGAGATTCGTCATTGTCTTGTCGACACGGGATCTGGTATCAACATTAACCCGACCCAGACACTTCGAAGAATGGGGCTATCCAAGGATGATATAAGTTCCTATGACCAAAAAATTCAATGTTTTGGTAGGACAGAACAGACACCGGTCAAGATGTACACCCCATAGAGATAGCAACACACCATAATTTCATGTTCTGCCAGGCTGGGGTAAACTGGATCAACCCAATGCATCACCATTACTTTGATATCATCAAGCGTGGCCCCTTGATCCAAAAACCAAATGTGATCAGATCGATAGCCTTTGTTTCTAGGGTTTTGGCGACAAAGGATTCTCTCAATGCAGTGTCTACCGCCTCTCAGGTTTGAACTAGTCTCCCAACTGGATCTGTTGACATAGAGGTTGAGGAAACTCCTCCCACTAAAGAATCCCTCCTCTATTAGAGAAGAAAAGGATTTAGAGAATGCTCCCCCAAACATTGATGATGGTTTCTCTTCCACGGTCGATGAACTAGTGCCGGTATATCTCAGTGGCGAGACAAATATAAAACCCACATTGATCAACATCGCTATGATACTAAATGAATGAACACAACACATGGACTTTCTGAAGTAGCACTATGATGTATTCACATGGAGTTATGACAAGATGCATGGACTAGATCCTTAGGTACCTATCCACTGCCTCAGTCTCCCGAAAAATCCTCATAGGTTCAAACAGCCTCCCAGAAAGATGCACCATTTTTGTGGTGCCATGGTCAACGCCAATGTTAATATGCTCATCCTATCCAATTTCGTTAAAGAGGTGAATTACCCCAAATGTTTATCCAACGTTGCACCATTCATAATGATGAATGGAGATATCATAGTCTTTATCATCTTCCAAGATCTCACCCGTCAATTTCTGAAGGATGATTATCCCTTCTTATGACAGAATTGTTGATTGATGCAACCTCTAGGTTCCAGGACTTCTCCTTCTTTTATGGTTACATTAGGTATAATATGATCCGAATGGCTCCTGAGGATTTAAGGTTTGCAGCCTTTAGGGAACCATAAGGTAATTTTTGATACCATGTAATGCCATTTGGTTCTAAAAATGAATGAACCACCTATCAGTATGCCATGAATAACATATTTAAGACAATCCTCATGACATTGGTGGAATGAAATTCAGATGGAATGGTGGTCAAATCTCTCCAACATCAAAACCATCTCGGATACAACGAAAAGCTGTTCGAATTACTTCTTTCTCACCACTTGATAATGAACACATCTATGTATGTCTTTGTGGTTACCTATGAAATGATTTTATTCTTCGTGGTCATATACAGGGGCATTAAGATTATCCTGGTGAAGATCATGGCCATCAGCTAGGTGGCTCCACCAAACAACATCTACTAGTTTCGAAGCTTCCCAATCCACGTAGCCTATTTGTACTGATTCATCATAAATATTTCTAACAAGTGTAAGCCCTTTTCATAGATCATGTAGAAAGTCAATGTTTATCAATGGGATGAAGAATGTAAAACATAATTTGATGAAATAAAGTGGTATTAGCTTCATCCTCCGGTATTAATGTCACCTGTTTCCAGAAAACCATCGCTCCGTTATGTGACCTCCCTAAAATGTTCCCTCGGCACCGTTATCACCCATAAGATTGTCAAGGAATCTGTCAATAATCTCTACTATCACAACCACTTTTTCCACGATACAGAGTCTATATACTCCCCTATTGATAAGTGATACCTTGTACTGGTATTCGTAGAACCAAAATTGTGCCATTACCAACAACCAATTTCTCGGTGGGTAGTAATCCTTCAGTATTTTGATATCAGGTTTGTCCCTCAGAAGGATATTAAGGAAAAAAGCATTTGGAAGTCTTCCATTCCAGCCATCCTTCTCCCACAGACTTATCCCTAGACCATGATTTTATTGATGAGGTAATTCTATCGGTAGACCAATCAATCCCAATTGGGAAATTCACTTCGATAGTGCTTCTCAGAGCACTACTGGAAAATGGTTCAAGGTCCACATGCTCAACAAATTAGGTTTGGGTATCGTCTTCATTACCCTGCACATGTCGTTCTCCCATATTTATTATTTTTGTCAGAGGGATGTAAATATAATGAGGCGGAGTACCAGTCTCTCAACACTGGTCTCGAGATGGCCCTTGAGATTGATGCACCCCACTTGCATGTAAAAGGGGACTCCGAACTAGTAATCCAACAGATAAATGGTGACTATGTCATCAGGAATCTAGAGCTCATTCCACTACTGAAATGAACCTTCCAGTTGATGGCCTAGATCCCATCTTGACCAGAGGTTACCCATGTCCCTCGGTCATAGAATGGTAGAGCAGACGCATTGATCGGCCTAGATTCATCACTTTCAGTGCTCGAACATGAGGAATTGATTATCAACACGGAACACCGGAGATTCATCACCCCTATTACTCCAAACAATGATGATAGCCCTTAGTAAATTCTCCTTACCATCAGTGCCTCCACCTTTGGACCCCATGGTCTTTTTATCTTAGTGTTGGACGTAACCCCCTACTAGAGGACAACATTAGTTTGGTATCTTCATCACACGAATTCTCCAGCAGATTGGGTTGGGCGTGAGTGAATCCTATATTGTGCATTATTGTTTTCTCTATAGAATAGTACTGGTCTTGATAATATTCTCTACAAGCACGGGTTTTTTGGGGGCCCCCTCTGTTGCATTCTAGGAGTTGAGAATTCCCTGTTCATACCAGAGGTTCTTGCCAGTTCCTATGGGGCCCATCAGACTGGGCCAAAACTATTTCACCAGATCCGGAGACTGGGGTATTTTTGGTCCTCCGTGATCCAATACTCCATCGTGTTTTCCCATATGTTCAATTTGTGCCAAATTAATGCCAACATTGTGTATTGGCCATCAGAGCCTCTCCACTATAACAAGTACTATTGGGCCTTTGTAGTCTGGGGACTTGATGTTGTGGGACCATATCTACCACTAACATCTCGTCAATATAGGTTCATTCTAACCACTATGGATCGCTTTTCATTGTGGTAAAAAGTGGTTCTAATCATGGAATTCAAGACCCATTCTATCGTTGAATTTGTGATCCCCAAAATCATCTACTGATTCGGAGTCGCACATAATGTCTTCACCGACAATGGAACCAACATCTGGGTGGCCGAGTTGAAGAAATTTTATGCAATGTACAACATCTATTCTATCCATATATCCCGCTACTATGAACAGGTAAATGGTCATATCGAGGCATCAAGAAAGCTGTCTCAATAATTCTATAGAAAAAGGCTAGTCAGAATAAGAAGCGTTGGCAAGACCATATCTCCAATGCCTTATGTGATTATCGGAGAATGGATCGCAATTCCACTAATGTGACTCCATTCTCCATTTTGTTCAAAACATAGGTCTTACTTCCCCACAAGATTCAGTTTCCTTCATTAATCACAACTGTCTATGTTCAGCAAGTGCCAGATAAGGTAGCTCAAATCCGTCGGGCTGAATTGGAGGCACTTGACGAGAATAGGCTTCTAACCTTGCAAAATGTAGAAAGGAATCAAAATAAGATAGGAAGAGATTTCAATAAGAAATTTTGTATCCTATCTTTCTTGCAAGGTGACATGGTGTTGGCATTGAGAACACTAATGATACCTAAATAGAAACCACCCTAATTGGATCCCAAACCGGAGGGACCATACATCATTCACAATGTTTATCCCAATGGCACATATGCTCTGGTTACCATTGATGGTGAGCATATAACTCCTCCCACCAATGATATGTTCCTAAAGAAATAATTTTCTTGAGTGAATATGGTCCCATATGACCTTAAACTACAGGTCATATCTCATTATGTTAATCTCCAGGCGGTCCAACAAGGGCTTATACTTTCTAGTCCAACATGACATTGATCTATCTCATCCCAAAAGAGGTTATACTGCATATCAACAACTATGTATGGATTGATTCCCATCCATATGGGATACGTAGGAATGATAAAAAAACCTTTACTTAGATTCCATCCCCAAACTCTTCTCTTTGTCTATTCCCCTCTGGGTGTAGTTATCTTGTAGGGACCTACATGGTGTAGTGTAGCCTTTTTTCCCCACTCATGTTTGGATTATGATATTCACACCATGTGCTCCCTCCTTGTTCTTCTATTATCCCATACCATCACCGCACAATGTGGAACTGCATGGAATTCATGAACATAGTATGGATTGATTCCCATCCTCATGGGAAACATAGGAACACCAAGACATTTTTTCTATCGGCCCAGCCCCAAACCTCATAATCCCCCTTCAGGTCGGAAAAAATGGTATGGTGTTTTCATTTTCCCTCCTATACGTCTGGTTCATCATGACTGCACCATGCATCACCATAAATTTAAATCTCAACCTATTTCATCGCCCTGACTGGCATTAAATAGTACGAGCATATTTATGCTTCAGAAACTCCCTATACATGGGACTCTATCATCTTTCACATCTGAATGGGCCCCCGAATGATACAGACACTTAGCTTATGGGATATCCTATCCATTCGGGCCAACTCCCTTGAGGGTTTTGAATGACAAATTGATAGAAGTCTCATGTTTCAAATATGGTCACAAGTCAAATTTGATTTGTGGTTCCCTTTTCAAGTCACACAATATTGATTCTATGTTGAGATAATGCTCAAAAACTATGCTTTATCGTTGTCACCACCCTCGTAGGTCCCAAATATTTGGAGTAGTGGTTCATTAATCGTATTTTCCCTTCAAACACCAATTGGCCTTGGGCAGGAGTGTGAGTCTATCTATCATACAGTAAAATGTTTGGGAGAACCTTGTCCTACTCCTTGCTTCCCACACTTAGCATTTCTCATGTTGGGTTAGGAATTTTGGAAGGCAGTACCCACATGAAGGGTCATGTGTCTATGGTCCGTGCACTACTACCATAAAATAATATCTCATTCTTCCCCCAAAAACGATGTTAAACTACAAACTCTCCTGGACTTCCAGTCTCAGGTCTCTCGCCCCCTTTCATCCCCCAGGGTCATGTTCTCATCTAGAACTGTGTGGTGTGGAATGGACTTAATTAAACATTCACATCAGGCAATTTTTTCCATGCCATATATATCAACATGATACATCATCATTCATCTATTTTCCTTTAGTATGAACATGTCATGTCGTGCTTCGCCCATCCCATAATTTTCTCTTCCATCATCATTCATATCCTTAAAAACCCACGAACACCATGAATGCTCAGCCACAGGGCTCTCCTACCATTTAGGGCCAATGTCACCAAGGATTTCAAGAGAAAAATTTATACGATTCCTATACTGCGAATACATTCAACGATCAACGCTCAATTATTTGACCCTAATCTCTGGTTAAACAAACACAGATACAGTGTTACAAATAACTTCAACAGTTGTCCCAGATCATCGTTGCAGTTTTGGGGTCTTCCACTGGCACGATGATTCACCCTCTCCCATATTTTTTCATATTCCATTGACATTAATCTAGGAAACTACGGTCTGAGATCTATGAAAATAAACAATGATCTATAACGTTCTTCCATGTAATGGTAAAATTCAAGACATAACCAAAATTACCTATGGCCGGATTCCTGTCCTTATTGGATACATAGGAAAGCTCTAATTTTTTGTCCCTAGGTTCAGCCAAGGTTCATATTGCATTCCTCTTAGACACCAGGTCCGAATTCTCCCAAGGAATTATGAATGACATGTAGTATATGAGCTTATGCCTCTATTCACATTTGTTTACTCACCATTCCGTACGCATTCCTTCCATCATCGTCCCGCAACAAGCTATACTGCCCCCTTCGAACTACATGTGGCTTGATTCCCATCCTCAAGGGATATGTAGGACCACCTGGACGTTTATTTTACAGTCCTAGCCCTATCTATTAGAATCCTCCATATCATCATGGCCCCATATCCTGATTCCTTCTAGGGTAGGGGTATATAGTGTGTTATGGGCCTATGTCCTCGTCCATGTCAGTTTCGTAGCAACCCCACCAAATACCTCTTTCATCTGAGAAGCCTTCACTCCCCTATCATATACAAATCATTTTGAGTGGTTTGATCTTATGTTGGGCCCATGACCAACTTTGGAAATTCACTAATGTGCCCAGGGGTACTCTGGATCAGGTCCTAAAGTACCAGTCTCTACCGGGACATTCCCCCATCCATTTTTAGGCATCTGATTTCCCATAATTTATGTTTCCATCATATTTCACATCCAGAAGGACCCCCAAATGGTAAAGATATATATCCTAGGGATATCCTACCATTTTAGTCCAACGTCCTTGAGGATATAAAATGAAAAATCGATACAACTCCCACTTTGAGAATACGATCAGCGGTTGACCCTAATTTATTGTTCCAATTTCAGGCCACAATATGGGTTTTGTGTTTCAAACATGGTCAACAATTATCCTCCATCTTCAGTCCAACATCATTATGCCCTAAATGTTGGTTTTATGATACACATCATTTTCCACCCCATCATTTCCTTTTGGAACATCAAAACTGTAACACACCGAGATTTTATGAGATATATTATTTTTAATTTCATTGATGTCTTCTATTATACACTACACCAAGATTAGTTTGTACTATACGCATCACCATATTATCTTTCAGTATACGCAACACTATTCTTGGCTCATGTTTCACACAATTTCATGTTCGTTTTGTGGAAATTATTCTACACATCATTAATTATAGATATTGTTTAATGTATAAATGAAATTAGATTTGATTGTGTTATACGCACACCAAACAGATATTTCACTACACGCATCCCTGACATGGCTTTCATTACACGCAATCAAGACCTTCCTCGATAGCGTGTGTAGTATGCAATGTCGAGTTTCACTAAACGAGATATTATTATAATATTACTATGAACTAGTCGTTATGAATAGTAATACCCACTTTTTGAAATTTTATAAATTTTATCGTTCAAAATTTACTTCATTTTTGGATTCGGAGTATCGAAATTAGCCTAGGGTGAACATTTGGTATTTTTCTGAAATCTTTCAATTTTTGATGAATAGTGAAAACACTAGGTTACTATTTAAAACCCGACGTTTTATTTAAATAATTATTTATTTTGTTTAAATTTATTTTAGGTCAAAATTGTAACATAATACCTATATATGTTCAATGTAATTCATTGGAGTCATTTTATAATAATTTTAGATATACCAAAATTTTATTGAACTTCTGACCATCTTTTACCCACCTCCTAGTATAATTTGAAAATTTACATAAAACATAATTTTACCACTTCTGTGAGTGAAATATCAAAAATCTAACATACACTATTAATATCAAAGAGTAAAATGTGGTCCAATGAGATAAAAATAATTTTTGGTGAATAGTATCTTTTTACTTTTATTTTCCATGGTTAAAATTAAATAGTGTAATTAAGGGTAAAAATGATATTATTATTACCCTAACACATGTCCTAATTCAATCAGATAAGTATAATTCGACCAAAAACAACCTTAGAAATAAAATATTATCATTTAGGTTCACTGGGATTAGATTAGGACATTTATTATTATTTTATTTAAAGAAGAGTTAAAATAGTTAAAATCAATGTTTAAAAACTAAATCATTTTTAATATAGGGTTATAAATAAGATAAGTTCGACTATAAATATTAATTTGAAAGATAAAAATATTTCCTACAAAATTTTATTTTAGTTATAATTTTTAGACATTACATAAATTAATTTATTTTATGACACAATGATGTTTCAGTAATTACCTTATTACTGAAATATTAACATAATTGATGTTATAAATACCCAAATAACTGGAATTTGATACTTTTTTTAAAATACACTGATTTTTTAGGTTAATATGACATGTTAGTATTGATTCAATTATCCTTTTTCGAACTAATCATGATTTTATGATTTTCACAAAAATCAATTACCATATAGTGTCAAAATTGACATAATATTGTTTTTAAAACAAATATTATATTATTAATTTTTATTCTATTTCTAAAAATATAAGGTTCGGCCAAATGACTTAGATAATGATATATATATTAATAATGAACCAATTGGGGTTATTTTGGTTTGTTATAGTATGTTTATTAACCATTTAGTGTAAGAAAACTATAAGACATGGTAAAAGTTAAATTATTTAACTTATATTTTAATCTAAGTGATAAGGTGAAAATACTAACCTAAACTTGTCTAAAAAATATTGGTTTAGCGTATATGACCCCATACCCTATTTAGCTATTAAATAAATCAATTTGGAGCTATTATTAACCGAATATCACTTTATTATAAAATAATATTTTATGTTTTCCTATGGTGACCCTCTCCTCCCTTATAAAAGGGCACGTCCTCCCTCTTCTCCTTACAAAATTTTGAACCTTCAATCTTGGAAAAACCCTGAACCTTTCCCTTATCAACTTCCCTATAAACAATATAGAGTTTCTGGTCTCCTCAAAAGTCCAACTCTAGTGCCTTAAGAAAAATCATATACGGGGTGCGTCGAAGAAGAGGTAATCTCTTCTACTGATTCTTTCAAGTTTGTTTCTTCTTCAACATCTTCTTCTTTATTTTTTTCATCATAAATTAATAACATCAGTATCACTCATATACTGATATGTTATTATATAATGAAACAACCCTATTTAACCTTCTATACATCCAACGAAAAAGGGAATCACCGCGCGTGCGTACGTATGGAATACCGTCTCCACGCCGTGGTGTAATATGTTTTTCCACTACCACCATACTTGGGATGGTATACTGGAGTAAAGAATAACTATATATAGTTATTATAACATCATAATGATTCTGACATATTATATCATCCACTCCAATTCAATTCAATAATTATGGGAAATATATCATCGCTCGTGCGTACGTACGGATTACCTTCTCCACGACGCGATGGGATTCATTCTCCATGTTAACCTCTCAAGAATGATTATAAAGTATATATAATGAATAATAATGAAATATATGACATGATAATGCTACTGGATTTATGTATATACATATATATGTCATCTAATTACTTCCATTAAAGTCAATAAGTAAAAGAAAACAGCGTTCATGTGTACGTACGAACTACCGTCTCCATGCACGTTATATTTCATTTCATTTATCTATCAATTATATATATATATATTGATTATATATGATATATAAATCATGATTTAAATTCTGGAAGTAATTAAATTGTGATATTAGTAATAATATTATCAAGAACAACAAGTCCAAACATGTATGATAAATAAAACGATTTTACCCAAAATGCTGCTTTAACAAGGAATTTACAAAAGAACGGGTAATATAAAGTCATAAGTGAACCATATATGATATCATAGAAATTAATATTATTCCTTAATAAGTCAGTGGCATTATTTAAATCATTACACAGGATTATTGGATATATACAAAGCATATCATACATAAGGTAAGGGATAACTTTTCCAATCTTGTTTTTATCTGAGATTGTTTATTCGTAAGTATTTACTGGGGTTATATTTATCATCCATGTACCTGTTTTCTAAAAATGGTTTCAAGTATGTTTAAAGTCCTTTTTACCCATTTTTGACTTTTACTACATGGTACGTAAGGAATCTTTATTTTGATTACCATACGAGGTTCTTTTTGACTTTTCCGCTATAGTACGAGAAGAATGTTATTTTAACATGAACCGCATGAATGGATTTTTACGGTTTTAAAATACATCATTTTCATGAATGTTACTCTAGAATATTTGATAACTATTTTCAAAAAAATCATTTTCTTTTAAACTTTTATGGCATTTTGTGAAAGGAAAATTATTTTGAAGAAAAAATTATATTTTCCTCAAGAATTCAATTCAAGTGTTTTAACAAAACCATTTCCCATATAAGATGACATTATTTTATAAGTATATGTTTCAAGTATAATGTCACTATGATTTACATGGTTTCCCTTTTCTTATGACGAAATGATATCCATTAGTTTAATACAGATCATGTAATGATGGGATGATGTTTATGAAACCCATTTTATTATTTGGGTTATGATGAATGATATATGTTTATGTTGTGGCACACAAAAAAATTATTATATTATGAGATGGATGGGACCTATATCTCCCTCCGATGCATTGGGAAAAGAATTATATCTCATGAGATAGACATGGTTGGAACGACATGTTAATCCGGTTCAGTGATACAGGACCGGAACGAGGATTGAACACGATTAAGTAAGGGACTTTGTCCACTAAGATGGTCTTGGCGGCAATGCCTTCGCTAATATGGAAATGATATCATGTATTTAATGGTTTTCCACAATTACATGTTTTATTCCCATGCTATTTTATCATTATTTATGTTCCATTTTGATCTATTCCTTACGTACTACCATGTTTTATTTCATTGCACAAGATTTTGATGTTTAAGCATTATGTTCATGTTTTGAAGTTAAAATGTATATGGATTGTTTTATTTTCTCCATTCTTACCCTTAATGAGCATTTGAGATCACTCTTTATATGTTTTCTTTTCCAATGATATAAAGAAATATTTTAGGTAAGAAAAAAAAGGAATATCATTATGGGAGATGTTGAAGATATTTCACCAAGAATAGAAGATTATATTCCGAGTTTTCCAAAGACACTACACCATTACGATATTTTGGTGTTCGTTTTTGTTATGTATTTGGTATTCACAAAATTAATGTAATGTCCATGTATTTCAAGATTGGGTCTCTACAGTTGGTATCAGACGAAAGGTTTAGTTAACCTTTGGAATCTAGGATGAGAAAACTTTAGTTAAATATCTAGTTATATTTATAAGGTATGTCTAGGGATGTCACTAAGGATAAGTATACGTATAAGTTATAGTCCTAGAATTATGGTAACAATCGTAGAACTAACCCTAAGATGTTATATATTGATGGAACTCCCCCTTTATTATGTTGTTGTCCCTAGCATGATTTTTCCACTCACACTATTTTTTTAGGTTTTAGACGATAGATGGAACCTGAAGGAACTGTGTTGATCAATATAATGGACAATGCAATGATTTTCCTCCTGAAGAAACCAATGTTATGGGAGATGGAGTGAAAAATCTAATTACTATACTTACACAAGCTATGAATCATTCTGGACTTCCAAATTAGCAGAGAAGGGAACAATATTTTATTGAGTCCTTCATGAGGCAACCTCCACCTTCTTTCAGTGGGTCATTTGATCCCCTTGTTCCGGAACAATGGATCGGTACCATTGAAAAGATATTTTCCATACTTCGCTGTTCGGAACATGAAAAATTCATTCTGGCTATTTACCGTTTAGAAGGTGAAGCAGATCAATGGTAGACTCTAATTAAGAATACGAGGCCCTGTGATGAAATTGAATCCATGGAATGGTATGAGTTCAAGAACTTTTTTATTAATAAGTATTTACCTCGTATTCTTCAAACAAAGATGGAAAATTATTTCCTTGAGCTTAATAAAAAGGATGATGAATCGGTTGGTATATACGAAGAGAATTTTACAAGGCTTTCAAGGAATGCATCTGGATTTATCATCAAACCTGAAAGTAATGATGATCGATTCTTCAGTGGCTTAAAACCAATTCTTCGAAGGGAATTAGCTATAAGAGACTTCAGTAGAGATGAAGAAATTGGGTGTTGTGCTATCAAGGTAGAAAAGGAAGTTGGTGTTACATATACATCTCATGTTTTTTGAAAAGAAATAAAGGATGTAGTTCAAGGATAAATCTCAGAATAATGGAGAAAAGAAGATGAACGTTTCTTTATGCTCAAAGTATTGAAAGAAGCATTGTGTAGAATGTCTTAAAGGGAACAAAAAAATGTTTTATGTGTGGAAAATAAGGTCATCGATTTCCTAAGTGTCGACGTAATGGATAAATGGTTTCTAATAACGTGAATAAAGAAATGGATGCAGAGAACGCACCACCAACACTTCAATGCTTCAAGTGCAAGGAAGTGGGGAATTATTCTAATCAATTCCCTAATTCAAGGGTTAATGATGATCAATGTGAGCAACCTCCTAAGGAAAATGATAAAAGGAATTCAAATGCGATCACTATTTGTGATGTTGAGTATGAAAATGATGTTGTATAATGATTAAGTGTTTATGTAATGCGATTTCAAAATAGTATCATGGAATCTCATTCATGGAATTGTGGAATTTTGGAATATCTATGTATTGGTTTTCAATAATTATATGGTATCAGTAACCATGAAAAGTGATTGAAATATTTTTGGAAAGATGATGATATGCACATAATGGAGGGACAAAGAAAAAAATTAAATGAGCCGATGACTGATATGAGGATGATGTTATATCATGGTTTGAGTGTATAGATATATTGGGATTTTGGTATGTGGAAACAGTTAAATTTTGACAACATTCATGTTTTCACTAAGGGTCAATGTGTATTAATTTTTCCAGAGAATAAATGATTAAGTTATTCACATGTTTTTTATTTGACCAACAAGATAAATCATATGATTTATGGGGGATAAATGATGGTATTCACATGCACGGTAGATGACATTTCTAGTAATTGTTTTCATTATACTATGATCTTGGATAGAAGTATTTTGGATAAGACTAAAGATTGGAATGGATTATGTTGGACATAAGTCAATGTTTTTTAAGGCGGGAACTTTTTTTCGATATTATTTATGGAATTTTATAATATTGTAGTTTTAAAAAAAGGACAACCTGCAGGACGGGAGACAACCCGTCGCGTTGGACAAGGCTGTGGGAATCGAACCTACAACCGAAGTGTGACAGGCCTTTATCTCCTACCACTGGCCTATATGTAGTCCCTAATTAGTAGAAAGTAGTTTTATTATATTAAGTGGTATGATATATTAAGTATAAGCCAATTTTAGGAACCATATATGATTAATCTCACTATAGATGGAATTATGTATATTTAATAACATTTTTTATCCTTTTTTTGAGACAGATGGAATGACATATCATTCTATCGCATGATCTGCTAACACTTCACGGAAGACAAATTAAACTTCATTTCTTTAAGAGATGAAGTGGAAATTGTTCAAGGTACAATCAACAGTAATATTGTACCAAAATCAAGTAAGTATTTCATCTAATTCCAAAATTATTCAACATTAGGGAAATAATCATGAAAAAAATGCTTTCCTAGTTTCCTTATATCTGATGAATCGGATGGTACCTTAAATCATTAAAATTTTTTGGATTTTTCATAGCCTTGTCCTCTACCACTCTCCATCAGAACATGATAGTTAAATTTTTATTCTATATCCATATTTCTACCTATGTTCTCCTATGTGGAAACCCAGTGAAGAGTTAATTTGGGTAACCGTTACATTTCTTTACATTTTAAAATTAAGTTTTAGTATTCCTTTTACAAAGTGGTTTTTTAAAAACAAAACATTCAAGTAGTAAATGATTTATAACCCTGACGAACTTTGAGGGTGAAATTCATTTTAAGGGGGGTAGAATGTAACACCCTGAGATTTTATGAGATATATTATTTTTATGTTCTTTGATATCTTCTATTATACACTACACCAAGATTAAATTTTACTATACGCAACATCATATTAGCTTGCAGTATACGCAACACTATTCTTGGCTCGTGTTACACACAATTTCTAGTTCATTTTGTTGAAATTATTCTACGCAACATTAAGTATATATTTTGTTTAATGTATAAATGAAATAAGTTTTGATTATGTTATACGGAACACCAAACATAGCTTTCACTACACGCAGCCTTGACTTGGCTTGCATTACACGCAATCAAGACCTTCCTCGATAGCGTGTTTAGTACGCAATACCAAGTTTCACTAAACGATATATTATTACAATATTATTAGGAACTAGCCGTTATGAATAGTAATACCCAATTTTCAAAATTTTATAAATTTTATCTTTCAAAAGGCACTTCATTTTTGGATTCGGAATATCAAAATTAGCCTAACGTGAATTTTTTGTATTTTTCTGATAAACTTTCAATTTTTGATGAATAGTGAAAACACTGGGTTACTATTTAAGAACCGACTCTTTATTTAAATCTATTTTATGTAAAAATTGATACATAATACCTATATAAGTTTAATGTAATTCATTGGAGTCATTTTATAATAATTTTAGATATATAAAAAGTTTATTGAACTTTCCACCTTCTTTAACCCACCTCCTAGGATAATTTGAAAATTTACATAAAACATAATTTTACTTCTTCTCTGAGTGAAATTTCAAAAATTAGAAACACACTATTAATATCAAGGATTAAAATGTGGTTCAACAAGATAAAACTAATTTTTTATGAATAGTAACTGTTTAACTTTCTTTAACACGGTTAAATGTAAATAGGGTAATTAAGGGTATAAATGATATTATTATTACCAAAAAACATGTCATAATTATATTTGATAAGTTTAATTCGACCAAAAACAGCCATAGAAATAAAATATTATCATTTAGGTCCACTTGGATTAGATTAGGACATTTATTATTATTTTATTTAAAGAATAGTTAAAATAGATAAAATAAATGTTTAATAACTAAACAATTTTAATATATGGTTATAAATAAGATAAATTGGACTATAAATATTAATTATAAAGATAATAAGATTTCATACATAATTGTATTTTATTTTTAATTTTTAGACATTAAATAATTTAATTTATTTATGACACAGTGATGATACAGTAATTTCCAAATTAACGAAATATTAACATAATTGATGTTATAGATACCCAAATAAATGTAATTTGAGTTTTTTTATAAAATACACTAATTTTTTAGTTTAATATCACATGTTAGTATTGACAAATTAACTTTTTTCAAACTAATAATTCTTTTATGATTTTCACAAAAATCAATTACCAAATAGTGTCAAAATTGACATAATATAGTTTTTAAAACAAATATTATATTATTAATTGTTATTTCTATTATTAAAAAACTATGGTTCGTCCAAATGACATAGATAAGAAAATATATATTAATAATGTACCACTTAGGGTTATTTTGTCTTGATATAGTATTTTTATTAACCATTTAGTGCAAGAAAACAAGAAGACACGATAACAGTTAAATTATTTAACATAGATTTAAATCTAAATGATAAGGATACAATATTAACCTAAACTTGTATAAAACCTATTGGTTGAGAGGATTTAGACCCATCCCCACTTTAGATTATAAAAAAAATCAATTTTGAGCTATTATAAACCGGATATTACTTTATTATAAATTAATATTTTATGTTTTTCCTAAGGTGCCCTTGTCCTCCCTTATAAAAGGGCACCTCCTCCCTCATCTCTTTAAAATATTTTGACCCTTAAAGCTCGGAAAAACCCTGAGAATTTCCCTTCTCAACTTCAATATAAACTTTATAGAGGTTTTGGACTCCTCAAAACACCAACTCTAGCGCCTTAAGAGGATACATGAAAGTGGTGCGTCGGAGAATAGGTAATATCATCTACCGATTCTTTCATGTTTCTTTCTTCTTCAACTTCTTATTCATTATTTCTTTCATCATAAATTAATAACATCAGTATCACTCATATACTGATATGTTATTATAAATATGAAACTACCCTATTTCACCTTCTATCCGTCCTACAAAAAATGAAATCACCGCACATGCATATGTACGGAATGCTATCTCCATGCTGTGATGTAATCTATTTTCCACCATCACCTTACTTGGATGGGTATAATGGTGTAGATAATAACTATATATAGTTAATATAACATCATAATGATTCTGAAATATTATATCATCCACTCCAATTTAAATCAATAATTATGGGAATGATATTATCGCTCGTGCGTACGTACAGATTACCGTCTCCATGACGTGATGAGATTCATTCTCCATGTTAACCACTCAATAATGATTATAAAGTATATATAATGAATAATAATGAAATATATGACATGATAAAGCTACTGGATTTATGTATAAATATATATATATATATATATGTCATCTACTTACTTCCATTCAAGTTAATAAGGAAAATAAAACAGCATTCATGCGTACATACGGCCTACCGTCTCCATGAACGGTGTATTACATTTCATTTATCTATCTATTATATATATATATATATACTGAATATATATGATAAATAAATCATTATTTAAATTTTTGATGTAATTGAATCATGATATATGTAATAATAATATCAAGAACAACAAGTCCAAACACGTACGATAAGTCAAACGATTTTACCCAAAATGCTGCTTTAACATGGAATTTACAAAAGAATGGGTAATATAAAGTCATAAGTGGACCATATATGATATCATAACAATTAATACGATTCTCTAATAAGTCAATTACATTATTTAAATTATTATACCAAAGTTTCGGATATATATGAAGCATATCAAACCTAAGCTAAGGGAAAACTTTTCCAATCTCGTTTTTATTCGATATTATTTATTTGTAAGTATTTACTGGGGTTATATTTATCATCAATGTCCCTATTTTGGAAAAATAGTTTCATGAATGTTTAATGTATTTCTTACCCATTTTTTACTTTTTCTACATGGTATTTAAGGAATCTTTCTTTTGTTTACCATACGAGGTACTTTTTGACTCTTCTGACTAAAGTACGAGAAGAATGTATTTTTTAACTTCTACGGCATGAACAGATTTTTACGATTTCATAACGCCTAATTTTCATGAAGATTACTCTACAATATTTGATGACTATTTTCATCAAAATAATTTTCTTTTAAAATTTCATGGCATTTTGTGAAAAGAAAATGATTTTGAAGAAAAAATGATATTTTCATCAAGAATTCATTTCAAGTGTTTTATCAAAACCATTCTCCATCTAAGATGACATTATTTCATATGTGTATGTTTCATGTATAATGTCACTATGATTTACATGATTTCACTTTTCTTATGATGAAATGATATCTAATTGTTTTATATGGATTATTTTATATTGGGATGATGTTTATGAAACCGACTTTATTATTTCGGTTATGATGAATGATTTATGTTTATGTTGTGGCACATGAAAGAATGATTTCATTATGATATGGGTGGGACCTATATCTTCCTCCGATGCATTGGGTAAAGATTAATATCTCATGATATAGACATGGATGGAATGGCATGTTAATTAGGTTCAGTGATACATGAGTGGAACGAGGATTGAACTCGATTCTGTAAGGGACTTTATACACTATGATGGTCTTGGAAGTAATGCCTTGGCTACTATGGAAATCATATCATGTTACTAATGGTTTTCCACAATTAAATTTTTTATTACCATGATATTTTATCATGATTGATGTTCCATTATGATCTATGCCTTACGTACTACCATGTTTTATTTCACTTCTCACGATTTTGATGTTTAAACATTATGTTCATGTTTTGAAATTAAAATGTATATGGTTTGTTTTATTTTATCCATGTTTACCCTTACTGATCATTTGAGCTCACCCTTTATATGTTTTATTTTCTCATCATATAAATAAAGGATTTAGGTAACAACAAAAATAGAAAATCATTATGGGAGATGTTGAAGATATTTCACCATGAATAGAAGATTATATTCTGGGATTCCAAAGACTCTAAACCATTACGGTCCTTTGGTGTTTGTTTTTGTTATGTATTAGGTATTCCACAAAAGTAATTTAATTTCCATGTTTGTCAAGATTGGATCTCTATAGTTGGTATCAGATGAAAGGTTTAGTTAACCTTTGGAAACTAGGATGTAAAAACATCAGTTAAATCCCTTGAGATATTTCTATTGTATGTCTAGGGATGTCCCTATGTATAAGTATAATTATAAGTTATAGTCCTAGAATAACAGTAATAATCTTAGAATTAACCCTAATATGTTATATATTAATGGTACTACCCCTTTATTTTGTTTTTTTCCCTAACATGATTTTTTCCCCTCACGCTATTCTTTTTGGGTTTTAGACGATGGATGGAACCTGAAGAAACTGTGCTGATCAATGTAATGGACAATGAAATAATTGTCTTTGGAACAAACCAATGTTATAGGAGATGGAGGGAAAATTATAATTCCTATACTTACACAAGCTATGAATCATTATAGACTTCCAAATGAGAAGAGAAGGGAACAATATTCTATTCAGTCCATCATGAGGCAACGTCCACCTTCTTTTAGTGGGTCTTCTGATCCACTTGTCGCTAAACAATGGATCAGTTCCATTGAAAAGATATCTTCCATACTTCGCTATTCGGAACATGAAAAATTCGTTTTGGTTGTTTACCATTTATAAGGTGAATCAGATCAATGGAGGATCTAATTAAGAATATGAGGTCCCGAGATGAAATTGAATCCATGGAATGGGACGAGTTCATGAACTTATTTTTCAATAAGTACTTCCCTCGTATTCTTCGAGCAAAGATGGAAAATGATTTCCATGAGATTAATCAAAAGGATGATGAATCTGTTGGTATATACGAAGCAAATTTTACAAGGCTTGCAAGGTATTCATATGGATTTATCATCCAACCTGAATGTAAAGTTGATTGATTCTTCAGTGACATAAAACAAAGTCTTCGAAGGACTTTAGCTATAAAAGACTTCACTATCTATGAAGAAATTGTGTTTTGTAAGATCAAGTTAAAAATGGATGTTGGTGTTACATATCCATCTCATGGTTTTGACAAGAAACGAAAGATGGAGTTTAAGGAGAAATCTTAGAATAATAGTGAAATGAATATGAATGTTTATTTATGCTCAAAGTGTGGAATGAATCATGGTGGAGATTGTCTTAAAGGGACCATAAAATGTTTTAATTGTGGAAAAGAAGGTTATTGAGTACCTGAGTGTCGAAGTAATGGAAAAATGTTTGCTATTGATGTGAATAAAGAAAATACTGTAGAGAATGCACCACCAGCACTTCAATGCTTCATGTGCATGGAAATGGGGCATTATGCTAATCATTTCCATAATCCAATGGTTTATGATGATCAAAATGAGAAACCATTTAAGGAAAAGGATAAAGGGAAGTCACATGCAATCACTATTTGTGATGTTGAGCAAGACAATTATGTTGTGTAATGATTAAGTTTTTATGTAATGGGATTTTAAAATAGTTTCATGGAATCTCATTTATGGCATCGTGGAATTTTGGAATATCTATGTATTGGTTTTCAATTATTATATGGTACTAGTATCCATGAAAAGTGATTGAAATATTTTTGGAAAGAAGATTATATGCACATAATGAAGGGATAAATAAAAAATTAAATGAGCTCATGAATGATAAATGGAAAAAGTTATATCATGGTTTGAGTATATAGAAATTTTGGGATTTTGGTATGTGGAAAGTGTTAAACTTTGACAGTATTCATGTTTTCACTAAGGTTCAATGGGTATTAATTTTTCAAGAGAATACTTGATTAAGGTATTCACATGTTTTTAATTTGACCAACAAGATATATCTTATGATATATGGGGGATAAATGTTGGTATTCACCTACTCGAGAGATGACATTTCTAGTAATTGTTTTCCTTATACTATGATCTTGGTCAGAAATATTTTCTATAAGCCTATCGATTGGAATGGATTATGTTGGACATAAGTCAATGTTGTTTAAGGCTAGAACTTTTTTTCGATTTTATTTATGGAATGTTATAATAATTTAGTTTTAGAAAAAGGACATCCTACAGAATGGTCAACAACCAGTCACGTCGGACAAGGCTGTGGGAATCAAACCCACAACCGAAGTGCAACAGGACTTTATCCCCAACCACTGGCCTACAGGAAGTCCCTGGTTAGTAGAGACAAGTTTTATTATATTAATTGGTATGATATATGAAGTATATGTCCATTTTAGGAACCATATATGATTAATCTCACTATATATGGACTTATGTATATTTAATAACATTTGTTATGCTTTTGATTGAGACAGATGGAATGACCTATCATTATGTCGCATGATATGCTAACACTTCACGGAAGACAAATTATACTTCATTTCTTTAAGATATGAAGCGGGAAATGATCAATGCACAAACAACAGTAAGATTGTACCAAAATCAAGTATGTATTTATTTTCATTCCAAAATTCTTCAACTTTAGGGTAATTATGATGAAAACAAAAAATGTTTTCCTAGTGTCCTTATATCTGATGAATCAGATTTTACATTAAATCATCACAAATTTATTGCTTTTTTATTGTTGGCTTTTTCATAGCCATGTCCTATACCACTCTCCATCAGAATTTGATGGTTATATTTTTCTTCCATATCCATATTTCCACCTATGTTCTCCTATGTGGAAACTCAATGATGAGTTAATATGGGTAACCGTTAAATTTCATACTTTACTTTTTTAAATTAAGTTTTAGTATTCCTTATACAAAGTGGGTTTTTACAAATGAAACTTTCATTTAGTAAATTATTTATAACCCCGATAAATTTTGATGATGAAATTCATTTTAAGGGGGGTAGAATATAACACCCCGAGATTTTATGAGATATATTTTTTTTAATTTCATTGATATCTTCTATTATACACTACACCAAGATTATATTGTTCTAGACACAAAACCATATTCTCTTTCAGTATACGCAACACTATTCTTGGCTCGTTTTACACACAATTTCATGTTCGTTTTGTGGAAATTATTCTTCGCAACATTATGTATAGATTTTGTTTAATTTATAAATGAAATAATTTTTGATTGTGTTATACACAACACAAAATGGAGCTTTCACTACACACAGCCCTGACATGGCTTGCATTATACACAATCAAGACCTTCCTCGATAGCGTGTGTATTACATAATATCGAGTTTAACTAAACGAGATATTATTATAATATTATTATGAACTAGCCGTTATGAATAGTAATACCCACTTTTTCAAATTTTATAAATTTTATCATTCAAAATGGACTTCATTTTTGGATTCGGAATATCGAAATTAGCCTAGGGTGAATTTTTGGTATTTTTCTGAAAACATACAATTTTTTGATGAATAGTGAAAACACAAGGTTACTATTTAAAGACCAACGTTTTATTTATATAATTATTTATTTTATATAAATTTATTTTAGGTCAAAATTGATACATAATACCTATATAAGTTAAATTTAATTCATTGGAGTCATTTTATAATAATTTTAGATATATTACAATTTTATTGAACTTTTCACCGTCTTTTACCCACCTCCTAGGAGAATTTGAAAATTTACATAAAAAATAATTTTATCGCTTCTGTGAGTGGAATTTCAAAAATCCGAGAGACATGGTTAATATCATGTAATAAAATGTTATTCAATAAGATAAAAATAATTTTTTGTGAATAGTATCTTTTTACTTTTATTTACCACGGTTAAAAGTAAATATGGTAATTAAGGGTAAAAATGATATTATTCCTACCCTAACACATGTCCTAATTTTATTGGATAAGTTTAATTCAACCAAAAACAACCTTAGAAATAAAATATTATCATTTAGGTCCACTTGGATTAGATTAGGTCGTTTATTATTATTTAATTTTATGAAGAGTTAAAATAGTTAAAATAAAAGTGTAATAACTAAAACATTTTTAATATATGGTTATAAATAAGATAAATTATACTATAAATATTCATTATAAAGATAAAAATATTTCCTACATAATTGTAGTTTAGTTATAATTTTTATAAATTAAATATTTTAATTTAGTTTTGACATAATAATGATGTAGTAATTACCTTAATAATGAAATATTAACATAATTGATTTTATAAATACCGAAATAAATTTAATTTGAGAATTTTTATAAATTACATTGATTTTTTTTTAATATCACATGTTAGTATTGAATAAATTAACTTTTTTTGAACTACAAATTCTTTTATTAGTTTCACAAAAATCAATTACCAAATAGTGTCAAAATTGACAAAAAAAAATTTAACACAAATATTATATTATTAAATGTTATTATATTCATGAAAAACTAAGTATTGGCCAAATGAGTTAGATAAGGTTATATATATTAATAATGAACCACTTGAGGTTCGTTTGGCTTGTTATAGTATGTTTACTAACCATTTAGTGTAAGAAAACAGGAAGAAACGGTAACAGTTAAATTATTTAACTTACATTTAAATCTAAATGATAAGGTTAAAATAGTAACCTAATATTTTATAAAACCTATTGGTTGAAATAATTTCAACCCATACCCAATTTATCTTCTATATAAACCAATTTGGATCTATTATTAACCAAATATGACTTTATTATAAAATAATATTTTATGTTTTTTCTAAGGTGGCCCTCTCCTCCCTTATAAAAGGGCACCTCCTCCCTCTTCTCTTTAAAAAATTTTGATCCTTCAAGATCGGCTAAACCCCGATAATTTCCCTTATAAACTTCCCTATAAACATTATAGAGGTTATGGTCTCCTCATAATACCAACTCTAGTGCCTTAAGAGGAATCTTAAAAGGGGTGCGTCGAAGAAGAGGTAATGTATTCTATCAATTATTTCATGATTCATTCTTCTTGAACATATTCTTCTTTTTTTGGTTCATCATAAATTAATAACATCAGTATCACTAATATGATTATATTTTATTATAAATATTAAACAACCATATTTCACCTTCTATCCATCCTACGAAAAATGAAATCACTACGCATGCGTACGTACGCAATACCGTCTCCACGTCGTGGTGTAATCTGTTTTTCCACCACCACCTTACATGGATGGGTATAATGGTGTAAAGAATAACTATATATAGTTATAATAACATCATTCTGATTTTGAGATATTATATCATCCCATCCAATTCAATTTAATAATTATGGGAATGATATCATCGCTCGTGCGTACGTACGGATTACCGTCTCCACGATGAGATTAATTCTCAATGTTAACCACACAAGAATGATTATAAAGTATATATAATTAATAATAATAGAATATATGAAATTATAAATCTACTTTATTTATGTATATATATATATATGTCATCTACTTACTTCCATTCAAGTCAATAAGCAAAAGAAAACAGCGTTCATGTGTACGTACGGCATTCCGTCTCCATGAACGATGTATTTCATTTCATTTATCTATCTATTATATATATATACTGAAAATATTATATATAAATCATGATTTACATTCTAGAATTAATTAAATCGTGATATAAGTAATAATAATATCAAGAACAACATTTCCAAACACGTACGATAAATAAAACGATTTAACCCAAAATGTAGCTTTAACATGGAATTTACAAAAGAACAGGTAAAATACAGTCATAAGTGAACCATATATGATATCATAACAATGAATATTATTCTGTAATAAGTCAATGACATTATTTAAATTATTATACAGGAGGTTCAGATATGTACGAAGCATATGAGACCTAAAGTAAGGGATAACTTTTCCAATCTCGTTTTTATTGAGATTTCTTATTCGTAAGTATTTATTAGGGTTATATTTATCATCCATGTCCCTGTTTTCTAAAAATGGATTCGAGTATGTTTAATATCCTTTTACCCATTTTTTACTTTGAATACATGGTATGTAAGGAATCGTTCTTTTGTTTACCATACAAGAAACATTTTGACTTTTACAGCAAAAGCATGAGGAGAATGTTTTTTTTAACTTGTACGGCCTAAATGGATTTTTATGGTTTCATAATGTCTTATTTTCATGAATCTTACTCTACCACATTTGATGACTATTTTCAAAAAATTCATTTTCCTCTAAAAGTTCATGGCATTTTGTGAAAAGAAAATTATTTTGAAGAAGAAGGGATATTTTCCTCAAGATTTCATTTCAAGTGTTTTATCAAATCCATTTTCCATATAAGATGACATTATTTCATATGTGTATGTTTCAAGTATAATGTATCTATTATTTATATGGTTTTATTTTTCTTATGATGAAATGATATCCATTTGTTTTATATGGATTGTGTTATAATGGGATGATGTATATGAAACCCATTTTATTATTTGGGTTATGATGAAAGATTTATGTTTATGTTGTGGCACACAAAATAATGATTTCATAATGAAATGGGTGGGACCTATACCTCCCTCCAATGCATTGTGTATAGATTTATATCTCATGATATAGACATGGATACAACTCCACGTTAATCTAGTTCAGTGATACGGGACTGAAACGAGGAGTTAACTCGATTCAGTAAGGGACTTTGTCCACTAATATGTTTTTTGCAAAAATTACTTGGATACTATGGAAATCATATCATGTGATTAATGGTTTTCCACAATTACAAGTTTTATTCCCATGCTATTTTATCATGATTGATGTTCCATTATGATCTATGGCTTACGTACTGCCATGTTTTATTTCATTGCTCAAGATTTTGATGTTTAAACAATATGTTCTTGTTTTGAAGTTCAAATGTATATGGTTTGTTTTATTTTCCCCATGATTACCCTTTCTGAGCATTTGATCTCTCCATTTATATGTTTGGTTTTCCCAGTATGTAATGAATGGTTTTAGGTAAGAAAAAAGGGACGATCTTTATGGGTGATGTTGAAGTTCTTTCACCATGATTAGAAGATTATATTCCGAGTTTCCAAAGACACTAAACCATTAGAGTACTATGGTTACGTTTTTGTTATGTATTTGGTATTCCACAAAAGTAGTGTACTTTCTATGTATGTTAAGATTGGGTCTCTACAAAAACACCTTTTATTATTCCTCAATGCCCAATTTCACGTTAGGAGGACAGATCCGTAGTAAGGGTAATTTGGGGATCCACACCAATTTATAATTTTATATGTCTTCAATGTGATTAAGATACCTCTTCCACCCTTATTTCCCACACTGAGAATCACTCATGTGGGCTTAGGGATTAAATCGAGGTCTATGCTAGCGTGGAAGAGTTTTAAATCACCATGGTCCGGGCTCAATGACCTCAAACTGTGTTTTCCTTCTAAGTCCTCTCTATAAGGAATAATAATTGTAACCCATAGAATGGTGTATGGATTTATTTTCATCTTCATGGGATATGTAGGATCACTTGGATGCCTCGTCCATAGGTCTATCCCCATATTCTCTTAAAATATTTAGCCCCTTGGCCTAAGGATTCTTCCCCAAAAGTATCCAATCCATATGACGTTAAACTATGCTGCCTAGTCCCACATGTCATTAATCTATTGTGTCTTAACTGCATGATGTTAAATTGTGTGGTTTGTCCTATCACATAACCCTAAACTATGATATTATCATCCTTGCCACACGAAAAAAATGAAAATTCATTGTGAAGTCCTCCCTTGAGAAGACATCATGTTGGGTATTGGTCATCCATTGTACTAATTGTTAATACCTACATTTGGATTGATTCATGTTGTGAAACTGGTATCCTCTATCCTCGGTTTATCACTTCACAAAAAACACATCTATCTTTAAGGACATACATGATCTATCACATGACACATCTTTTGGATCATCGAATAGACCCACACAACCTAATCATCCTTGGAACGGGTACTTTACCATGCCACATCTAGAGCAACAAATGGCGTGATTCCCATTCTCAAGGGTACATATGATTTCCCACACACTTTAACATAGACCCATCATAACCTTTATTTTCGGTACCTCAACCTAAGGCCTCCCCAAGAAAAACATGTTGATAAATACCTCAGGTCCTCATTCACGACGGGATTTAAAATTACCTCACCATGTGCCTCCCTTGTTCCTTACAATTTTTGGTTTGAGATCTAAGACACTAATCTATAATATATCTACATCTTTTCTACATGGAAAAAAGACAACATTCCATGAAAAATGTATGTCATGATTCCCATCCCCATGGGATACATAAGAATGCGTGGACATCTCGCCTGTGGATCCAGCCAATGGATTTTAAATCCTACACTATTTTCAGCACCTTTGTCAGAATATTTCTTGGGACATATGTGATGTTTTCGGTATATCTTGGATTTTATATTTGCGTCAGGTCTTGCCACAACCGCACCATGTATCCCAGCATGGTTCGAGTTCTACGACACAAAAACTAAGCTATTCCTAGGGAAAAACACACATGTTTTGACAACATTGCTACCATGTGCGCACATTTTAAAATCATTTACCTCCTTAATGTTCCACTCTATATCCTTTATACAGAAGCACGCTACCCCAGGACCCTTGTCCTAGGAAAGGGACTCAACTCCCTCTATCAGACATGTCTTATTGTCATACTCAGATGCGCTGTAAAAAAAATCCCAAAGTATGTAATTTTCATAGGGACATTCCATCGTTCCATGTCCATGCTTCATGAGCCTATTATTTGAATCCTTATCCTCTTACATGTCTACATTCACACCCTTTATAGCCTGGTCTCATGCCACATTGGCTCACCTACAATCTTTGGAAATGCCCATGATGATCTCAGACAACATTAGTGTTGGGTACCATGTTTCTAATGTGGTCAATGAAAAACCCTCATTTTTCTATCTCCATTTTCAGATAACTAGAATGGGATACTGTGTTTCGAACATGGTCAATGTTATCCTATATCTTCACGTAACTATCATTGTGATTTAGATCTCCAGCATCCAGATTCACATTTTCCACTACATTATGTTTAATTGGAATTACTACACACTCAGTTTTACACCTCTATGCATCTATGCTTTTTAAGAAGGTAGATCAAAACTTTTGGGATGTCATTCTCCTAGAGTTCCATTGCCCCGGATGTGTGCCTCCATGTTTCAATAAAATCCTTCCACTACTTCTTATTCCCAAATCGAGCATGACTCCTGTGGTCTTAACAGTTTTGGTAGGAATGTACTGGCACGACCACACCACACAAACCTCCTATCTTGCATGATGTTAAAATTAATTCTCATAACTATGTGTGTCTGGATTCCCATCCTGATGGGATACATAAGAATGACCATAAAACCCATCATGGGATTGACATTGTCTTCAACTTCGGTCCCTTGACCAAAGGATTCTCCTAAGAGAGTGTGGTGTGGCGTGGACTCTTATAGACCTCATTCACGTCAGGGTATATACTACACCACACATTTCCATTTAGGATAACCTAACCCTCAACACATGACTTTAAAATAAAATCCTACCTTGAACAATTTCAGGATGCCCCATGCTAGTTATGGGATGTGTCTGCTTCCTCGCTTGAGAGTCTTCCCTCAACCAGTGTTGGCCTCTCACCATGATATGAGAAATTCATTTGGCCTGATTCTTATCCGTATGGGATATGTGAAAACGTTTGGGCCTCTTGCCTTAGGCCCATCCCTAGGACTCTTAAAACTTCTTTCCCTTGGCCTCAATCATGGTCTAAGCAGTTTGACTTTGTAACTATATACGTCTCCCACACTATACGACATTAATCTATGTGTCTATCATCTTCCTTGGTATGGCGTAAAAATAAAAGGATCTTTGGCCCTTACCATAGAGGTCATGTTTGGAAGTGAGTTTCATCCCTGATCAGACCAATGCACCAACATAATGTGTTTCAACCAAGGGGTTTTAATTTCATGATTGTTGGACTCCATTTGAACAACCCATTACTCAAACATACATGCTTTTCGTGCCCTTTATTTTGACCCTTGTCCTCTTTCATGCCTCATGAAACCCCCAAAAAATACTTATTCTTGGCCAATGGCTCACATACTGTCTTGGGATAACATTATGGAAGACTAATGGATGACATTTCATGTCAGTCCCCGTGTTTCGAATATGGCCAGCGGTCGGCCCTTGTTCGTTTTCCACATTTTAGGCTAAAACAATAGGGGTAGTGTTTTTTGAACACGATCAATAGTTATCCTTAATTGTCACGACATCCCTATAGTGTTACGAATGTTGGGTATTGTGATTCACATTTTCCATTCCCATCTGTTTGAACTGATTCTAACGCCCCTGTCATTACCACGCTCGTGCACTAGAGCACGTTTTTTAAATGGCACTTCGATTGTTCTGAGAATTTCATTCTCTTGATAGGCTTCCACTATTTTCTCATAGAAATCCAGATTAGTATTTCAAACCCTCCAATGATTGGTGGGCACTCTCATATTTGGATGGAATGGAGAGGTGGTCGTCCCTTGTTTCTCACATCGAGCCTAACACATATCAACTTAGGGATTGATAGATGGATGTTCCATGAATGTAACATGAATGAAATAAACCAAAAAAAATAATAGAACTCAATAATTCAAAACACAAAAATAATCAATGTATGAAAGTATATTAAAATGTTTCATGCAAAATAGTACTCGAGGATGGACCCCTCTCATGGACGAGTTGACCCTATCAAAAGAGCATTGCATCTCTGCCACTCTATGGCTTGTGGCATCTTGGATTCGCGGTTACCAGTTTTGTTCCCACTTCTCCTCAGTAGCAATGGGACAAATTTCATCTACCATGATCAGGTCCCACTTCTCTTTGGTTTGGATGATGGTCATCTCATCGGAGGCATGCTTCATGCGCATTTTGGCCTCTACATGTTGGGCCTTCAGCCATGATAGAATTCCCGATTGCACACATTGGAAAGTGGATTTCTCATTTTCCTAGTCCTGTAGCCAATAAATCTCATTTTCTTCCTCATAGAGCCTCATTGTTTTCACCATTATTCTCTGCCGCCATCTTACACCAAGCCCACAATCATACTGTCGAATATTATCTTCCCTGAGATCATGGATGAGCATACGAGGACGCTTTGAATCCACTCCACCATCGCATAGCTCATGCAACCATGAACGATGCCTCTCCATCTGGTGTATCCATTGATTTTAAGGGGTGTCATCAATGAAGGACTTGATCACCATCCATGATAGGTGACCGAAAATTTTCTTATCCCCTTAATCAGAGGCCATCTCATCCCAATACACATTTCCAGGAGGGTCATACATGGGGGACACCATCTAGAAGTCATCACCATGGTCATTATCAAGAATTCGATCAGGTAGATCTAGACTCACGTTGTCCAATTGATCCCCGTCTTCAGATTCCCCATTATATGTTTTAGGTGCAGCCACACTGATGGTCCGAGCTGTGATCGGAAGCATTGCAGCATGGTCGTTTTGAATGTCCCCCTCCATGACCACCAATGTAACCCAGGGGAAGGAGGAACCAGAAGTACCATCTATCCTTTCCAACATAACCCACACCATTGGAATAACAGTGCATACTAGAAGTTCACAGATGTCAGTTTATCTGATCAACAGGTGGTAGTCTCGGATTCCATAAAAGAATCTTAAAGAAATTGAATAATCAGTCTTGATCTTGGGATATTGTCATTTGGAACATGTGTAATGTCCCTTTATATATTGTTGGAAAGTCTAAAAACACTGGAATAACTACCATGGGTGTTCCAACCCAGCTGGGCATGGTATTCGCCATAGCCACGGTCAAAGATCCTGACGCCCTAGCAGTTTTATCTACAATAGGGAGGGAGAAGGATTGGAATACAAGGCCCTCCTGCAAAGTTCAAATATTAGTTTATAAGTCCTATCCAACCTAGCTAAAAACTCCTAGAAATGGTTTAAGATTTTACTTCAAGGGCCTTGGGGAACTCTTCCATCTCTGGGTCTGAATCACCGACCTCACCTTCCTCCAAAGGGCTCCATCTAACAACCTCTTCTCCCTAGGAAGACTCATACTTTTATTCTAGTAGAGGGAAGCGGCCTCTCAATTCATTATTTGATCTCTATAGAGGGCCCATTCGATCCAGCAATACTTTTACCTGATCATTCATCAGAGGAAGAGCACCCCGGGAGTGCACAAATTCCTCCATATTGGCTAGGTATTTCTCCCCCTCTGTTTGGGAACCTGCATTGCTAGCCCTGACATGACCGATCCCCAAAATATCCATCCCGAGTTTGTTCCGATGTTACCACATCTCAGACAGAATAAGGAATTCTCAGTTTAAATCTGAGATGTCCCATGCATCGGGGAAGATAGCATTCTTCTGTATGTTGATGTGGTGAAACCTCTTCCCCAGAGCCTTGGTGGATATCCTATGGAATCACCTTGGATGCCTCTCCTCTAGATGGATCTGTTCTTCTAGGACTGTGAGGGCCACTTTCGTCACTAACCCTTTGACTGGCACAGGTCTCACCGACCCTATAGCCCCACCACAACTAGATGTCCTCGCAGCGTTCCAGAGTCGACTTTGAGTTTGGGGATGCACCCCGTCACTAGCCTTGAAGGTCTTTTGCTTTAGCATTTCCCCCGGGTAGACCACCTCACATCTCTTGGAATATTATTTCAACATCACGAAAACAACTGTAGGAAAATGCATCTTGTTCCACATCTTCCCATCCTCCTGATTGAACATGAGGCACATCTACCTCATCACTCATGGTTAATCCTCAAAACGCACCCCGAAATAGACAAGTGTGGTCAGTCATTGAATGCACTGAAACTAACTTTCAAATCATTTTGGGGTGTACGACTCACAGAGGGACTCGGAGTCGACCCACATAGACATAAATCCATCTCAAAGGCTAGAAGGTAGGCTTGTTTTACTTCTTTTACCTGACATTCATTAGTGAATACACTTGTTGGAAATGGTAATGGGTGTAAATTGAACTCATCTACCTTCCAATCCTGGTTAAGCTCTGCCTGAAAGGTCAGTAAGGTCAAAATTCACCCCACTACATTCAAAATAGATGAGTAGAAATTTGATCCTGGAGGAGAAATGGGGTTTATATATTCATAGATACCCATAACATGCTCCACTATCCACCAATATAGGAGGTGTAATTCCCTGCTTATCCTTTTTGGCTTCTTCCCCTCACTGATATTTCACAATATATTTTATAGTTTGGCGAGCATCGGGATCCCAACGTTGAATCATAACCCTGTCGCCAACATGGAATCTATAATGAACATGCTTGGATGCAAGCCCATGTTAGTATCCCTCATTGGCCGGATCTAGCCACATATAAGTGTTGTGATGAACCCTACTAACGTAACCACCGGTTTTTACTCAATATTAACACTGAACCCCAATATCTTCCACTTTATATCCTCCAAGAGACACTATAGTGGGTTCTACTTGCCTCACTGAACCCCCTTTGGGATGGTCTGAGGCCTCACAGGAAAGATTCAATTTTTAGGGAAGATTAGAAATCACAAGAACCACAACTTGAAATTGACACCTCTAACTGATTTCTTGTCCTCTACCAGTACCAGTTCCATCAATACCATCTCCTGTGGTGGAATCTACTTTGGTTCTACCACACACCCACAATAGGCAGGAACTCATCACACATTGTTCCAAGTATTGGGACCCCACAAATAAGTTGTATATCCCATTGGCTGATGCAGACCTCTCCATGGTTCAAATGGAAGGTATTGGTCCTCTACGAACACATTTTCAGAATCTCCTACATCAGATTCTTCAACTCATTGATATGAAATTCAAAGGCCCAAGATACCTCATACCGGCCCACTCACCTCAGCACTGCCCCTGGTTCTTCACCCGAGGCACATAACCATTAGGCCCATGCCTAGTCATCCGTGAACTTGCCGCCCTGGCGCAGATCCCACTCATTGGTTCACCTCTACTCTGATATCCCTACGGATTCATTCCAAATATTATCGTATGGTGTGGCAGACAAATCTAGCTTCATTTCCTTCCCATTAATGTTATAAACATGATGGTACAGATCGTCAGCGTTGATAGGCGTGACCTCTTACCAGGTATGGTCATCAGCCTCCATGAACCATTGGCAATGGCATGAAATTCTCCTAAACCATTAAGCTGGATCATCCCTACTCGCATTAAGGATGAGGATGTAATACCTCATACGAAATCCTTATAGAGGCAGCCTCCTGCACAGTGTATAGTTCTTCTGTATTTCTGACAACAACTCCACCATCGAATTACGGTCAGAATGGCTTCATATGAACTACACTATACTTGAGATATTCCGCATCTCCTCCCTCTAAAAATCATCTGAAAGGACTCCCCATGTTAGCATCATATTGAGCCTTTCATTCTTTGATATTTGGACGTTTTTTTGTTCTACTTAACAAAGCTCCCTCTCGTGAAGCTCATTCATGAAGATCGTTCGCGCAGCTCAGTCCAAGAAAGATGTCGTGGAGCCCTGCCCCAAACTAACAGGAACAACCCACATAAGAAACACTCACAGAGTTGAAGGACTCATTGTGCTCCGTGATTCAGAAAGGCCTCATTCACAGAGAGCAATGGAGGAGTGCACAATGCTTTGAGAATCGAGAGCACTATCGCCAAAAATAGGGGGTTAGAAAGGACATAAGAGGGATCATCATCCCAATATATAGGCGATGACCCTGGGTTCTTCGTAGCATGTCCAACTGTGGAAAGCTTTGCGATGTTCTCAACCCGCGCATCATCATTCTGAATTGCAACCCTCCTCCGTGATCTTGCTTTACGATTGGCCTAACATGTTTTGGAGATTGACCCTCAGACATAGATCCTCATATTCATCTCAGCTTCTAGTCTGAGGGGTGTGGGGATAATTTGTTGGGACCGTAATATGATGAGAGGAAAAGGACACTGAGAAAATATCATATCCAAATCGGCTGCCTCACTGTGGCCAATCATAGAGCCCCATAGCACCGCGGCTGGCACAAGTGGCCCCCTCCTTCGAAGCCTCTATGGAACAAGGAGAAGGGAATCTCCACAAACTGGTTGACTTTTGAAAAGCCTCCATGGACATGGAGATGGGAGTCTCTGCAATGAAATTGGATTTTACAAAGCTGTCGCGGATCAAGGGTTTGGGAGGCTCAGCGATCCTATTGAAATTTTTGAAGCCACCAGGGAGCAACGAGACGAGAGGCTCCGCGGTTACGAAAAAGAGCACTTATGACTCACGAAGTACCCTACATTCACATGTAACCCACATGCTAAGGAAAGGACATTGAGGTTAATGAATCACATAGCTTCACAGTGTTATGAATTAGAGGGCCCTTCTTCAACATGATTCCCAACTCTTCTTAAGCCTTTCCACATCACGAAGCACCGTCTGTAAGAACCATTGTTCTATTTGTAGGCAAGGCCACCCCACTTCATGAAGCATACTCCTTCGCAAATTTCATCCAGTACATGGAGCAACCGAACATTACTTGATACCTTCATTGAACCTCTTTACACCATAATCCTCATTTTCTTACGACCCTCTAGGGTTTTACGAAGAAATTTCAATGTCCCTTCGGTAGTGCTTCAGGTCGGGTTGCTTCACCTCATTCTTTTTCTCCTTGGAACGCTAATGTTTGTGGCATGTTTTCATACACACGCTAACTGATATTCCTTCTATTCATAGCCACGCTAACGTGGTCCCCTCAATAGATCACTCTATGACATTACGAATGCCTTCCATTCCACAAGGGTTGGTAGGAATCAGTCATGTAAGTCCAAAGAGTGCTGATTGAACCCCCAACGTCCGAGCTGTAAGATGTTATCCTTCCAAGAACCCTTGTACTCAGAACAGAAAATTAAAAAATGACATCACCTCATTCAATATATGTGGGGTGTAACACCCCAAGTTTCCACTGTACGATTCTGTATGAATAATACAATAGCGGGTTTTGTACGCAACTTTGGGTTCTAACACACCACAACCAATCAAACTAGCCACTATGAATAGTAATACCCACTTTTTGAAATTTTATAAATTTTATCTTTCAAAATATAATTCATTTTTGGATTTAAAATATTGAAATTAGCTTAGGATGAATTTTTGGTACTTTTCTGTTAGCTCTCATATTTTGATGAATAGTGAAAATTACTAAATTTTAATTTAAAAAAACTTTTTTAATTAAAATGATTAATAGTGATAAATTAAGAATTTCAGTGGTTTTAAAGTATATTTAGAATATATTTTTACCATTTAATACTATTTTGGTCATTTGACATAATTTCACATTTAAACCGGATATAAAAAAGTGTCAATCTTTTGAGACTTATTGTTTCTTAAAAACATGCTTTTTTGTTTTAACAATGAGAATTAATTTTAAATTAATTTCTGCCACTTCTATATTTTGAATTTAGAAAATTGGATTCCATATTTAGAGTCAGGAGTTCTAAATTGTATAAATAGTTATCTTATATTTTTAGACATTTTGAATAATTACTTCGGTAAATATTTTATTTACCATGGTTATAGGGTAAATCCGAAAAATAAGGTTAAAAAATAATATTATAATAATATTAAATTACACTAAAACATTTCCTAACCCAATTGGTTGGTACATGTCCGACCATGGGAATCTTTGGGTCAATTTTGGGACCCCATGGAGTCACTTTTAAGTGATAATGACACTTTATATTAATTATGTTAAAGTAAATACAAAAATGACATAAGAATATATCTTTTAGAAAAACAATTTCAAAATATGGATATATATCTTATATTTTCTACTATAAATATTAATTAGAAATATAACAATATTTCCTATATAATGGTATTTTATTTATAATTTTTATACATTGAATAATTAAATTTATTTAAGACACAATAATGATGCATTATTTTCCTTATTAATGAAGGAATCGAATAATTAGTATTATAAATGTTAAAATAAATATAATTTTCAAGTCTTGATGAAATACAAGAATTTTATTGGTTAATATGACATGTTAGGATTATGTAAATGAATTTGGTTAGAATTAATAATGTTTTTATGACTTAAAAAAATTAATAAATAGTGTCAAAATTGACATAAATGAGTTTTAAAAAAAAGATTATATTATTAATTGAAATTCTATTCAAAAAAATATAAATATATACCAAAGGACATATATAATTATTGGTGTATTATTAATGGACTACTTGGGGGTCGCTTGAAGTTTATAATAAGTATATTAACTTTATAATATAAAAATACAAAGTGACATGGTAAGTGTCATGCTAATTAACTAAGAGTTAAAACTAAAAGATATGGTTAATGAAGTGAACCAACCCTATCTAAATCCTATTTGTTGAGTTTTTTTCGACCTATAATCACCTTATACATTTAATAATCCACTTTTAAGCCATTAAAAACCGAATATGAATTTATTATAAAATAATTCTTCAAGTTTTCCTAAAGATCCCCTCCCCCCTTATAAAAGGACACCACTTATAACAAATTATGCATACCTTAAAAGCCTTTTGGTTCGGACAAACTCTACCCAAATACCCTATAATCTATCGTCCCTTAATCCTAGAGGCCTTACTATAGTCATAAGTCCAACCTATGGAGTCCTTTTGATCAAATCAAAAGAATGAACCCGAATACGAGGTAATGTTTTCACCACACTCGTTCAAGTTCATTTCTATGTCAACTAATTTATTCTATGTTATTTTCATTATAAAATAATAAATTCAATATATTCTATATACTGTGATGTTATTATTAATATGTTACAACCATATTCAGTATTCTATTCATCCTTTGAATGACATGTCACTATACGTGCGTACGTACGGACTACCGTCTCCACATCATGGTGTAATTGGTATTCAATACATTATTATATGGATGGGTATAATAATGATTTGTAATTCATGTACATAATAAATAAAACATTATAATGATTCTGTATATATGATATAACATCCAATTAAATATATTTATTTAATATCAAAATAATGATATTGTCACTTGTGCGTATGTACGGACTACCGTCTCCACGAACGCGATGAGATTCATTACTCATCGTATCCATTCAAGTATAATTCTCATTTAATGATTAAAAATAATGTTTAAGGGATTTATATCCTTATTTATATGAATAAGATACAACCTATACATAAACACATCTTATGTATCAAAACATATAAAAGAAAATGAGTAAGTTAACACCCGAAACGACAATAAAACTAAGATATTATTAACAAAACATTGTTAAAAGATCATATATGATATCATATTAATGTAAATTATTATTGTATAATTTAATGAAAATTATTTCACCATTATACAGGTGTATAAGCTACCCTCAACCAAGGAAAAGTACAAGGTAAGGGTTTATTTCATAATCTCTTCATTATCCGAGGTTGTTTATACGTAATTATCTAATGGGCCCTCTTTAACATCCACATACATGTTTCTTAAAAATGTATTTAAAATCATTCTTAATATTTTATTGACTATGGGTTAAATTCATTTATACACTTTTTGACTTTTTATAAGATGTTTATAAATGAATATTTCAGTCATCTTCCAAACAAGGTCCTTTTAAACCTTTTGGAAAGAATTCAGGTAAGAATGTCATTTTTAAATTATATGGCGGGTGCACCAAATTTCCTCCATCATAAAATAATTGAATCTTCCCTTACAAGCTTATAAGAATATTTTCAAAGTAAATGTTTTAATTATGTGTCTTTTAAATGATTTAAAAAAAAGAGATATTTCTCTCAAATAGTTTTGATTTCATCAATATCAACATCCTTTGATTGATTTTATGATTATTTGAAGTTGATTTATTATGATACAAAACTTCCATATTATATTGAAGGTTCTGTGATATGTTGGACTTTGGATGTGTTATTATTATACCATTCATGGTTTATGGATGATGCATTGACATTTTGTATGCTAGTTTTAATATGAATGATTATGTTATGTTTAGACCTGTTCTTATGAGGAATGCATTGGACTTAATAAGTGACGGGTAGAGCCCACTATAGCTCCTCAATGAATCAGTAGGTCTCATGAGACAAACTAGTGTCTTGGCATAAGGACTTAATGAAATATTTTTTGTAGTCTTTTCGCAAGGCCATGACTATATGGTTATGATAGTCTGGCATTATGCATTCCATCATTATGGAAGTGGTTATTGATATTACATGTGATTATTAGACTAGTAGAATATACATGTGAATGAGTAAATGGAATTATTTCATTTTATTTCTAAAATATTATGCTGAAATTCATGTTTAAAAGGATTTTTTTAGTTATAAATTTCCTTAAATGTTTATTCTGATTTATGAAAGTTTCCGCTATATTGTTTTCCATACTAGGAATTTGAGCTCACCCCTTTCTATGTTTTATTTTTCCCAGGATGTGAAGAAGTATTTTATGAATGACCTGTAGGGATAGTATAAGGGGATATGAGTGTGGAGACATGCTTTTTTAGTAGTTTTCACTTTAGGACGTAATGTAAACATTATGAATGTATCTAGTGATTCCAAGGCTACTAAACTGATCGGTCGTTCGAGACTTGATATTTTGTGATCATGACAATGTTATGTAATAATGCATTGAATCTGGGTAACTGGGGTTGGGGAATTATAGTTAGTATCAAAGGATGTTTAGTAATAAACCTTGGATGCTAGATTTAGATAAACTATGATAAGAGACCCTAGACCTAAGATGGACTTTGAGGATTAGTATAGAATAACTTCCTAGAATTTTGGTATTGTAGAGGTTGTGTGATTTTTCATATCAATACATCCTTTTCTAGATACGAGTAGGTAGAGGGGGCTCTGGAACAGATGTACCGAGGGGTAAACCTTGAAAACACCGCTTTGAGCTAGACTCGAACGGGAGCTGGTGCATGACAATGGGCTTTACTGCACTCTTGGTTATGACACTCCCAGGGGATATCCTTAGGATAATTCTCATTTTCTTTACAAATTATTACGAAGGGTTTATGAGTATATATGTCCTCAAAGAAAACATTTTAATGATTACTGATTATATCCATAAACTGTTCAATTCATGTTAAGTATTTTACAAGTTTGGATTTATGTATTGCAATTCATAAACTAATCTAGTGTATGCCATTTTTTAGAAATTGCGCCTAGTGGATGAAATGGAAACTGTATCAATGCACGCACTCTATGTAGGGATTTTTATCCTAATCAAGATAATTATAGTGGAGCATGTGATGCAACTGGTGCTGATCAGCTAATCACCATACTGGGGAAACTCACTCAGGTTATGAATAATAACCTTACCCGTATGGAGCACCCAAATCCACAACGTGGAGGATCAATGTTAGATCGCTTCATGAGGAAAAAAACACCGACATTCAATGGGAGTAAAAATCCCTAAGTAGATGAGAAATGGATAAATTCCCTAGAGAAAGTATTCCATGCCTTGGGGAGTAGTGAAAGAGAAAAGGTTATTATGGATGTTTCCCGCCTCACTGGAGATGTTGACCAATGGTGGTAATTGATTAAAAACAAAAAGAAAGATAATGAAGTATCATATATGGAATGGAGGGAGTTTAAAGAGATATTATTAGAAATATACTTTCCTTGTGACCATCGAGTAGATATCGAAATTCAATTTCTGAGTCTGATACAGAAGGAGGATGGGAATGTCACGAAGTATAAGGCTAACTTACAAGGGTAGCAAGACATGCAACAGATTATATACACAACCAAAGGAGTAATATTGATCGCGTATTTGATGGGTTAAAACTATTTATCCATTGAGAATTACTCTAATAGTCATTCTCGTCTTACGTAGATATTGTCTAATGTGATATAAATACAGAAAAAGAATTCCCAATGTCTTAAAACATTGAAGCAAAGAAAGAGAAGAAGAGATCTGCTGATCACTCTGGAAATGGAAATAAGGGGAAGAAGGGAACAGTTGAATATCTATCCTATAGTAAATGTGGCAAGAAACACTTAGGTACATGTTTTAAGGGAAAGGGAGTCTATTACAAGTGTGGTGAAAAAGGACACCAAGCTCGTGATTTCAAGGGGAAGAAGGAAGCTACCGATGTTCAATTATGCAATTGTAGGGAGATGGGACATTATTCAAATGAATGTCCTAAGCGTCAGGGGAACATACCTCCGAAAAGAAAAAGGGATCAAGGCCAAGCTTATGCTATCACTACTGCTGAGGTAGAAGCTCTGAAAGACGTGGTGGCAGGTAATTTAATGGTTTCCTCTAGTTTAACAAATGCATTATTTGTGTAACACCCTAAGGTTCTACGGTATGTTTCCCTTCGAATAATGTAATACAGTGTGTTGTACGCAACATCGAGTTCTAACACACACCACAACCGATCAAACTAGCGATTATGAATAGTAATACATACTTTTTGAAATTATATATATTTTATATTTCAAAATGGACTTCATTTTTGGATTCAGAATATCAAAATTATCCTAAGTTGAATTTTTGGTATTTTTTTGAGAACGTATTATTTTTATGAAGAGTGAAAAATACTTAAAAACAACTTTTTTAATAAAAATAATTTATAGTGATAAAGTATATTATTTAGTGTTTTGAAAGTATAATTAGAATAAATTTTTACCATTTTATACAATGGTTTTCATTATAATTAATTTTAATTTGAAATTGGACATAAACAATTGTCAATCTTTTGATATATATTGTTTCTTAAAAACACGCTATTTGTTGTGATAGCGGGAATTAATTATAAAATTAATTAATTCAACTTTTATGTTTTTAATTTTGTAAAATTGAAATCATTTTTGAATTCAGAATATCAATTATAGCTTAGGGTGAAATTTTGGCATTGTTCTGAAAAACATCATTTTTTGATGAATAGTGAAACTACTAAGTGGTAGTTAAAAAATGGAATTTTTCATAAAACATAACTTTCATACTTCTGTGATTGGAATTTCGAATATCCGAGAGACACGGTTAATATCAAGGAGTAAAATGTGGTTTAATGAGATGAAAATAATTTGTGGTGAATAGTAACTTTTTTACTTTTATTTACCACGGTTAAAAGTAAATAGGGTAATTAAGGGTAAAAATGATATTAATATTACCCTAAAACATGTCCTAATTCAATTGGACAATTGTATCTCGACCAAAAACAACCTTACGAATAAAATATTATCATTTAGGTCCACTTTAATTAGATTAGGACATTTATTATTATTTAATTCAAAGAAGAGTTAAAAGAGTTAAAATCATAGTTTATTTACTAAAACTTTTTTAATATAGGGTTATACATAAGATACATTCGATTGTAAATATTAATTAGAATGATAAAACGATTTCCTACATAAGGATATTTTATTTATAATTTTTAGATATTAAATAATTTAATTTATTTATGACACAATGACGATGCAGGAATTACCATAATAGTGAAAAATTAATATTATTGATATTATAAATACCCAAATAAATATAATTTGAGTCTTTTAATGAATCACCATAATTTTATAGGTTAATATGAAATGTTAGGAGGGACTTAAGTAACTTTTTTTGAAGTAATCATTCTGTTATGAGTTTCCAAAAAATCAATTATTGAATAGTGTCAAAATTGACAAAAAAGAATTGTTAAAACAAATATTATATTATTAATTGATATTAAATTCCTAAAAATCTAAGGTTCGGAAAAAAGACTTATATCAGGATAGTTTTATCATTAATGCACCACTTGGGGGGTCTCTTGGATGTATATAGTAATTTTATTAACCATATAATATAAAAATACAAAGAGACATTGTAAAAGTGAAACTAATTAACTAAGAGTTTATACTTAATGATAAGGTTAATATAGTAACCCAAAACTGTCTAAATTCTATTGGTTGAGTGGTTTTCGACCTATAACCACCTTAAACTTTAAATAATCCACTTTGGATCCACTAGAAACCGAATATTAATTTATTATAAAATAATATTTCTAGCTTTTCCAAAGGTACCCCTCTTATAAAAGGGCACTCTCCCTTCTCATTTTCTCACACCATCAATGCCTTTTGGATCGGCCAAACTCTGCCCAAATACTCTCTCAACATCCCTCACTTCATCCTAGAGGCCTTCCTTTAGTCAGAAAGCCGTCCTAAAAGCCCTTTTGATCAAATCAAAAGGAAGAACCCGAAGAAGTGATAATGATTTCACCACCCTTTTCCAAGTTCCTTTCTTCTTCCACTTATTCCTTCTTTGTTATTACCATACTAAAATAATAACTCCAGTATATTATATATACTGTAATTTTATTATAAATATGTTACAACCATATTCATTATTCTATCCATCCTTTGAATAACATGTCACCATACGTGGGTACGTACGGCTTACCGTCTCCACGTCGTGGTGTAATTGTTATTCAATATATTATTATTTGGATGGGTATAATCATGATATTTAAATCACGTAAATAATAAATATATCATGATAATGATTCATTATATATGTTATAACAAACAATTATATATTATTTTAATATCAAAATAATGATATTGTCGCTCGTTCGTACGTACGGACTACCGTCTCCACGAACGTGATGAGATTCATTCTCCATCGTATCCATTCAAGTATAATTATCATTTGATGATTTAAAAATAATGTTTAAGGACTTGATATCATTATGGATATGAATAAGATACATCCTATCCATGACAAAAATGGCTTACGTAACAAAACATATCAAAGAAAATGAGTAAGTTATCACCCGAAACGACGATAATACTAAGATATTATTAACAAATCAATGCTAAAAGATCATATATGATATCATATTCATTTATAATTTAATAGAAATAATTTCACCATTATACAGGAGGTTAACCTACCCCAACCAAGGAAATGTACAAGGTAAGGGTTTATTTCGCAATATCTTCATTATCCGAGATTGTTTATACGTAATAATCTACTGGGATCTCTTTATCATCCACATCCATGTTTCTTAAAAATAAATTTCAAAACATTATTACTATTTACAGGAATATGGGTTAAAGTCATTTATACCCTTGTTTGACTTTTCATAAGAGGTTTATAGAGGAATCATTCCATCGTTTTCCAAACAATGTGCTTTTTAACTTTTTCGACAAAATTAAGGTAAGAATGTTTTTTTAACTTATACGATTGGTGAGGCTATCTACCGCCATTATAAAATTGTTGAAGCTTACCATACAAGCTTATAAGAATATTTTCAAAGAAAATGTTTTCTTTTATAAATATATTACTGTTAAATGATTTCAAAATAGAAAGATATATTCTCTAAAAAGAGTTTTTATTTCATCTATGTCAACATCCTTTGATGGATTTTACGCTTATTTGAAGTTGATTTATTATGAAACAAAACTTCTATATTGTATTGAAGGATTTGTGATATGTTTGACTATGGATGTGTTATTTTTATACCATTCATGGTTTATGGATGATGTATTTACATTTTCTATGCTAGTTTTAATATGAATGTTTATGTTATGTTTAAACCTTTTCAAATGGGAATGCATTGGACTTAATATGTGATGGGTGGAGCACGCTATAGCTCCTCGATGCATCGGTAGATCTCATGAGACAAACTAGTGTCTTGGCAGAAGGCCTTGAAAAAATCTTATTGGTAGTCTTGGCATGATGCCTTGACTATGTGGTCATGATAGTCTGGATTATGCATTCCATCATTATGAAAGTGGTTATTGATATTGGATGTGATTATTCGATTAGTAGAATATCCATGTGAATAAGTAAATGGACTTATTTCATTTTATTTTTTCCATACTTTGTTGAATTTCATGTTTAAAAGCAATTTTTTAGTTATACATTGCCTTAAATGTTTATTCTTTTTTAAGAAAGTTTCCACTATATTGTTATCCTTACTGGGCATTTGAGCTCACCCATTTTCTATGTTTTATTTCTCCCAGGATGTGAAGAAGTAAATTATGAATGACCTGCAGGGATATTATGAGGGGATAATAGTGTGGACTGTGGAGACAATACGATGTTGTTGTAGTTTTTATTTTTATGATGTAATATAAAACTTTATGAATATATCTAGTGTTTCCAAGGTTACTAATCTAATCGGTCTTTCGAGATTTTATCTTTCTTGTGACCATGCCAATGTTATGTAATAATTCACCAACTCTAGGTAACTGGGGTCGGGGCATTAGAGTTGGTATCAGAGTAAGTTTAGTACAAACCTTGGAAGCTAGATTTAGATAAACTCTGATTAGATCACATAGACCTGAGATGGACATTGAGGATTAGTATAGAAGAACTTCCAAGAATTTTGGTATTGTAGATATTTTGTGAGTTTTTTGAGAAATACATCCCTGTCTGGATACGAGGAGGTAGAGGCAGCTCTGGTAGAGATGTACCTAGGGGTAAAACCCGAAAACACTGCTTTGAGCTAGACTCGAACGGGAACTGGTGCACGACAACGGGCCTTGTTGCACTCTTGGTTACGACACTCCCGGGGGATATGCTTAGGATAACTCTCATTTTCTTTACAAATCATTATGAAGGGTTTATGAGTATATACGTCCTCAAAGAAAACATTTTTTATGATTATGGATTATATCCATAAATAGTTCAATTTATGTTAAGTGTTTTATAAGTATGGGATTATGTATTTTGATTTATAAACTGATCTAGTTTATGCCATTATTTATAAATGGCGCCTAGTGGAAGAAACAGAAACTGTATCAATGCACGCACTCCATGTAGGGATTTCCCTCCTGCTGAAGATAATTATAGTGGAGTTGGTGATGCAACTGGTGCCGATTAGCTAATCATCATACTGTGATAAATCACTCAGGTTATGAATAATAACCTTACCCGTATGGAGCACCCTGATCCGCATCGTGGAGGATCAATGTAAGATCGATTCATGAGGCAACAACCACCAACGTTCAATGGGAGTAAAAATCCCTTAGTAGCGGAGCAATGGATAAATTCCCTAGAGAAAATATTTCAGGCTTTACGAAGTAGTGAAAGGGAAAATGATATCATGGCAGTTTACCGCCTCACCAGAGATGCTGATCAATGGTGGTCATTGATTCAAAACAAAAAGAAAGATAATGAAGTATCAAATATGGAATGTAGGGTGTTCAATGATATGTTTTTAGAAAAATAATTTCCTCATGACCATCAAACAGATATGGAAAGGCAATTTCTGAGTATGAGAGAAAGGTTGGATGAGAATGTTGCAAAGTATGAGGCTAACTTTACAAGGTTAGAAAGGTATGCTGGAGATTATATACGTAACCCAAGAATTAAGATTGATGGATTCATTGATGTGTTAAAACCATTTCTCTGTAGATAATTAGTCTCACAATCCGTCTCATCGTATGAAGACATTATCTCATGTGCTATCAAGACTGAAAAGGAATTCTCTAAGTCTAATGACTTGAAATCAAAGCAAGAGAAGAAGAGATCATCTGATCAATCTGGGAATGGAAATAATGGGAAGAAGGGAATGGTTGAATATCTATCCTTTGGTAAATGTGGGAAGAAACACCCTGGTACATTCTTTAAGGGAATGGGTGTCTGTTACAAGTGTGGTGAAAAAGGCCACCAAGCTCGTGAATGCAAACGGAAGAAAAAAGCTACCAATGTTCAGTGCTACAATTGCAGGGAGATGGGACATTATGCCAATGAATGTCCTAAGCGTCAGGGGAACTTCACTCAGAAAAGGCCAAGGGATCAAGATCAATCTTATGTTATCACTACAGATGAGGTAGAAGCTCCGAAAGACGTGGTGGCAGGTAATTTAATGGTTTCCTTAATTTTAGAAAAACCATTATTTGATTTTGGATCATCACATTGTTTCATATCGTCCCAGTTTGCTAAGAAAATTAGATATTTTCAATTTGATTTAACAAGGGAGTTGTCAGTTAAAACTCTTAAGGGAAGTATCATTGCAACAATGTTTTGTGAATCAGTCCCCATTAGAGCACATAAATGTTCTTTATCTGCTGATCTCATCATCATACCTATGATTGAGTTTGATATAATCCTCAGTATGTATTGGCTTTCGGATTATGATAGAAATATTTATTGTAAGAAGAAGTAGGTTACGATTTTTATGATGACGAAAGGGAACACCTTATCTTTAGAGCAGAATCGTCACCACCTAATTTTTATATAGATCCACCCCCAGTAGCTCAAATAAATTCAATTATTGGGGAGGAAGAGAATGAAATTACTGTGTTTGAGGAAAGTAATTTTCAAATAGGGGATATACCTATTGTGAAAGAATATGTAGATGTGTTTCCATAAGATTTACCTGGACATCCTCCAGAACGAGAAGTTGAGTTTTCCATTGATTTAATTCCTGGATCAAGGCCTATATCGAAGACCCCTTATAGAATGACCACTGTAGAATTAGTTGAACTAAGGAAACAACTAGAGGAATTGATTAATAAGGGATTTATTTGCCCTAGTGTTTCTCCATGGGGATCACATGTTCTTTTTGATAAAAAGAAAGATGGATCTATGAGGTTATGTATCGACTATAGGGAGATCAATTCTATAACAATAAAGAAAAAGTATCCCCTACCTCGCATTGATGATTTATTTGACCAACTTCATGGAGATCAATAATTTTAAAAGATTGACCTTCGATCTGGATACCATCAGTTCTGTGTAATGAAGGAAGACATTCCAAAGATAGCATTTCGAACCAGGTACGGGCATTACGAGTTTACAGCAATGCCTTTTGGATGGACTAATGCAACCTCTATATTCATGGATCCGGTGAATATAGTTTTCAAGGAATATATCTATAAATTTGTGGTGGTATTTATTAATGATATCTTGGTATACTCTAAAAGCTATAAAGATCATGAAAGTCACTTGCGGATTATCCTGAAGACATTGAGAAGACATGAATTATATGGTAAGTTTAGCAAGTGTGAATTCTGGCTTCATAAGATTTCTTTTCTTGGACATATTGTCTCTAAAGATGGAATCTCTGTTGATCCTTCTAATACAAAGTAATCCAAAATGGCCAGCACCAACGAGTATAACTGTGTTACGCAGTTTTATTGGTTTAGCAGCTTATTAACGATGTTTCGTCCAGAATTTTTCCAGATTGGCAAACCCATTAACGAAGCTGACACAGAAAGGGGATTAATTTGTTTGGAAAAAAGAGTGTGAAGAATATTTCGAAGAAGTGAAGAGAATATTATTCAATGCTCCTATATTTACTCTACCATCGGGGAATGATGGGTTCGTTATTTATAGTGATGCATCTAAGAAAGGACTTGGTTGTGTCCTTATGCTGAATGATAGGGTTATTGCCTATGCATCACGAAAGATGAAAATTCATGAGAAAAACTATCCAACTCATGATCTCGAGTTAGAAACTATGATATTTTCTTTGAAGATATGGAGGCACTACCTCTATGGTGAAAATTGTGAGATTTATACTGATCACAAGAGTTTGAAGTATATTTTCTCACAAAAAGAACTCAACATGAGGCAAAGGAGATGGCTTGAATTACTCAAGGATTATGATTGTATGATACACTACAACCCAGGGAAAGCAAAAAAGGTGGAAGATGCTTTGAGCAGAAAAGATCATGGAGTTTTGAACAAAATGAGAATTGAAAGGGATCCAATTTTCATGGATCTAGTGAAGATGGACATGGGAATAACCAGGGAAGGTGAAACATCAATTATTTTTAAAATGGTTGCCAAACCATCTTTAATAGAAAGGATTATGAGTTCTCAGACCGATGATGAAAAATTTCAAAAGATGATTAAAGCTATGAATGATGGGAGATTGAGAGACTTTGTGTATGAAGATAGAATTTTGAAATTCAGGAAGAGACTTTGTGTTCCCGATATACCTGATCTAAAAAGGGAATTGCTGGATGATGATCATAGTTCCAATTTTTCAATACACCCCGGGAGCACCAAAATGTATAGAGATTTGAAGGAACATTTTTGTTGGGACAAAATGAAGAGGGAGATTGCTGATTTTGTGTCAAGATGTATGGTTTGTCAACAAGTGAAAGCTGGAAGGCAACAGCCTGGAGGAGTCATGCAACCTCTTCCCATACCGGAGTGGAAATGGGACAATATTATGATGGACATTGTCATGGGGATACCAAAGACGCCTAGAAGAAACGATGCAATATGGGTCATTGTTGATCGTCTTACAAAGTCAGCACATTTTCTTACTATAAGAGAAGATCTACCACTGGAACGTCTAGCAAGACTATATATTAATGATGTTGTGAGACTTCATGGAGTACCCCTATTGATTGATTCGAATCATGATCCCCGTTTTACTTCTAGATTTTGGAAAATTATTCAGAAATCCTTGGATACTGAACATCATTTGAGCACTGCCTACCACCCTCAAACATATGGACAATCAGAATGAACGATTCAAACCATAGAAGACATGATGAGATCCTGCACACTTGACTTTCAGGGTATGTGGGATCAATATTTACCTCTGGTAGAATTTTCCTATAACAATAGCTTCCATTTGAGTATTCATATGGAACCATATAAAGCGTTATACTTAAAGAGAAGTCGCACACCAACCGGTTGGGATGACGTTGGTGAATGAAAAATTTTAGGCCCAGAACTGGTAGAGGAAATGATGGAAAAGGTGAAGGTAATCCAAAACCATATCAAAGCTGCTCAAAGTTGGCAGAAGAGCTATGCTGATAATCGAAGGAAGGATTTTGAATTTCAAGTCGGTGATCATGTTTTCATGAATTTATCTCCATGGATGGGAGTCAAACGTTTTGGTAAGAAAGGTAAACTGAGTCCCAGGTACATTGTACATTTCTAAATTCTAGAACTAATTGGGGTTGTAGCTTACCGATTGGAAATGCCGCCAAGTCTCTCCAAAGTTCATGATGTGTTCCACGTATCTCTATTGTGGAAATACATGCCTGACCCAATGCATGTACTCACCTATGAGGAATTAGAACTGGAACCTGATCTTTCTTATTGTGAAGAGCCCGTCAAGATTCTTGATACGAGAGAACAAGTACTGAGAAACCAGACGATGCATTTGGTAAAAGTCTTGTAGAGAAACAATAAGATGGAAGAGGCAACGAGGGAACCCGAGGAAGTTATGATGAAGAACCCCAGAGTCTTTACATGCGATAGTATTAAAGAAATTTTGAGGACTAAATTATTTAAAGGAGGGGAGAATGTAACACCCCAAGCCTCTACGGTACATTTCCCTTTGAATAGTGTAATAGCGTGTGTTGTACGCAACATCGAGTTCTAACACACACCACAACCGATCAAACTAGCCGTTGTGAATAGTAATACCTAAATTTTGAAATTATATATATATTATATTTCAAAATGGACTACATTTTTGGATTCAGAATATCGAAATTATCCTAAGTTCAATTTTTGGTATTTTTCTGAAAACGTCCAATTGTTATGAATAGTGAAAAATACTTAAAAACAACTTTTTTAATCAAAATATTTCATAGTGATATATTATATTATTTAGTAGTTTTAAATTATAATTAGAATATATTTTTACCATTTTATCCAATGGTGTTCATTATAATTAATTTCACTTTGAAATTGGACATAAACAATTGTCAATATTTTGATACATATTGTTTCTTAAAAACACGCTATTTGTTGTGACAATGGGAATTAATTATAAAATTAATTAATGAAACTTTTATGTTTGTAATTTTGTAAAATAGACATCATTTTTGAATTCGGAATATCAATTATAGCTTAGGGTGAAATTTTGGCATTGTTCTGAAAAACATCAATTTTTGATGAATAGTGAAACTACTATGTGGTAGCTAAAAAACTGAATTTTTCATAAAACATAATTTTACCGCATCTGTGATTGGAATTTCGAAAATCCGAGAGACACGGTTAATATCAAGGAGTAAAATGTGGTTCAATGAGATGAAAATAATTTCTGGTGAATAGTAACTTTTTACTTTTATTTACCACGGTTAAAAGTAAATAGGGTAATTAAGGGTAAAAATAATATTAATATTACCCTAACACATGTCCTAATTCTATTGGACAAGTTTATCTCTACCAAAAACAACCTCAGGATTAAAATATTATCATTTATGTCCACTTGGATTAGATTAGGACATTTATTATTATTTAATTCATAGAAGAGTTAAAAGATATATAATCAATATTTATTTACTAAAACATTTTTAATATAGGGTTATACATAAGATAAATTCGATTGTAAATATTAATTAGAAAGATAAAACAATTTTCTACATAATGATATTTTATTTATAATTTTTATATATTATATAATTTAATTTCATTATGACACAATGATGATGCAGAAATTACCATAATAGTGAACAATTAAAAAAATTGATATTATAAATACCCAAATAAATATAATTTGATACTTTTAATGAATTAAACTAATTTTCTAGGTTAATATGACATGTTAGGAGTGACTTAAGTAAATTTTTTTGAAGTAATAATTCTGTTATAATTTTCGCAAAAATTAATTATTGGATAGTGTCAAAATATACATAAAAGAATTTTTAAAACAAATATTATATTATTAATTGATATTAAATTCTTAAAAATCTATGGTTCAGACAAGAGACTTAAATAAGTATTGTTTTAACATTAATGGACCACTTGGGGGTCGCTTGGATGTATATAGTAATTTTATTAACCATATAATATAAAAATACAAAGAGACATTCTAAAAGTGAAACTAATTAACTAACAGTTAATACTTAATGATAAGGTTAATATAGTAACCCAAACCTGTCTAAATTCTATTGTTTGAGTGGTTTTCGACCTAGCCCCACCTTAAACTTTAAATAATCTACTTTGGAGCCATTAGAAATCGAATCTGAATTTATTATAATATAATATTTCTAGCCTTTCCAAAGGTGCCCCTCACCCCACTTATAAAAGGGAGCTCTCCCTTCTCATTAACTCACACCTTCAAAGCATTTTGGCTCTGACAAACTCTGACCAAATACTATCTAAACATCCCTCACTTCATCCTAGAGGCCATCCTTTAGTCAGAAAGCCATCCTAAGATCCCTTTTGGTCAAATCAAAAGGAAGAACCCGAAGAAGAGGTAATGATTTCACCACCCTTTTCCATGTTCCATTCTTCTTCCACTTCTTCTTTCATTGTTATTACCATTCTAAAATAATAACTCCAGTATCTTATATATACTGTGATGTTATTATAAATATTTTACAACTATATTCAGTATTCTATCCATCCTTTTAATAACATGTCACCATACGTGCATACGTACGGCTTACCGTCTCCACGTCATGGTGTAATTGTTATTCAATATATTGTTATTTGGATGGGTATAATAATGATGTGTAACTCATGTAAATAATAAATATGACATGATAATGATTCTGTATATATGTTATACCATCCAATTATATATTATTTTAATATCAAAATAATGATATTGTCACTCGTGCGTAAGTACGGACTACCTTCTCCACGAACGAGGTGTTATTCATTTTCCATCGTATCCGTTTAGGTATAATTATAATTTGATGATTTAAATATAATGTTTATGGACTTGATATCATTATGGATATGAATAAGATACATCCTATCCATAACAAACATGGATTATGTAACAAAACATATCAATGAAAACGAGTTAGTTAACACCCAAAACGACGAAAATACTAAGATATTATTAACAAATCAATGTTAAAAGATAACATATGATATCATATTCTTGTATAATTTAATAACTACTATTTCACCATTATACAGGATGTTATCCTATCCCAACTAAGGAAAAGTACAAGGTAAGGGTTTATTTCTCAATCTCTTCATTATCAGAGGTTGTTTATACGTAATATTCTACTGGGATCTCTTTATCATCCACATCCATGTTTCTTAAAAATGAATTTCAAAACATTTTTACTATTTACTAGAATAAGGGTTAAAGTCATTTATACCCTTGTTTGACTTTTTATAAGAGGTTTATAAAGGAATCTTTCCATCATTTTCCAAAAAAGGTTCTTTTTAACATTTTCGACAAAATTAAGGTAAGAATGTTTTTTTAACTTATACGACGGGTGCAGCTATTTTCTGCCGTTATAAAATCGTCGAAGCTTCCATTAAAATCTTATAAGATTATTTTCAAATAAAATGTTTTATTTTATAAATATATGACTCGTAAATGATTTCAAAATAGAATGATATATTTCACTAAAAAGAGTTCTGATTTCATCTATGTCAACTTCCTTTGATGGATTTTACGCTTATTTGAACTTGATTTATTATAAAACAAAACTTCTATATTGTATTGAAGGTTTTGTGATATGTTTGACTATGGATGTGTTATTTTTATACCATTCATGGTTTATGGATGAATTATTTACATTTCATACGCTAGTTTTAATATGAATTTTATGTTATGCTTAAACCTTTTCATATGGGAATGAATTGTACTTAATAAGTGACGGGTGGAGCCCGCTATAGCTTCTCGATGCATCGGTAGATGTCATGAGACAAACTATTGTCTTGGAACAAGGCCTTCAAAAAATCTTATTTGTAGTCTTTGCATGAGGCCTTGGCTATGTGGTTATGATAGTCTGACATTATGCATTCCATCATTATGAAAGTGGTTATTGATATTGCATGTGATTATTCGATTAGTAGAATATTCATGTGAATAAGTAAATGGTATTATTTCATTTTATTTTTTCCATACTATGGTGAAGTTCAAGTTTAAAAGGCTGTTTTTAGTTATACATTGCTTTAAATGTTTATTCTTATTTATGAATTTCTCCGCTATATTGTTATCCTTACTGGGCATTTGAGCTCATCTCTTTTTATGTTTTATTTCTCCCAGGATCTAAAGAACTAAATTATGAATGACCTACACGGATATTATGAGGGGATAATAGTGTGGACTATGGAGACAATATGATGTTGTTGTAGTTTTTATTTTTATGATGTAATGTAAAACATTATGAATATATCTATTGTTTTCAAGCCTACTAAACTAATCGGTCTTTTGAGATTTGATCTTTCTTGTGATCACACCAATGTTATGTAATAATGCACCGACTCTAGGTAACTGGGGTCGGGGCGTTACAATTTGATTTTGGATCATCACATTGTTTCATATCATCCCAGTTTGCTATGAAAATTGGATATTTCAAATTTGATTTAACAATGGAGTTGTCAGTCAAAACTCATAAGGGAAGTGTTGTTGCACCAATATTTTGTGAATCAGTCCCCATTATAGCACATAAATGTAATTTATCTGCTGATTTGATCATCATACCTATGATTGAGTTTGATCTACTACTTGGTACGGATTGGATTTGGGACCATGATGCGAATATTTATTGTAAGAAGAAGGAGGTTATGATTTTTGATGATGATGATAAGGAACACCTTAGATTTAGAGAAGAATCATCACCACCTAATTCTTATCTAGATCTACTCCGTACAGCTCAACTAAATTCAATTATTGGGGAGGAAGAGAATAAAATGACTATGGGTGAGGAAAGGAATGTTCAAATTGAGGATGTACCTATTTTGAGATAATATGTCGATGTGTTTCAAGAAGATTTACCTGGACATCCTCCAGAATGAGAAGTTGAGTTTTCCATTGATATTATTCCTAGTTCAAGACCTATATCGAAGACCCCTTATAGAATTGCCACTTTGGAATTAGTTGAACTAAAAAAACTAGAGGAATTGAGTAATAAGTGATTTATTCTCCCTAGTTTTTCTCCATGGGGAGCCCCTGTCCTTTTTGTTAAGAAGAAAGATTGATCCATGAGGTTTTGTATCGACTACAGGGAAATCTATGCTATAACAAATAAAGGCCAACTATCCCCTACCTTGCATTGATTATTTATTTGTCCAACTGCATGGAGATCAATACATTTCAATGATTGTCCTTCGATCTAGATATCATCAGTTGTGTGTGAAGAAAGAAGACATTCCGAAGACAACATTTCGAACTAGGTACGGGCATTATGAGTTTATAATAATTCCTTTTGTATTGACTAATGCACCCTCTGTATTCAAGAATCTAATTAATATACTTTTCAAGGAATATCTCGATGATTTTGTGGTGGTATTTATTGATGATATCTTGGTATATTACAAAAGCTATAAAGATCATGAAATCAAATGCCCATTATCCTAAAGACTCTAAGAAGACAAGAATTATATGGGAAGTTTAGCAAGTGTGAATTTTATCTCCAGAAGATATCTTTCCATGGACATATTGTCTCTAAGGATAGAATCCCTATTGATACTTCTAAGACCAAGGCTATCCAAGAATGGCCAGCACCGATGAGTATAACTGAGTTATGCAGTTTTATTAGATTAGAAGGTTTTTATCAGCGTTTTTTCCAGAATTTTTCCCTATTGGCTAACCCATTAACAAAGATCACACGTAAAGGAGTTAAATTTTTTTGGACAAAAGAGTGTCAAGAATGTTTTGAATAACTAAATAAAATATTATTCAATGCTCTTATATTGACTCTATCATCGGGGAATGATGGGTTTGTTATTTATAGTGATGCATCAATGAAAGGAATTGGTTATGTCCTTATGCAGAATGACAGGGTTATTTCCTATGCATCACGACAGCTAAAAATTCATGAGAAGAACTATCCTACTCATGATCTTGATTTAGATGTTGTAATATTTGCGTTGAAGATATGGAGACATTATCTCTATGGTGAGAAATGTGAGATTTATACTGATCACAAGAGATTGAAGTATATTTTCTCACAGAATGAACTCAACATGATGAAAAGGAGATGGCTTGAACTACTCAAGGATTATGATTGCACGATAAAATACCAACCGGGGAAGGCAAATAAGGTGGAATATTCTTTGATCAGAAAGGATCATGGAGTTTTGAACAAGATGAGAGTTGAGAGGGATCCTATTTTCATGGATCAATTAAAGTTGGATATGGGAATAACCATGGAAGGTGAAACATCGATAAGTTATCAAATGGGTGCAAAACCATCTTTAATAGAAAGGATAAAGAGTTCTCAGACTGAGGATGATGAATTTTAAATGATGATTAAATATGTGAATGATGGGAGATTGAATGACTTTCTGTACGAAGATGGAATTTTGAAATTTGGGATGAGACATTGTGTTCCTGATATAACTTATATAAAAAGGTAATTGTTGGACGATGATCACAGTTCCAATTTCTCTATAAACCCTGGGAGCACTAAAATGTATAGAGATTTGAAGGAACATTTGTGTGGGACAACATGTAGAGGGAGATTGCTGATATTGTGTCAAGATGTATGGTTTTTCAACAAGTGAAGGATGGAAGGAAACAGCCTGGTGGAGTATTGCAACCTATTCCCATTCCTTAGTGGAAATGGGATAATATGACGATGGAAGTTTTCATGGTATTACCAAAGACTCCTAGAAATAATGATGCAATATGGGTCATTATTGATCGTCTTACCAATTCAACACATTTTCTTTCTATAAGAGACTATCTACCACTTGAAAGTCTAGCGAGAATATATATTAATTAATTTGCGAGACTTCATGGAGTACCCCTATCAATTGTTTCTGATTGCGATCCTCGTTTTACTTCAAGATTCTGGAAGAGTCTTCAGAAGGCCTTGAATACTGAACATCATTTCTGCACTGCCTGCCACCCTCAAACAGATGGAGAATCAGAATGGACTATTCAAACCTAAGAAGACATATTGAGATCTTTCTCACACGACTTTCAGTATATGTTGGATCAATATTTACCACTGGTGGAATTTTCTATAACAATAGCTTCCATTCAAGTATTCGGATGGCACCATATAAAGAATTATACAGAAAGAGATGTCTCACACCAACCTGCTCGGATGACGTTGGTGAGAGAAAACTCGTAAGCCCAAAACTGGTGGAGGAAATGATGGAAAATGTGAAGTTAATACAAAACCACATCAAAGCATCTAAATGTAGGCAGAAAAGCTATGCCAATAACTCAATGATGGATTTGAAATTTCAGATAGGAGAACATGTTTTCATGAAGTTATCTCCATGGAAGGGAGTAATACATTTCAGTATGAAAGGTTAATTGAGTCCCAGGTACATCTAACCATTTGAAATTCTATAACAAATTGAGGTTTTATCTTACTGTTTTGAAATGATGCCATGTCTCTCCAAAGTTCATGATGTGATTCACGTATCAATGTTGAGAAAATACATGCCTGACCCAATGCATGCACTCACCTATGAGCAAGTAGAACTGGAACCCGTTATGTCTTATTTCGAAGATCCCATCAGGATTCTTGATAATAGAAAACAAGTGTTGAGAAACCAGATGACTCGTCTGGTAAATGTTTTATGGAGAAACCATAATAGAGAAGAGGCAACATGGGAACACGAGGAACTTATGATGAAGAACCACCCGAGTCGTTTCATGTGGTAGTGTTATAGAAATTTCAAGGATGAAATTATTTGAAGTAGGGGAGAATATAACACACCATGCTTCCACGATACGCTTCCCTATGAATAATACAATATCGTGTGTTGTACGCAACTTCGGGTTCAACCACACCACATCCAATAAAACTAGACGTTATGAATAGTAATATCCACTTTTTGAAATTTTATAAATTTTATCTTTCAAAATGGACTTCATTTTTGGATTGGGAATATCGAAATTAGCTTTGGGTGAATTTTTCGTACTTTTCTGATTACTTTCATATTTTGATGAATATTGACAATTACTAAATTTTAATTAAAAACAACTTTTTTATTGAAAAAATTAACAGTGATAAATTATGAATTTTTATGCTTTTAAAGTATATTTATAATATATTTTTACCATTTAATACAATTTTGGTCATTGAATGTAATTTCACATTTAAACCGGACATAAACAAGTGTCAATCTTTTGATAGTTATTGTTTCTTAAGGACATGATTCATGTTTTAACAACGGGAATTAATATTAAATTAATTTATGCCACTTTTGTGTTTTGAATTTAGAAAAAGGGATTCCATATTTAGAATCAGGAGTTCCAAATTTTATAAATAGATAACATTTATTTTTAGACATTTTGAATAATTACTTCTGTAAATAGTTTATTTACCATGGTTAAAGGGTAACTCTGATAAATAAAGGTAAATATAATAATATTATAATAATACTAAATTACCCTAAAACGTGTCCTAACCATATTGTATGATACATGTCCGACCATGGGAATCTTCGGGTCGATTTTGGGACCCCATGGAGCCACCTGTATGTGATAATGACACTTTATAATAATTAAGTTAAAGTAAATACAAAAATGACATAAACATATATCTTTTAGAATAAATTTTTTTAAAGAGGGTTATATATGTTATATTTTCGACTATTAATATTCATTTTAAATCTCAAAATATTTTCTATATAATGGTATTATATATATAATTTTTAGACATTGAATAATTAAATTTATTTATGACACAATGATGATGCAGTATTTTTCTTATTAATGAAAGAATCAAATAATTAGTATTATAAATGTTAAAATAAATATAATTTGAAAGTTTTGATGGTATCCACGAATATTAATGGTTAATATGACATGTTATGATTACTTAAATTAATTTTATTTGAATTAATAATGTTGTCATGACTTTAAAAAAATCAACTATTAAATAGTGTCAAAATTGAAAAAAATGTGTCTTTAAAAAAATATTATATTATTAATTGATATTGTATTCCTAAAAATATAAGGTTCATAAAAAAGACTTATATAATTATAGGTGTATAATTTATGGGCCACTTGGGGGTCTCTCAGAAGTTTATAGTATGTTTATTAACTATATAATATAAAGATACAAAGTTACATGGTAAGTGTCAATGTAATTAGCAAATAGTTAAAACTATATGATAAGGTCCATAAACTGACCCAAACCTGTATAAAACCTGTTGGTTGAGTTGGTTTCAACCGATCCCCACCTTAGACTTTGAATAATCCATGTTGGAGCCATTATAAACCGAATTTTAAAATTATTATAAAATAATACTTTATGTTTTTTCTAAAGAGCCCCTCCTCCCCCTTATAAAAGAACACCATTTCTAACCAATTATTCATACCTCAAAATCCTTTTGGTTCATCCAAACTCTTCAAATATACCCTCTAAAATATCCTCCCTTTATCCTAGAGGCCTTCCTTTAGTCAGAAATCCAACCTATGGAGCCCTTTTGATCAAATCAAAAGGAAGAACCCGAATAAGAGATAATGTTTTCACCACCCTCTTCCAAGTTCCTTTCTTCTTCAACTTCTTATTTATTTGTTATCTCCATTATAATATAATAACTCCATTATCTTCTATATACATTAATGTTATTATAAATATGGTACAACCATATTCATTATTCTATCCATCCATTGAATGACATGTCACCATACGTGCGTACGTACGGCCTACCGTCTCCATGTTTTGGTGTAATTGTTATACAATATTGTTGGTCGGAGTGGACACTCAAGAGGGGGGTGAATTGAGTTCCAATTAAAATTTCAGCTAAAAACAATTTCTATTAAAATCCCCCAATTTCAAAAAAAAATTAAACTGTAGTGAATTTATAAAGATTATAAAGGTTCAATTAGTTTCTCAAAGATTGATTAGTTCTCAGTTAACTTAATATTATGATTAAATTAACATTTGAAACTAACTTACTGGTTTATAAAAATAATAAACACTTGTGAGTTTAACTTTCAAAGATCTTTGAAAATAAATAATATTTCAAAGTAATAGCAGCAGAATATGAAATAAATGTATATAGTATGGATATAGGTTTTAACTAAAAACACAAGAGTTAACCAAGAGGTTCAGTCTCAAGCCGAGACTTAGTCCTCTAAAAATTTATATAAAGTGATCCACACCCTGGATCTGGGTTAACAACAGTGATCACACTGTTCAGGTCAAGAGACCTCTACCACAGTTATACGTGGGACAACAAACAACAGCTCAAAGCTGTCCAGGTCACACTCAACCTCTACCACTATCCACAGTGGGAAATAAAGGATGTAAAGATTGTGAGTGAGGATTTACAAATCCTCCAGTTAAGGTTCATGAGACAGTGTGTGTGTAATAATTAACAGGCTAAAAACACTGTTCGTAATGCAAATACTAAATCACTTAGAGCAAGATATAGAGTTTAGAATGGCTCTAGTGATTACAGTGCTGGTCTGGACTCCTTTGGATTTGATCAGAAACGGTTCTAAGTCCTTCTCATGTATTTGACTAAAAAACATAGTATCGTTTCTTCTTTCTGTGCTTCCAGGTTCAGCTTGGTTATCGGCTCAGAAAATGAAGTGTTCTGTGTAGTTCTTCTTTAGCATAGATTTCTCGATGTATGATCTGTGTTCTAGAGTCTGGTAGTAGTAGTCTTGTGAGTGAAGGTTCTCCAGTTGTTCTTGGAACGTTTTGACCTTGATCACAAGTGTGTTATGTGTGCTTGATCTCTTCAAGTCTCTTGTCTCATTTTTTTTACTGATACATACACGTTGTCTTTTATGCCTATTTTTCTGCTGAGAAGAAGTAATGATTATTCTTTTCAATCGTACTTGGTACGGTTTCCTGAAATGGAAACATAAATCATTTAATAACATTAAATGCATCAAAAGTAACAAATGTAGTCATTAGTGTAATAAAAAAATAGTGTCAAGGATATAGGATTTGACTCCTCAGTTCATTATAGGTAGCCGTTTGTTTGTAGACGTGTACAGTTGACTATGTGTAGGATCTTCCATCGGTATCTCTTTAAACTCTTATCGGTGGCTCTTATCGGTATCTCTTATCGGTAGCTCTTATCAGTAGCTCTTATCGGTAGCTCTTATCGGTAGCTCTATGAACTTAGTTCCATCGATTGCTCTTGGCTGTCGGTAGCTCTATGCAACGGTAGCTCTTATCGGTAGCATCATGAACTTAGTTCCATCGATTGCTCTTGGCTGTCGGTAACTCTATGCGTTGGTAGCTCTGTGAATCGGTAGCTCTGTGCATCGGTAGCTCTGGCTATCGGTAGCTATCTGTCTATCGGTAGCTCTGTGCATCGGTAGCTCTATGCATTGGTAGCTCTGTGCATCGGTAGCTCTGGCTATTACACATATCGGTAGCTCTATTCAGGTCAGTGATACTTACACTTCTGTCTTATGCAAAACACATCTAATTCACTTAGAATCATTTCAAAACTTATATAAACTTGGATAATCGAGATTAACATAAATCAGAAATTATTTTAAAATTATTATTAACTTGATCATAGATTTGAAAGAATTAAAGTGTAGATCAACAGTAATTGTGAATATCATAATATATGAACACATATTTGGGATTGTCAAAACATATGAATACAAGATTGGGATTATCAAAACAGGTGAGGTCAACAATCTCCCCCTTTTTGATAATCACAACATATGATATGGCCATTTTAAGAAAGTGAGAATATAGTATTAGATAGTATAACAATAATATTCAATTTTCCTAAAGAAAACAGTATCTGAAGAAAGAGGAAATAGTAATAGAAATATATAGATAAAAAATTATCATAGGTAGAACTAAATACAATAGTATCAGAGATAAGGTTTGAAAGAATTAGTACCAAAGAAGGAAATGTATGAAATAGTATCAAAGGCACTTCCTTTGATCATATTTCTCCCATTTTGAGAAATAGTGTCAAAGGATCCTCCTTTGATCAAATTTCTCCCCTTTTGTTTTTCTTTTGAGCATATTTCTCCCCCTTTGTGATAATCAAAAAGTGGGAAACCAAACGTAGAAAACTAATAAACTGAGATAGCGGAAAGAAAGGCATTTGTATTAGATCAGAAAAAAATTACATAAACAGAATAGAGAAGAGAAGAAAAAAACATTATTCGTATCAAACATCCTTGCCACTTTATCAATCCACATCATCAATGTGAGATTTTCCCTTGGGATCAGAAGAGAATTCAGGTGTGGAGGATAATGGGGAGGACTTTGGAATTCCAGAAATGATCAGAGGAGGCTGAGCAACTGATACAGTGTCGGGCCTGTATTGGTAAGTCCTTTGAGTGATCATAGGTGTGAGACTTCTTATGCCTTGAGCAGGAGTCAGCTGAACTGGAGACGCAGTAGAGGTAGAGGTAGGCAAAGCAGGAGGTACAATGACCGGTCTAGCATCCACATGCAGGAAGGGCAGAAATAGGTTTCTGAAATCCATTATAATGCTTCCTCCTCTCTCCATTGCAGACACAAAATCATCTCTATTTTCAATGAATTTATCCAAAGCAGGAGTAAGCTACCTAAGCTTACTAACCTGCTCTCTGAAGGCCTGAGTCACTGGGGGTAACTTTTGATTCTCAAGGAGAAGTTTGAAATGGTTGGTCAGTTTTTGCTTGGTATAAACCTTTTCAAAATAAGTATCCACCTTATTCTTGATTGCCTTTTGAGAAGAAGAGGCCTCTCTCATGTAGTCCTGGACGATTTTCATTATTTCTCTGGCTGAATCCCATATAGACAGCACAACTCGACTTAAATCCGATGACTCCATAGAGCCACTGCTGAAATAGAACCAAGCTCCTCCTTCATCAGAGCATGAAATTGATTCAGATCAATTGCAGGTTTTGGAACTAGAGGACCAACAGAGAAGGATACAGTTTCTTTGAAGATTTTGGTCAACCCACTAATCAGATTTTGCATTTGAGAGTCCTGGTCATTGACATGATCATTCACAGATGTTTTGAAAGCTTCAAACACTGAGACAAGCTGACTTACAACACTCTTCACATAAGCTAAATCCTTGTAAGCTTGAGATTTTGAACTCATGAAAGAGTCTAAGGCAACAACAGATATCCATAGAGCTTCAAGATCTGCTTCTAGCCTAGAAGATTGAGTGTGGAACTCCTTGACTTCTTCCATTAGCTCACCCACAAAAGTTGACAGATTTCAACCAAGATAAATCTCAAAAGACCTTTCTAACAACTTCATTTCTTCACCAAAACAGTGCTTCATCTTAGCAACAGAGGTACTGAAGGATTCCTTCAGCTCATGCTTTAGGGATTCGAGGTCAAACTTTGTAACAAAATCAGTAGGAGAAACTGTAGTAGATACTCTTTCAGAAGCGAAACTGACTACAGAGTTAGCCATGACTAATTAAATCGAGGATACTAAAAAAGATTCCATTGTCTTTACTTCTTCTACAAAACAGACATTGAGATTTTCTTTCAACACATCTAAATCATGTACTCGGACCACATCAGCAGGTAATAACTAAGGATTGATGTCATAGCTGATCTTCGGTCTATTCAAAGATACTTCATTATCCGAATCAGGATAATCCCAACCAAAGACTATAAAACCTGGGTCTTCTACCCAGTCTTCAGACTCGATAGTCACTGTAACATTTCCAAACCTGGTGTGATGCTCCCCCTCAATGGGTGCATTATCATATATAGCAACTACATTCTCTACAGGTCTTTCTTCATCAGAATCTTCCACAACAACTTCCATCTCTACAGCAGCAGGATGATTTTCTGGAATAGGTACAGCTTCTCCTCTTTCTCTTTCTTCATCCATAGAAGGTGCAACTGAGCTTCCAATAACTGGACTCAGACTCAATTCAGCAGAATCAGATAATTCAGAGGCATTCTTTTCTTCTTCTACATGCTCAGAGACTGACTGGTCTTCCTCATTAGCAGGTGTCTCCACTTCTGGTAGCACTTCCTTTTCTAAAGACATAATTTTAGCAACAGGGCTTGGAGGATAGTCAGGATCTCCACCCTCATTCATAGGAGTTTCTTCCTATTCTTCTTCTTCTTCTTCTTCTTATAACTCATCACTGTACTCAGGTTCCTCTTCATCAGGTCCTAGACTTAGATCTCTTTTATCCTTTGGCCTTGAAGGATAATCGATAGGATTAAATTTATCATATACCTTTTGGTCATCATTGACCCATTCTCCTCTCCACGGATTCCAATTAATCTTCATATATTTGCAAATTGTAGTAGTGATACAAAAGTTGCACTTCACTAAAACTGTCTCATCTTGAGATTCAGCTATCCCTTTCACTTTGATCATTACAGAAATCAGTTTAGAAAAGAATAGGGTGTTAGTCTTTGATTTTGGCCTTGTCATATCTTCCATTTGATTCATCACCAATCTACACAAATTGAATTTGACATAATGTCTCAAAAGATGTAGAAGATAGATATCCTGATATCTCAAATTAGAAAAGTCTCCTCTCCTTGGTATCAACACATGTTGAACAAACTTGAACAGTAATATGTTCTCTCCATCCATTTCTGCAGCAACCACTTGCCTTGGAGTTCCATCACCAGTCAGTTCTTTCAATGCGGTCTCATGATCAAAAATGTCACTGGTAGGTGGCATTTCTCTTGATACATATCCAGACACACCTTCATGAGGAACTTTTAAGAAATCATCCCATTATACTGATGAAAATGATAGCACTTTACCATTTACAAATGAGGATACTCGGTTCTCATTCTCTAACTTCTCGAAGCTTACGAACCCGTAAAAGTGTTTTACCAACTTTGGGTAGTAGGGACCGTTGTTATTTGAAAAGCAGTCTACCCATTTCTGAGCTTCCAGAACTGCGAGCACCAAAGACTTGCTGGGCAGCAACCAGTCTACACATAGCTCTTTTTCGATCACAATAACTCTATTTTGCAGATGAGGATTTACTGGTCTCCGTCCTGACATAGTTCTAACAGCACTACTCGCTTCTGGCTCGGACTTCTTCCTTTTTGCTTTAGGCTCAACACGGTCTTCTCGGATGACAGGAATTTTGGTTTTTGCCATCGCTGGTTCGAGGGATCTCAGGTTTGCAAAGGGTTTGGGTTCTAAGGTTCGAAGGTAAAAGGTTTTTGGTTCGGTGGAGTGAGAAGCGGCTTAAACTTAGTTTTATCATTTAGGAATCATAAGTTAAATAAATAATAATAAAATTAAAAAAAAAGAAAAAACGGTTCAGATTCTTGACAGAAGACAAAAAGATTTAAAACAGCGCTTTATCGGTGAGGATTTCTATCAGTGAGGATTTCTATGGGTGAGGATTTCTATCGGTGAGGATTTCTATCGGTGAGGATTTCCATCGGTGAGGATTTCTATCGGTTAGGATTTCTATCGGTGAGGATTTCTATCGGTGAGGATTTCTATCGGTGAGGATTTCTATTGGTGAGGATTTCTATCAGTGAGGATTTCTATCGATGAGGATTTCTATCGGTGAGGATTTCTATCGGTGAGGATTTCTATCAATGAAGATTAAACATCACCATCTCGTGCCTAATGTAATATAACCTATCCAAACTTAAGGGTTTTGTGAAAATGTCGGCCAATTGATGTTCAGTGCCGATAAATTCAAGAGAAATATCACCCTTTTGATAATGATCTCTCAGAAAATGATGTCTTGCATCAATGTGTTTGGTTCTTGAGTGAGATACAGGATTCTTTGAGATGTTTATTACACTAGTGTTGTCACAGTTAATCGAAACATGCTTAAAATCATATCCATAGTCCCAGAAAGTGTGTTTCATCCACAGAATTTGTGCACAGCAACTACCAGCATCTATATACTCTACTTCGGCAGTGGATAGAGCTATAGAATTCTGATTTTTACTACACCAAGATACTAAGGATTTTCCTAATAAATGACATGTTCCTAAAGTGCTTTTTATGTCTAATTTTCAACCAGCAATGTCAGCATCTGAATAACTCATTAACTCAAAGGATTGTCCTTTTGGATAAAATAAACCAAGGTTAAAAGTATGTTTGAGATACTTGAAAATTCTTTTAACAGCAATAAAATGAGATTCTTTCATGTTAGCTTGAAATCTTGCACACATACATACACTGAACATAATATCTAGTCGACTAGCAGTAAGATAAAGTAAACTACCAATCATACCCCTATAATTGGTTTGATCCAATGGTTTCCCAGTTTCATCTGTATCCAATTTACAGATTGTACTCATAGGAGTTTCACTCTCCTTAATACTATCCAAACCAAAATGTTTTAAAAGATCCTTTGTATATTTACTTTGATTCAAAATAATACCATTTTCATTTTGAAATACTTGAAATCCCACAAAGTATTTATGTTCTCCCATTAAACTCATTTCAAATTCATTTTGCATACTTTTTGAAAAATCAGTACATAAAGAATGTTTAGAAGATCCAAAAATAATATCATCAACATAGATTTGTACAACTAAAATATCTTTAGAAATTACTTTAATAAAAAGAGTTGGATCATCAATCCCTTTAGTAAAAACTTTTGAAATAAGAAAATTGTTGAGTCTATCATACCAAGCTCTTGGAGCTTGTTTTAAGCCATATAAAGCTTTAGAAAGTTTAAAAACTTGATTTGGAAAATGGGGGTTTGTAAATCCATGAGGTTGTTCTTCAAAAACATCTTCAATTATAAAACCATTTAGAAATGCACTTTTGACATCCATTTGAAATAACTTGAAATTTAGATGTGCATCATATGCAAGTAAAATCCAAATGGCTTCTAGTCTAGCTACTGGTGAAAAGGTCTCCTCATAGTCTATGCCTTCTTCTTGACTATATCCTTGTGCAACTAGCCTAGCTTTTTTTCTAACTACGTTTCCTGATTCATCAACTTTATTTCTAAAAACCCATTTACTGCCTATTGTTAGTGTGTCCTTAGGTCTGTCAACTAATTCCCAGACTTTGTTTCTTTCAAATTGATTTAACTCTTCTTGCATAGCCATTACCAGTAATTCATCAATGATAGCATCATTAATATTTTTGGGTTCTAGCTGGGAGAGAAAAGCTTGATGTTCAACCTGATTTCTTAGAGAAGCTCTAGTCTATGTTCCTCTATGAAGATTACCAACAACAGCATCCAAAGGATGATTCTTTAGAATTCTTGTTGATCTAGTAAAGGTAGGACTAGACACTTCAGGTGCATCAGTAGGTTCGGGTTCAACCGAAACAGATTCTGGAAAAAGTCCAGAACTGGATGTTTTTATAACAGGTTCTTTGGATTTATCATTAGGGTCCAGAATAGGCAAATCTTCTTCAAGATTCTCAAGAGAGGTTTTAGGCTCATGTGGATCGGTTTCATCGAATTTTATGTGAACAGATTCTTCCACACATTTGGATTTCTTATTAAACACTCTAAAATATTTACTTGAAGTAGAGTAACCCAGAAAAATTCTTTCATCACTTTTAGAAGCAAACTTGTCCAGATTATCCTTTGTGTTAAGAATAAAGACTTTGCAACCAAAAACTCGGAATTAATTAACCTTAGTCTTCCTATTGTTCCATAACTCATATGGGGTTTTCTTAAGAATAGGTCTAATCAAGACTCTATTGATAACATAACAATATGTATTTACAGCTTCATCCCAAAAGTAAATAGGCAGTTCATATTCATTGAGTATGGTTATAGCTATTTCTTGAAGGGTTCGGTTTCTCCTTTCTACTACGCCATTCTACTGAGGTGTCCTAGGAGCTGAAAAGTTATGAGTGTAGCCATTGTGTAAGCAATAAGATTCAAAGTCTTGATTTTCAAACTCACGACCATGATCACTTCTCAGGGTCTTAATTTTGAGTCCACTATGATTTTCTGTAGACTTGGAGTATTTATTAAAGGAAGAATAATCTTCACTTTTGTGAGCTAAGAAATATACCCAAATATATCTAGAGAAGTAATCTACTAGAACATATACATAGTGCTTCCCATTTAAACTATATACTCTTGATGGTCCAAAAAAATCCATGTGAACCAACTCATGTGGTTGAGAAGTTGAGACTTATTTCTTTGATTTAAAAGAAACTTTGTGTTGTTTTCCCTTTTGATAGGGATTACACACTTTGTCATTTGGGAATTGTAATTTAGGTAAGTCTATAACTATGTTTTTCCTAGCCAGTTTTCTAAGTGAGTGAAAGTTGCAGTGTCCTAATCTCATGTTCCATAGCCAAGATTCTTTATGGAAAGCATTCAAACAAGGAATATTTTGTTTAGCTAAAGAATCTAAATCAACAGCATAAACATTTTCATTCCTTAGAGCAGAAAATACTAAAGCATTTTTGGAGTTAAAAACATCACGGGAATCATTTTCCAACTTGACATTGAAACCATCATCACATAATTGAGATATACTAAGCAAGTTATATATAAGTCCATCAACGAATAAAACGTTAGAAATTAATACTGAGTCAGTATTACCAATTTGGCATAGGCCGATGATTTTTCATTTAGAGTTTTCACCAAAGGTGACATGACCTCCATCAACCATTATTAAGCTCTTGAAGCAAGAATAATATCCAGTCATGTGTCTTGAGGACCCACTGTCTAAATACCATATCTTCTTGTGAAAACTCTTCAAGCAGGTCTCCTATAAAATAGATTTAAACAGGAAATGACTTTGGTACCCAGATTTTATTGGGTCCAGATAGGTTAGCAATCAGGGCTTTAGGTACCCAGATTTGTTTTATTGGTTTCATACAATTAACAGAAGTAACATATTTGGAAAGATAAACTTTATTTGGTCTATAACCATATGAATATCCTATTGAAGCATATGAATATCCAAAACTGGAACTAGCAATATTTTTTTCAGACTTAGGAATAAATCGGGTTCTGGTGAACTGTCTCTGTCCAAGTTGGTATCCTAAACCAGTAGCATATCTAGGTGCAACATGCTTTCCTAGCATTTAAGTTAGAGCATTCTTTCCATTTGTGAATTTTTCTAAGTCCTTTCTGAGTTGCTCATTTGACAGTTTCATTTCTGTATTTTCCATTAACATTTGAGCATTCTTTTCCTTTTCTATATCCAGATGAGATTTATTCTTAACACTTAAATCATACTGTTTCATTAAACCATTGTATTTGTCTTTAAGCTCATTACAGGTTTCTTCTAACATATCACAGTATTCAAATAGTTCATATTTTGACATGTTTTCCGAATTAGAATCATCTCCAGAATAATATGAATTTAAAACAGGAGTGTCAGATGTTACCTCAGAAGTATTTGTCATGAAACACATATTGGCTCGATTCCTTTCAGAGTCCGAAGATTCAGCTTCACTATTGCAATCTTCTGAAGCACTCCAGGTAGACTTCATGGATTTCTTGTACTTCATGTCTTTGTAATCATATTTCTTTTTGAATTTTAACATTGGACAGTCTACTTTGATATTTCCATTTCGCTTGCATTCGTAGCAGTCAACTTCATCAGTCCGGTCAGCTTTCTTCCAATCCTTTTTCCATTTTCCTTATTGATCATACTTTCCTTTGTAATTTGTTTTCCTAAAGAATTTCTTTTTCCTATAAAACTTCTTGAATCTCCTGGCTATCTGAGCCATTTCTGCATCACTGTCATACTCTGAGTTTTCACTTGTTGAACTCTCATCCTCCATTTGTATTTTCACCTTCTCCTTCCTCTTCAAAGCAGTAGACTTGAAAGCTATAGATTTTCTTTTCAGTTCATCATCTTCCTCTTTGTTTACCTTGAGATATTCTTCATACATCATCAATTTTCCAATAAGTTCTTTGACAGGTAGAGAAAAAATGTCACATGATTCTCTGATTGAGACAGATGTGCCTCTCCATCGGTCTGGTAGACATATCAAGATTCTCAAAATTTGTTCCTTTGGTGGAACAACTTTTCCGAATGAATTCATCGTGTTGACTATCTCATTAAACCTGAGATACATGTCAGAAATAGGTTCATCAGACTTCATTTTAAAATTATCATACTTAATAGTACAAGTGTTCAATCTCATTTATTTAACATTATTTTTTCCTTCATGAGAAACAGTCAAGGTATCCCAAATTTCAAATGCAGTTTTGTATGCAGAAATTCTGTTGAATTCTTCATCTCCTAGAGCACAGTACAGAGCATTCATAACTTTACAATTATTATTGTAAGAAGTCTTGGTATGTTCGTCTCAAGTAGATCTATCAGTAGTGGGAAATTTGTATTCAGATTCAATACCAGCCCAAATATCAAAACTCATGCTTTCTAGATGAATTTTCATTTTAATTTTCCACTGAGCATAGTTATTTCCATTAAAGAAAGGTGGCCGGTTAGTAGCAGCACCCTCAAGTCTATTATCCATTATAAACAAAATTTAAAGAGATAAAAATTTAAATATAACAGAAATTTTAAGAACTTTAGAATACAACTAAAATCACAGTTGAAAAGCAGAGATTAAATAAAATTTTTGCAAAACACACGCCCTATGATACCAAATGTTGGTCAGAGTGGAAACTCAAGAGGGGGGTGAATTGAGTTCCAATTAAAATTTCTGCTAAAAACAATTTCTATTAAAATACCCCAATTTCAAAAACAAATTAAACTGTACTGAATTTATATAGATTATAAAGGTTCAATTAGTTTCTCAAAGATTGATTAGTCCTCAGTTAACTTAATATTATGATTAGGTTAACTTTTGAAACTAACATACTGGTTTATAATAAATATAAAAACTTGCGAGTTTAACTTTCAAAAATCTTTGAAAATAAATAATATTTCAAAGTAATAGCAGTGGAATATGAAATAAATGTATATAGTATGGATATAGGTTTTGACTAAAAACACAAGAGTTAACCAAGTGGTTCAGTCTCAAGCCGAGACTTAGTCCTCTTAAAATTTATATAAAGTGTTCCACACCCTGGATCTGGGTTAACAACAGTGATAACACTATTCAGGTCAAGAGACCTCTACCACAGTAATACATGGGACAACAAACAACAGCTCAAAGCTGTCCAGGTCACACTCGACCTCTACCACTATCCACAGTGGGAAATAAAGGATGTAAAGATTGTGAGTGAGGATTTACAAATCCTCCCGTTAAGGTTTAAGAGACAGTGTGTGTGTAATAATTAACAGGCACACATACTGCTCGTAATGCAAATACTAAATCACTTAGAGCAAGATATAGAGTTTAGAATTGCTCTAGTGATTTCAGTGCAGGTCTGGACTCCTTTGGATTTGACCAGAAACAGTTCTGAGTCCTTCTCTTTTATTTGACTGAAAAACTGAGTATAGTTTCTTCTTTTAGTGCTTCCAGGTTCAGCTTGGTTATCGGCTCAGAAAATGAAGTGTTCTGTGTAGTTCTTCTTTAGCATAGATTGCTCGATGTATGCTCTGTGTTCTGGAGTCTGTTAGTAGTAGTCTTGTGAGTGCAGGTTCTCCAGTTGTTCATGGAACGTTTTAAGCTTGATCACAAGTTTGTTCTGTGTGCTCGATCTCTTCAAGTCTCTTGTCTCATTTTTTTTACTGATACATACACGTTGTCTTTTATGCCTATTTTTCTGCTGAGAAGAAGGAATGATTATGCTTTTCAATCGTACTTTGTACGGTTTCCTGAAATGGCAACATAAATCATTTAATAACATTAAATGCATCAAAATTAACAAATGTAGCCATTAGTGTAATAAACAAATAGTGTCGAGGATATAGGATTTGACTCCGCAGTTCATTATAGGTATCCATTTGTTTGTAGACGTGTACGGTTGACTCTGTGTAGGATCTTCCATCGGTATCTCTTCAAACTCTTATCGGTGGCTCTTATCGGTAGCTCTTATCAGTCGCTCTTATCAGTAGATCTTATCGTTAGTTCTTATCGGTAGCTCTTATTGGTAGCTCTTATCGGTAGCTCGATGAACTTAGTTCCATCGGTTACTCTTGGCTGTCGGTAGCTCTATGCATTGGTAGCTCTTATCGGTAGCTTGATGAACTTAGTTCCATCGGTTTCTCTTGGCTGTTGGTAGCTCTATGCATCGGTAGCTCTGTGCATCGATAGCTCTGTGCATCGGTAGCTCTGGCTATCGGTAGCTATCCGTCTATCGGTAGCTCTGTGCATCGGTAGCTCTGTGCATCGGTAGCTCTGTGCATCGGTAGCTCTGGCTATTACGCATATCGGTAGCTCTATTCAGGTCAATGATACTTACACTTCTATCTTATGAAAAAACATCTAATTCACTTAGAATTATTTAAAAACTTATATAAACAAGGATAATCGAGATTAACATAAATCAGAAATTATTTTAACATTATTTTTAACTTGATCATCGATTTGAAAGAATTAAATTGTAGATCAACAGTAATTGTTAATATCATAATATATGAACACATAATTTGGATTGTCAAAACATATGAATACAAGATTGGGATTATCAAAACAGGTGAGGTCAACAAATATATTATTTTTTGGATGGGAATAATAATGATGTGTAATTCATGTAAATAATAAATATAACATGAAAATGATTCTTTATATATGATATATCTTCCAATTGTATATTATTTTAATAACAAAATATTGATATTGTCACTCGTGCGTACATACAGACTACCGTCTCCATAAACGCGATGTGATTTATTCCCCATCATATCCATTCAAGTATAATTCTCATTTCATGATTAAATATAATTTTTAATAACTTGATGTCATTATGGATATGAATAAGATACGAACTATCAATAAACATGGCTTATGTAACAAAACATATATAAGAAAACGAGTAGGTTAACACCCGAAACGACAATACTACTAAGATATTATTAACAATGAAATGCTAAAAGATCATATATGATATCATATTTATGTAAATGATTATTTTATAGTTTAATAAAAATTATTTTACCATTATACAGAAGTATAACCTAGCCTCAACCAAGGAAAAATACAAGGTAAGGGTTTATTTCACAATCTCTTCACTATCCGAGGCTGTATATACGTAATTATCTACTGGGACCTCTTTATCATCAACATCCATGTTTCTTTAAAATGTATTTCAAATCATTCTTAATATTTTATAGAATATGGTTAAATGTCATTTATACACTTGTTTGACTTTTTATAAGACGTTTATAAAGGAATCATTCCGTCGTTTTCCAAACAATTTCCTTTTTAACCATTTAGACAGAATTAAGGTAAGAATAACTTTTTTCACTTATATTGCGAGTGCAGCTATTTTCCTTCATTATAAAATCTTAGAATCTTACCTTACATGCTTATAGGAATATTTTCAAAGTAAATGTTTTAATTATGTGGCATTTAAATGATTTAAAAAAAGAGATATTTCTCTCAAATAGTTTTGATTTCTTCTATGTCAACATCCTTTGATCTAATTTAAGATTATTTGAAGTTGATTTATAATGATACAAAACATCCATATTTTATTGAGGGTTTTGTGATATGTTTGACTGTGGATGTGTTATTTTTAAACCATTCATGGTTTATTTATAAAGTATTGACATTTCGTATGCTAGTTTTAATATGGATGATTTTGTTACATTTAGACCTTTTCATATGAGGAATGCATTGGACTTTATATGTAATGGGTGGAGCCCGCTATTGTTCCTCAATGTATCGGTAGGTCTCATTAGAAAAACTAGTGTCTTGGCACAAGTCGTCAACAAAATATTTTTTGTAGTCTTCGCACAAGGCCTTGACTATGGGGTTATGATAGTCTGGCATTATGCATTCTGTCATTATGAAAGTGGTTATTGATATTTCATGTGATTATTCGACTAAAAGAATATACATGTGAATGAGTGAATGACATTATTTTATTTTATTTCTATCATATTATGTTGAAGTTCATTTTTAAAAGGCTTTTGTTTGAGTTATACATTTCCTTAAATGTTTGGTTTCTTTATGAAAGTTTCTGCTATATTGTTATCTTTACTGGGAATTTGAGCTCACCCTATTCAATGTTTTATTTTTCCCATGATGTGAAGAAGTATTTCCTGAATGACTTGCATGGGTAGTATAAGGGGATATCAGTGTGGATTCAAGATGTTGTAGTAGTTTTCACTTTATGATTTAATGTAAGCTTTATGAATGTATCTAGTGATTCCAAGGAAACTAAACAAAATAGTATTTAGAAACCTGATCTTTTGTTATCATGCCAATGTTATGTAATAATGCACTGACTCTGGGCAACTGGGATTGGGGTGTTACATGGGGTCCCCCACCATTGACATTATTCACGCCAACTCATCTCCATGGCAGTGAGATCTTCCTCACATTGAATGAGAACCACTTTGCTGGAGTGGTGTCTGTCCGTAGGGAAGGGCAACAACCTTTGTGTAAGTCCCAAGAATTTCTCACAGGATGCATCATTCCTACTCCCCCTCATTTCTTCAGTTCGAAAGTTCTAAGAGGGGGGATGGGCACCAAGACCTTCCTTATCTCATCCATCTCTCTTCGGGATTTGTCTCGATTGGGCCTCCACATTGGAGTATGTCCCAATATCCATATCCATGGGATTCTAACCATGAACAAGCCCCATTTTCTTCTTTGGGTTGCTAACCACGCATATTCCCCACATCACATACCACATATACACCTTTCCTGACATGATCATTCGTTCACTGTTGCCTCTTGTTTCTCACACTGAGTAGGACTCACTTGGGGTTATAGTAATAATTGACCATGACATCCTTCATGGGCCTCCTTAGAGCGTAATCCATAAACCCAACATCCGAACTACGTGGAGTTTGATCCCATCCAAGGAAAGGTACACAAGATGCCTCGCTAAGGTTCAAGCCCAACTCCTACTTGACCTGACCCCTTCACGTCGGTACCCTCTTGTCCGCAAGGCGTTAAATTTGTCCCTTTATAAACTATGTGGATGTTGATCCTTAACATGGAAAGTTATGTTGGAATTCACCCTGTGGTTCAATCCCAAAACCTATTTATACTGACCTCTTAACATTGGTACACTGATCCACCATTCCTTAACTATGTGGACTTTGAACCATGCCATGACAGGGTACCTAGGAAGCCTCCCTGAAGATCATGAAAAACATGCATCAGTCTCCACCACTTCTTTTCAGTTCACCCTCATCCCATGTGATGTTAAACTATATTCCCCCAATCGACAGTAAGCCATTCCATTATACAATCTATGGTAAGCCGTTGGAACCCATATCGATAGTAAGTCGTTGTGTCCCACAACCAGCAGTAAGTCATTGTGTTCCCCATCCAGCGCTAAGCCATTTTAACCCCATTCAGTAGTAAGACATTGTAGTACACAATCAAAGGTAATCTGTTGTAGTCCCCTCTATTGGGACTCACATATCTGGTTCACCGCTCAGACGTTAGACCATATTGGGATTCTAACCACGCATAAGCCTCAAGAATCATCTTCGAGTCACTATCCTCTGCACACACCATGATTTAATGCCCTCATCCTGAACTTTGTGGACATTGATTCCCTACCATATGGATACGTAGGAAGACTCTTTGAGAATCAATCCAAACATCATCGCCATCATCATGGCAGTTCCATCTCATTCTCTATTAAATCCACTCATAACTCCATCTCCCATCCACATTCATATCAGGGCTACCACATCCCAGGGAGATCATGTCATACACTCTCTCGCTGCTCCATGAAGTAATCAGGTAACTAACCAAATGTTTGCCCCAACATTAGTGTTCCCTCTAAGGGCTACACCCATTTGATCCACTCCCTTTGGAATTCTGTTCAGTCTGATCTATCTTGTCTAGGTGTTAATCTTATAGCATACCTTTTTTCAAACATGGGAAGCTGATGAACAACTCAGACCCAGGACCATGTCATATAATTCCACATACATGACGTGGGATGCCTGTGGCTTCCATGCCCTCGATAATCCATGTCATAAGAGGAAGGAAACAGGTTCTCTAGTGTCCCAGACCCACCAACAATTTCCAACGTGACTACTCCCCTAAGTAAAGCTTGTTACCCTGACCAGACGAATTCGAATTTCTTGATATAAGTCTTGTAATTAACCTATGTATATGATGTCCTGGAACTGGGAAGAGTTTCCAGAACAATATCTTAATAAATGAGGGAGAACTAGACTAGGTGAAGAGATCTGAGGAGGAATCTACGAAATGAGGAATTGACATTCCATCATGCCATTTTGATGATGGAGTAAATGTCCCTAAATAAGTGATGGATGTCACCTTCCTTTGGAAAATGAGAATGTGGGGAAACTTTCAGCGTGTACTCGACATATGGATACCCTCCCCAGAGAAAGCATCATAAACAAAAGTAATATATGGTTTTGTGGTGCAATTTGTACCATGAAATATGCCTCCTACATATCAGTATATAAGGAATCATAACCTACGTTGTTTAGTGTTGATTGATGGTACATGTCATACCTTTATGGTTATTTGAAAGGAAAAAAATGTAGTTTTCATTATAGGTTATTAAATCATGAACCATGATATGTTATGTCTGACACTTATTGAGTCATCCTATATATCCTATTATAAAATAATCAATGACCATGTTATTTTAGTGTAATGTTTATTTTCTTATGATGGGAAAAAAATTTATGTTTCATATTTTTTTGTGAGAAATTATGTTATATAGTTTAAATTTATTGTTTTTGGACTTCTCCATAAATAATTCCAATCAATGGAAGGAATGAGACTTACATATGGATAACCAACTCTAGTTTATCATTACCATTGTTAAAAAATACAAAAAAAAATGATTTCTCTTATGTAACATAGCCAAATTAGGATAATAAACCCATAGGTAATATATAATATTGAGTATGGTATGATCACATGTAATATAGGCCTTGGCGGGATTTTTTATAAAGAATATGACCCATTAAATTTGAATTTATCACCTGGGTGAATTCGTGGTATATTTTATGTTGGATGTGGCCTCTTGAGAATTAGTTTGGGATGACACATGGTTTAACCATGTGGGTGTGGATTACTAATGTATAACTATGAAATGATAATTATAGAGTGCATGATTGGGTCTTACACATGAGGTGGAGTCCCACATATTTATCAGGTCCCCTTTGGTTGAAGATAGAGTAAGGAATGATGACTAGACCCATGGAAAATATGACCTAAATGATAGATGGACCATAGGGGATATGTACCATTTTGATTGAGTTGGGTATTACACTTGAGCTACCCATATAGGGATTTATTTGTTACAATGATGAGTCATAATGGTGAAATCGTTAAAGGGAGAAAGTCTACATTTGATACCCTGTGTGAAATCCCAAGCATACATTGATCAGTGTGGCGACTGGGGAGGCTAACTCAAAACATGGGTCTCCATGATGATAAGCATGTGAAAATGAAGGTTTCAATATTATCCTCATAATATTGACACTAATTATTATTTTAATACATTATAGTAAAAACATTAAGGGCCTGATCAGATAGATAGGACATGAATGAATTTAATTTTATCAATTGAATTCCTAATATGTGGGATGAAAATTCAAGTTCATGGACTGATCTATTATTCCCAGGGGCTGTATAGGAGGCCTTACTGAAATTGGGTTTATAAGGATCCAACCATTGTGTATGGAATCTAGGATTTCCACTTAGGCTGATTTACAGTATATAGAATAGCATGTGAAAAGAAAGGATGAAAAAGATGTCAAGTTTCACATAATATGATTTCTTCACAAAATACAAATCCCTAAGTCAGATGATTCATTCTCATGGACAAAAATAAGTGTAAAAAAATTAATTTTCCAATCCTCATTAATATATATTATTTCATGTGAAATGTGGATCGACCTGGAAAATAATTTATCGTTATCAATAAGTGAATTTTTTTCTTAAACTAATCTAAGTGAACTCTGTAGTTCAAGTTGTTCCATGATAGACCATCTGTCATGGACCTTTTTAAATTTTGTTCACATGGTACATCTATGATTAAGGCATATAATCAACCATACATGAATTGGTATTTTAATGTTCCTCTAATAATAATTCATAGAATCATCCCCCTATGAAGTAACATTGTTGCTATGCTTTGTGGGGGGGGAGATTTTAAAAGGATCTTCATAGTCTGTTATATATGTGGTGTGTTTTATAAAGGGTATTCATGATATTTTTCCTATTTCCTTATCATGGTTTTTCTCAATAAATTCCATTAGGTTATCTTTAAATTTTTTTTAAATAAACTCTTCAATAATTTTTGGATCATCATGAGGAAATTATATCTCTCTTCAAATTGAATACCCCTCCAGAATTAAAAAAATTATCACTATAAATTATAGTTATAAGTATTAAAATGAAACTTATTCATGAAATTGATTGTATTTTTAGATGAATACATCTATTTAGTAGTCTAATGTCTCAGTAATGAATTAATCTCAGCCTATGAGGGGGCTCAATGAGTATGAATGATGCCACCAGTCCACTAATAATGGGACTTTGGTCTATAAAGGGAGTATGTTCACTTGATTTAAATATTCAAGGCATATAAAAATGTTCATTTCCTATGAAAGGATAATATACCACCAATATATCAATTTATCCCTCTATAAAAATCCATTATCTGTGAATGGAGTTAAATAATTAAATGGAATCCTTCCAGACCTCTGTATATGACCTTTTTACATGAATAGAGTATGCCCATTTTTAGTCATCATGCATACCCTCTATAAATATCCTCCATTTATGATATAAATATGATTTTGTAAATGAATTAATCACTTTTTAATTATTATATCCCTTTGAGATGAAATGTATCCATCCAATTTTCTTAAAAAATTTAATTGCAATCCATTTTATTAACGATTTATACATAGTTTTGATTAAAAAAGATCTTCCTATTTTAGTTAGGTTTTATCATCATAAACAAGATCTAATTATAAAAAATTGATGTCTTCTATATAATTACTTCATGGTGTGCATATGAGGATCTTTTTCCGTGAATGATAAGTTATCCCAATTTATATAGGATGTGGGGCTCACATATCACTCTACATAAATCAATCATGACATCCTTTTAGGTGAATTAACACACAAAAATGACCCTCATTACAACCCCATACTGACATTCATCATGAATGATTTTGTAATAATAAAATTATTCATGAATTCTTAATGATTTAACCATCCATTTTGAAAAATATTATTGAAAATGTTTAGAGGTAATCATGTAATGATCAAATGAGGAATTTCATTCTATTATTATTCTTCTTGTGAATTGTTTCTCACATGGAGACAATATTGTGTGTATATGTTTTATGTGAAAATAATAATTTTTTAATTTTAATCATATATATCTTATTTCACTAATAAAATTATTTATATATGAAAATATAATGGCTTCTACTTTATCTCCATTATCTAATATATTTCATTTAGTTGAATTAAGGGTTGTTATCTCTAATAAAAACCAAGGAAAACTTATGATATCATTCAAGATATTAGGATAAGGCTTTTAGTAATATTATAATGTTGGATATTTATAATTAACCACTGTATAATAGGATACCAATATATAGATTCATTATTTAAGTTGATTTATTCATTCCCACGCATTATCAGAAAAATCCATCACCAATTTGTTTGATCCCTAAACTATATCAATCTAAATATATCATTCAAAGGCCAGCCTATCCCATATATATTTAATAGAATAATTTAAACCATGAAAATCTCCCCAATAAATGAATAATATCATTAACAAATCTATACATCCATTACAGAATTATATGCATTAAATCATCAATATCTTATTGAAGAATCATATTAGAGGATAGAGTCCAAATTGGGACATGGGCCAAGGTTATAGCTTCTCTGATGAATGATTCTGGGTCATTAGGTACAATTAGTGATACATAGAATTCATTTAATAATTTAAATTATTTGATCTATGTTGAGCTATATGATTCACCATGTTCATGATGTATCAAGCATTCGATATCCTACTTGGATGGACCGTCATTAGAATTTGAGAAAAAACAATTTTCAAATACTATACATTGTGGTTGTGATTATTATGTGACGAATATAGAAACATGATGGGATCAGAATCAATCATATGATCATTAATGATTTCATTCATATTGAAAACATGTTATTGGTTGTTGAACAAAACCCTCCCCTAAGAGATATTTATCTACTATTGAAGAGAGAATGTTATAAAATGCTCTTCATTGCGATCCAAATATTCTTTTTTGAGGAATGGGATGGAACCATTAATCAAAACCATGAATCTTGGATGCTATTTATAATCCAAGAGATATATCCTAATCAATAATCTTGTAATAAAACATTTGTGTATTGGTCTACCATGAAATAATTCTAGTACAGTTCATTAGGGTATATAATTCACCATAATGTGGCATTGATCTTATCAGTACTAGGATTCATATCTATGTTCCCATGTGGATGAAACATCCAGTTTTGGAATTCTGGCATAGGTTTCAGTGTTGGAACCATGGTCATAGATTCACTACAACCTCATGGAAATCCAATCAATATGGTAATTCTAGAATTTCCCTAATCTAACATATGAAGTGTCATATACAATAAGGTTTGACCATTCATCTTATTAGTGGTACATTACAATTCAAATTTAGTTTAGCTCAGAGATAATTTTAGTGATATGTGTTTTATAAATCCATATAAATTATTTATTTTATGTCTGTACACATAATACTCTACATTTTGGATGGTCAAGAAAATGTCTATGGGAACCAAAAATTCATTTATGTGTGATGGAATCATTCAGATTTCTCATTTATCACCCACGATTCATATACTATAATGACTGTTGATAATGGTGGTGGTACCATGAAAGTGTATTACATTATCATTTCTATCTAATATATTGTTTTAGTTTCTATGGAGGATAATAAAATAGTTTTAAAACCTTATTATTCATTTATATTTCTACAATATTTCTAGCTCCTGCAAAGGATCTATTCACTTCCATTCATTGGGCAAAAATTGAGTTGCATTTTTTCATAATTGAATAGATTATGTGGATTATATAACAAGTGAATAAGTATATCAAGATTTTATTACCTCTAGAAGGCTCATTGTCTAACCAATCATTGGATTATGATCAATAATGGGACCATAATTACATAGAGATTCAACTATGATAGGTTGTTTCATATGTAAATAGATCACTGGCTACTTAGAGTCCATTACACAAGATCACATTGGAGTCGATTCATGGAATGAAAGGTCATAAAACCATGATCCTAATAAAATAAGAAAAATATTAATCTTCATATACCAATTGAATTTAGAATTTTCAAGATCATATATTAGTGTAAAAAAATTCTATTTACCTTACTGTTCATTATAATTTAATACAAATAGATCAAATAAAAATCACTATTTCTATTAAACTACTACCTAGAACAAACTATGGAGTTGTATCTCAAGATATTTTCATATATACCACAATATTTAGATCAAATTATTCTAAGGTTTAATAGATTCAAAATGACATTTCTATAATATCAGGTGATCTGTGTATAGATTGTGAATTTCATTTCAATGATTTGGTGTTTATGTAATACGTATGGCACTAAGTTCACGTTTCATGATAAATAATCCATTGGAGGGAATTGGTGAAAATTCCATGATGATTTGTAAAATATTCCTTGGTTTATGTGTGGGTGTAATTGAATACTAGAAAATTTACACTATAATACATCAATAATTGATCGTTTTAGAGCAATTAGTGATTCTAGGTTGAGACCTCCAATCATTTGATAGCATAAACCTCCAAATGAAATCTATGGAATAGGATTGTAAATATCTATATAGATGATCATTGAAAAATTGAATATTTTTTATCATTTTTCTACTCAAATTATGGAGCTTTAGAAATTTCAGTCAAACAAATTAAAGGTGATAAAAAAGATGATGGAAAGAACATTCGATCTCAAGACCTTCGAGTGGAGGAACCAAGAATTAGTTGTGTCCCTCGAACAAACATGCCCACTTTCCTTGGCTGAGGATGCTATGTGATAAAATTGAAAAAATTATATCGGTGATTCATGTACATTATTTCTGAATATAATGAATTCAATTATGAAAATCAAATTGTATCATTTATTTTTTAATTTCCTTCATGATAAATAGATAGACTCTAAAATTAGGATACTCATATCTTCCTTTAATGAATATATAACGACATATTATTTTTCTTCATTTAAAAAAGCCATACACCATCATAACCATGAATTAAAGTTGATCTTTGAAAATATAAATGGGTAAAATAAAAATAAATGAATCCAATAATCACTGAATGAAATTAAAAAAACTAAATAATGATTTTCAACATGTTTATATAGAAGATAATACATTTATTAACCCATTATCTCTTCAATATGTTAATTAATATGGATATAAGTGAGAAGAATATAGTTACATATGCATCATCACTATACGCTAAGGAAATAATGATTATCAACATCTTTATATAGAAGATAATAAATTTATTAACCCATTGTCTCTTCAATATGTGAATTAATATGGATATAAGTGAGATGAATATAGTTACATATGCACCATCACTATACACTAAGGTATGACTTGAGTGATATAAGATCATAAAAATGATTATACTATTGAGTTTCCAATTATAAAGAAAAGGGTTAGCTCTATATTTCTCTATATGTTCCATCACCATTATCTAATGTTATCTCATTCAAAAATTAAATGTGATTTCCATATGGATGTGTACTTCATGATCATGTATAGGCAATTCAAATTTAGTAGAATATTTACAATCACCATACACTATGGTTATTCCACTTGAAAAAGAATACAATTAATCATCATATTAAAACATCCCATAATTGCATTATTTATTGTAATAATTTTATCCCATACATAAAAAAATTAGGATTAGAGTTTTAGAGGATTGGGAAAAACCTTACATAGTAGAACACATATTTATTTAAGAAAAATAGAAATTTTTTACTATATAAATAAATATAATTTTTTATTAAGTTATCAAACTATCATAATGACTTATACACACATGATAACATTCTAGAAATATCATACACAATACCCTTATTTAAATCATGGGGGAATATAAATATAATAAAGTGGGGTAGAAATCTATTATTGAGGGAACATATGTGATAATGATGTATAAAAAATTAGTTTAGAGAAAGAACATGATTTTATAAAACCTTTGGGTCATGAATAATCAACTGTAAAAATTGAATAATAAATAAAATATCCAGAGATTATGAAATCATGTTAATTTGTAAACAAAATAAAATAAAACGTCCTAATCATATGTCAAGGCTCAAATCCAAGACCATCATCAAATATCCGATAGAACCAAAAACTAAATTAGGTAACCATAAGTCTTATACCTTTCATCTCGTAACATATAAATCTTAACCCAATTCATTATAGGGATATATAATTTTGATCCCACCCATTACATTATAATATGTATATGAAGTAGTGTGAAATATAATAAAATATTTTAAATTTTTTTATAACATAGTTATCCAACAAGAAGGTGATGGGTTTTATATACATTTCCCCGACACATGATCATAATCCATATAAAGAAATAATATGTATACTTTCATTAAATTATGTCTTCAATAGATAGTAATTAATATTATTTGATTTAATTTTAAAATAGAGACACTTTTAAAATAAAACTACAAAATTGCTTAAAATTATGTATAAATAACCTTTAGGTTTTTATAATATTTTTTTTAAAATTAAATACATATAGAAAAAGGAGGATAAAAAATTTAATATCATGAATTACATGAGAGTAAAAAACCTAAATTTAAACATTCATAATGGTAGAAAATGATAAACATGTAGAATATGTAAGAAAGAATAATTATTTTAACAATTTTTAAGGAGATAAAAAGCATGTAAAAATGAGCCATATAGTAAACAATAAAAATATTTCTTTATATTTTTTAATGAAATTTTAAGATTATAGAAAATAAAATATTATATCATAAAATTTTATAAAATTACATACATTAAACAATTTGATGAAAATAGAAATAAAAGAAATGTATTCTCAACTATAAACAAAAAATAATGTTGGGTCTACTTATAAGAAGACCTTTTGTTTAATTGTGAACCACAAGGATTTGAAATTCCTATAATAAATTTAAAAAATAGGAAATAAAAAAATGATAATAAAATAAATTTTTTTCTGAGATAATTTAAATATGATTTCTCATATATGAATTTAAACATACATAATCTTGGATTCCAAGTGATATTGGATATAAACTCTTATTAATAGAATTTAGGTTCTGAGCACACTAGATGCACAATAAGTAGGTGTTAAATTAAAATTTGTTTTCTTATTGAGTTTCTCAAAACCTTGAGAGATGTTATATCATGTTAAATTGTAACAATATTTATTTATATCTAGACGAAAAGATTACCACATATTATGATCCTCTCTTCGATGATGATCTTCCTATTATAAAAACCACATTGGAATTGCTTTTGATTCCCTATAAGGATTGAAGTGTATAATGAATCTTGAAATGATCCACATGTGCCAATTTGATATATGAGGAATTCTAATTTATTTCATGGTGATAGCATAGTGAATAAATTGTCGTTCATTTTCTATATTGGTCTCTTTAACATCCTTTATTGGTGAAGGAGTTCTTATCATTCTTGAGAAGAATAGAGTACGCATTAGAGAGAGGTAGAGAGACGCATTAGAATAGAGTACGCATTAGAGAGAGATAGAGAGACGCCTATTGGGTTTTTGGGATAAAATATTATTTATTTTCATACAAGACATCATCTAATATAATAATCCTTTATAACCCTCATGAAAAATTAATTATAATATTATTAATATTTTAGGGTGTGTGTGCTTACTTCGGCAATAATAAATATAATTTTACCAGTTTCTAAATTTATATTTATCATCAAACATAGTGTTGGTTTGTTTGAACTTCTTAGAATTTAATGAATAACAAAATAAATATATAATGAAATATTTCAGTCATGAATTAATATTTTTGATTAATAAAATGGAATAAAATAACTCCATAGACTCGGGAATAATATATCTTCCAATAATTAAATGGAAATAACCATTAATCATGATAAATGGAGACACTTAATGTGTAACCCTATAAGATTATTTGTCATTTTGATTATGACGGATCTCTTAATTTCCAACATTACTTTTAAAAATGGGTCATGCAACCCAAGATATTGAATATAATGTCCCAATTATGAAAACCACATATGAATTCCTAGTGTGTAATAAAATCCATTTAACATAATATCTCATCAAGAAGGTTTTACATTTCTATCGTCAACCTAGGTGATAGATAAATAATTCATTGAATATATAAAATAAATAATTCCTTACACCATGTACATGGAATTTAATTTGAGGGTTAAACATTAATCAAAGGGTTACGATATAATATTCCATTAATATGGAAGGGGAAAATACTCCTTTACTTATCCATTTATAATATTAGATTTGGGACACAAACAATGTACCATGTATCCCTCCATCATAAGGAATGATGGTTTTCATTAGTAAGTATATTTATATGAGTCATTATATAAATAAATTACTATCTCAATGTCTACATACCATTACAGAAGTGTGTAGATTAGAATATATAATGACATAAAAACATGTTGACTTCATACTTGTTAGTCTATTATCAAAATATATAATCATGAATATTAAAAAGTATGAGCTTCATGAGATGTAGCCTCATCCACATATGATAACTCTAACCTGATAATAAGCTTCTATGTGTCCCATCATAAAATGTTTTCCATCTATATAGCTATATTTAAAAATATATTTGTTACACTTCATGGTTCTCAACATTTTGTGGATATTCTTTTTCCTCGTAAATATGATAGATACCAATTGAAATCATTACATTATAGATATTTAGAAAAACTAACAAGATGTACCAAGATGTTTTTAATATTCAAATAATTTAATATACATGCAATCAAAGTATATATTGTTGTTCCCAGGATACCATCTCCAACAAACAACCACTTGGACTATATCTAACATCCCAAAACATTCATCCAACTGAACCTCCTATGAACATCATGTTTCTTCTAATCCAACAATTTAGACAAGGGGTCCACCATGAATTTTTATATGGAAGTGTGTTATCAAAATCTAGTGTAATTGTTTAATTACTTATATGTACCATGTAAATAAAGTGAATAATGTTTTTCATCCATTTCACATCAGTATATACCTTTGAATCCACAATATACTCAGACTATCCTATAGAATCTATAATTATAACCAACATTGAAATCTTCCAACTCAAAATGCCTCCCTTCAAAGTGATGATGTATCATGTTTGAGACTTTATTTCATCTTTATATATTTGGAAACTAGAATATTAATATACTATAATGACTTTTTCTTCATCTCCTCTATTGACTAGGAATATATGCCTACTATTCCTTAAATATATTAGGATAGAGTTGATTAATATCCAATGGTATTCAGTTGTATCATCTAGATATTTTCTTACTCGACTTAATGAATTGAAAAAATCTAGCCTGGTATAAGGGACATTATACATGAATAACATGATCACAGATGTTTGTATAATGATTTATATCATATTTATATCCTAATTCTTATAAGGATATATTTTTTTAGAATGATTAATTCCATGTCAAACAAGAAACACTAACCTCTTGTAATGTTCTATACTAAATGAATTCAGGGTATTTCCAACATATGTAACATGAATTAGGCCGATAAGCCTCTTGGATCAATCACGATATATCATAATACCAAGAATAAATACTGCCTTTCCTATGTCCTTCATGGTGGAGAATTTATTCATATAATATTTATCAAACTGTAAGACTGGTATTCAATTTTAAATTAGTAATTTTTTATTGGTATATAATATTAAGAAAGCATTTGCACTACCAAATCTCATTTATGGAATCACTGCTCAAATTCATCCTTTATGAACAAAAATTAAATTATGGATTAACAAAAATATATGTTCCAGGTCCTGGATTATTAATTAAATCCATAAATATATTTTTTTAACTTGCACACCTCATTGGAATACATTAATGTTACAAACCATTCAGGCTGTGTCATATAAACATATTCTTGAAGCTTTCTATTAAGGAAGGCTATTTTAAAATTGCTTTTATAAATCGAATATTCATTGGAAAGCAGTAATTTCATTTATTATTGTGATTGATTTCTATACAATAGCTGGTGAAAGGGTTTCACCATGGTAAATTTCCTGAAACTTTTTAAACCCTTATAAAACCATATATGCTTCATATTTATTAAAATCCCATCCATATATAGTTTCTTCATAAATACCCACTTTCAAAAACTGAATTTTACATCCACTAGATGATATAATAAAATCCAAACTATGGTTTTCCATATAGACTACATCTTATAATTCAACAATTCTTTCTATTCAGAATAATCTTTTCCCCTTATATATTTCATAAGGGTCCTAGTTTCATTGTTATCAATAAATAGTGAGTCACCATCCTCAGTGACTAGATAACCATACCATTATGGTTCTCTAAGATCTCTTGTAATCATACATTGTAGTTGTGTCTCTAGAACAACATATTCATCCACATGGATTAGTAGAATATGTTCATCAACTAACAATTGTATTCCTTGATCCTTGACTTAAATAAAGAATATCATTCTCCCTCTATCAGTTTTTGATATTTCCTACCTCACATGTAATATGAAATATCATTACACTATTAATTTTCCATCATAAGTATTGAATATGTAATAAACCATTTATTATTTGGGGAATCCAATACAGTTACACTTGGTTACTCATGGAGGAAATTTTTCTATTTAATTGTCCACAATAAATGATTTCCAAACCAATAAATATATTTCTGTAAAACTCTGTTTCTTTCAATTCAACAATTTTTATAGGTAACTGTCATCCACATTAGTTGGTACTTGTTTTAGTATTTGTGCCACTTCTAGTAATTTGTATCCCCAAAATTATAATACAAGACTTTCATGGATAGTAATTGATCTCACCATATCAAATAATGTGTGGTTCCTCTATTCACAAACACCATTACACTATGGTCTATGAGGGGAGATTTGAGTTGGAATTTGAAACTCTAGTAGATAATAAATGAATTCTATATTAAGATATTCTCCCCCATAGTCTAAGTGGAGTTTCTTAATTTTCATACCAATAAGGATCTCAACAAAAATTTTACAGTCCTTGAATATCTCAGTGGAATATGATGTATAACGTATTAAGTAGAATGAGCCATACCTACTATGATCAAAAGTAAATGATATTAATTATGAGTACCCACCTATTTTAATACTAGGATATGGTCCATACACAATGATATGAGCTAATAAAAGAAGATACATATCTCTTTCACTATTTCCATATAATTGTTATTTGGTCATATTTTGTTCTAATATTGGGTGACATACACATAGTGGTCACCATTTAAAATAATTTAAATATCTATCTAGGTGTAGTTTTTAAGAACATGTATCATCTTTTTAGGTATGTTTTCCCTTTTCTGGTGTTTTTAAGAAAAAGAGGAGTTTCTAGAAATTTCTTAAGTACACGCCTTGTACATTATAAGTACATGTCGTGTACTTAGTTACCGTGGGTACCCATGTGCTGGCCATGAAACGGCCCTGCATATGACCGTGTGTGGTGACCTGGGGACTACCTAATGTAGAGGCTAGTTAAGGTGAGTTCACACCGTGTACATATAAATTACAAGAAATGTACTTTTTTTAGTTTCATTAAAAGGGGCGGGGTAACGTCTAATTGGAAGAAAGCACTTCTTATTCACCTTCTTCATCTGAGAGCATCCGTACATCGCGCATCTTCAGGAGACATGATCGACTGTCGGTTCTCCGAATCAAACTATCTCGGTTGTTCTGAAATCACATCGGTGAGTTCTATTTTCTTCTAGGACGTAGTTTCCAGATTCCTTCTCTTTCAAGTGTTATCCTTGGTTTAGTTTATTTAGTTTTTTTTGTAGATCTACAGTGTTCTAGAGCAATTCAAGGACTGTGGTTCACATATAATGATCCCACAACACCATGTTAGGTGGTGAGTGTCCTTCCGTAGAAATTATTTGAGTTATATGTGAAAAAGTGCCCAATACCATTGAACAATGTATTGTGCATTTATGGTGTTAACCCCTTTTGTTACCTGCTATTCATAGTTTTACTACATAGAGATTAATTGATGAGATTAGGGTTATATTTGATATGATGTTTATGTTTTGCCCATGTTTTCATGATTTGAATGTTGACACATTTCATTCTTGTTTGGCTGCTTTGTTATTTTCCCATTCCTAGTCTTGAAGGATGGATTGATTATTTATATCGGACATGCTATAATGTGATTTAGATTGTTTTACCAAGTAGTCCTAGAAGTTTCCTTTCCCTACAGATTATCGGTTGTGCATGATTGCTTTGCACGGGGCTTCGGGAACATGGCATAGTGAGACCCTGGGGGAAATTGTCATTGAGGTATTTCCCAGTGTGTCTGATATAATTATCAAGCTGTGAGACCATAGGGGGGATTGACGTTGACTGCTCCCTCAGAGTGTCTATAGTTACGATACTAGACTAGATGATGAATTTATGTTGAGTGCTTCCTCAGAGTGTATGTAGATACCATTAAAAGACTACATGTGGAATTGATGGCGAGTGCTTCCTCTGATAGTTTTTAATCACAATTTACTATAAGTGAAATTGAAACTGAGTGCTTCCTCATAGATACTTTTTTATATCATTCCTTATATTGTAAACCAGAGGTTTTAGGTTGTGATAATTACCTAGAGGGTTTCATGGATTTCTTTTGGTTGATTTAATTTTTTAATGTAATGTTTTTTAAATGGAACTATAGGACTGTTTACTTTTGAGTACTTCCTTTTTTAAAACATCCTTTTTCATATTACCTACCACATATATTCACTGACTGTTAGGCATAGATCCTTGGGTGTTTATTTATTGTGATTAGTCTCACACGTTTTTGGGGTCATGCTTTGGTGCCCAAACAGACTATATTGTTGCTGGTATAGATAAGTTCAATCACCCTATGACATCAGGTACATGATTGCTGAAGAGTTGGAGAGCATGGTACCAAACTGAGGCTAGCGATGCTGCTAAATATTTTCTGTTATATTTTGAACTTTTTTTTATTACTTTTTTCTAGCATTGTGACATATTTGGATGCTTTCATATACATATGTATCATGCATCATTTATAAATATTGGAATCAGTAATTTTTTACATCCGCTATTCACTTATTGCATGTTTTACTACTTCCACTATTACTATATGTTTACTTCCATGGTGCTTCTCTACCAATGAGGGAATAGTTTCCCCACTATCACACCCAAGGCCCTTGCTGTAATTCTGCAGCCTCTGGAATTTGGGAAAATGCGCTTGAGGCCATGTGTCCAACCGGGGACGGGGTGCCTCTGGGTTGCTTCTGGAACCATGACATTACAAAGTGGTATCAGAGGAGATTTTTTTCTTCTGGACTTACTGTTTGGAGCCTATAGCTAGGGATAAAAGGGAATAGGTACTTGGTAATAGGTTTTGCCTAAGAGTAGCAAACCTATGTATAAGGAAATGCCAATCTACCTTGGCTATTGCAATTTATTTCTATTAAGGAAATATTATCATTTTTTGGATTTTACCATTGGGTGATTCACATGTTTTTTTGCCATTATTGTGGATGTTATTGAAGGTTCTATTTCTATTGTAACCCGATGAGATGAGGGTATTCCATCTCATGCCTCATATAGGAACTTGTTTGATATCATATTTCATGCATTCTTACCATGCCATTTCATGTGAATTCGTGATAGCATGATGTAGATATCAGTGTTGTGCTAGAGGTTCATGTTGTAGTGATAGAATCATTGATAAGAATATATGTTGTTTGATATGGTAATAAATTATGAAATGTTCTGTTTGAATAATAACAAAACTTCGGTTCTTGAGGTGTTATGGTCCCTCATGGATCGTAATTTGGGGGATCATTACCATGTTTTCCTTGTATAAGACATTTATAAGATTCCATGATTTGATTCGCAAGGAGTATGTGACCTCACTAATTGGAATTTGGAACATAATTGTTCATTCAGTGTTTTCTGGGCTCTGTAGTAGTTTATGAGGGTTAATGTCTAGAAAATCCCAGATTTCATAGCGTTTAATGATGTATACTTTCCATGGATCCTTCTATTTTGGAAGGAACTATTTTTAATAAGTACACGCTGTGTAGTCTCTGTCAATGTTACTGACTGTGTAAGAAGAAACACGGAGTTGAGAAATCTTTGTTGGAAACCCCATTTACCAGATGTACACACCATGTGGTGTATACCATGTGTCCACATGTGTGACTAAGGATAGAGATGGATAAATCTTAGTTATACACGTCGTATCAAATTTGAACATGTCGTGTGGTGTAACTCGAGTATCCCACCATGTATCAAACAAAACGGGTCGATGAAATACTTCAATTATATGATCTGTCCATTTAGAACAAACCGTGTAGATTGATCCATGTAACCGACTATGTGAATAACAACATGGGTTGGTGATGTTCATCTTTTACACACCGTGTAAGGAATTAACACATTGTGTAGTCTTGTTCTAGGAGAACTGTGTGGCTTAGCCATGTAAGAGAACTCCAGCATGGGAGGAGGTTTCAAATACATGTGGTGTGTGAGGACAACACGCAATGTGTATGGGGTGTTACACAACAAGTTTTGGTAGAAGTACACACCCATGTGAATGCTTGTATGAACACGCCATGTAGGCATTATATAAGCCGGGTAACCATGTTCTGAAAAACTTGAATGCTTTCATTCTCTTATTCCCTTCTTACACATATATTTTTCTGTCCTTGATAATCATGATCTATGGTGTGTGCTTGACCTTGTAGAGTCATGCCACCGATCCATCCTCCGGTTGTATGCCAGTTACAAGACAGTGATCAGATGTGGGACATTCCTGATAAAAGACTATCACCAGATCCTACAGTTGTGTCAATCTAGGCACTAGATGTTAATCGAGATATAGGTTTTGATGCACAGTTCATAGAGGGTTTATGAGGATGCTGCATAACTTTAAGGGAGCACCACCTCTTTCTCTGTCGATGGTAGAATTGACGTAGGTTTTCTAGTAGAAATATCCTCCCACTTTATCAGGGGATGGAGGACCCGAGGTTGCAGAGTCATGGCTAGAATCCATGCTGAAGATATTCAAGAATCAGTAGATGCCTCCGTCGAGGTGGGTCAGTCTTACTACATATATGCTTCCAGACTCCTCCAAGAGATCGTGGGATAGAATCTCACAGGCAGGACGCCAGCAGGGTATGATGAGGGACAAGTATCATCATACTTTCTATGACTACTTCTATCCAGATATTTTGAGGGTTGATCAAGCCCAAGATTTCATGAGTTTGGAGCATGGTACTCATTCAGTCATGACTTATTGTTCCTACTTCGTTGTGCTATAGTACTTTACACCCTTTCTAGGTGGAGACGATTTATTCCAGGCCTGGATGTTTGAGGATGGTCTCGGGCAGGAGATTTGGGCTCAGGCCAACATCATCATGTTGACTTCTATCACATATATAGTCAACCATGCACTAATCAAGGAATGTAATCTGAGGGATTCTAGAGCTATGAGCCAGGGTGGTTCCGCACCCAGAGCCAGTACTTCTCTGGAAGATAGTTGGAAGTACATCAGGGAGACTACACATGGATATCCAAGAAGGCTGGATGCACCTTCAGGTAGCCAAGAGTTATACTACCAGTATGGAAAGGTCTGGCATATGAGGCCACATTTCCCAAGGGACCTGGTGGAGTGCCGATCTTGCATCAAGATGGGTTATCTTCAGGGCATTATCCAGATCTTCTCACTAGCAGCTAGTGGCAAGGGATCTTCTATGACTCCTCATTCAAGAGCAGCACCACTAGCTACTCCTCAGTCCGAGAACTGGAGTACCTCTGACTATATTGGCCATGGTGGAGGTCTTGGTTATCGTAGCCAGTTACCAGTCATTCAACGACAATAGGGTGGATTAGCTTAAAGTGGTCAGGTAGGGTCATAGGGATGTGGTACAGACCAGACTTTTTAAGCGGAGAAAACCCAACAGAAGGAGGATCCAAGACCATCTACAGACCGAGGTATTATTCAAGTTTCCTTCATTTAATATTTAGCACTTTTCGAAAGTGGGGCTTCCCATATATTTATATTTGTTGTTGTTTTGGAGAGCCTTGGGCTCTGTATCATTTTTTTGACTGATATCTTGACGCTAGACATTCTATTGGGGACTATAATTACTAGTGTATGTCGGTGCAAGATGTTCCCTCTAGAGGTTGGTGGGTATCAATTCTCATAGAACTTCTGTGTATTGGAGATGACAAGCTATGATGTCATTCTAAGAATGGATGGGTTAGTTCACCTCCGGGATGTTATCGATTTCTATCACTAAAGGGTGAGTTTTAAATCACTAGAGGGAGTATAGTTTTATCATAAGGGCGAATGGGATTTCCAAGCGAGCAGAGCAGGATCCGGGCATCATGGGGTTAGATGAATTATATACCATACTTTTAGTCTATATAAGGATGAATAGGGGAATCACAGAAGGACTTCCCTCTGGTGGTGGATTGTTTCAGGGATGTCTTTCTAGAGTAATTTTCAGGTTTTCCTCTGGAGCGTGAGGTGGGTTTTTCTAATGAGCTTGTTCCAGGAGCGGTACCGGTGTCTATTCCTACTTATAGAATAGATACACCAGAGTATCAAGAGCTTAAGAAACAGTTGAAGGAGTTGTAGGGAAAGGGTTTTATCTGACCCAATACATCTCTTTGGTGTTCGCATGTACTATTTGCGAAGAAGTCGGACAATACGCTCATACATTGTGTGGATTATCGAATGTTGAACCAATTGACGGTCAAGAACTGCTATCCCTTACTAAGGAGTGATGATCTCTTTGACCAGCTTCGAGGGGCCCGAGTGTTCTCAAAGATTGAATTGTGATTTGGTTACCATTAGTTTCATGTTCTACCATCAAATTTATAACGACACATACTTTACATACATTTTTATTACTTCAGAATTGAATAATACTTATTACAACAGATAACAACACAATGATTGGACTGTATAGGTATAGTATCTTTAGAAACTAGGAAACATAAACTATTTTTTCATAAATCATCTACATTGTCTCTCGCTTATTTCATCATATCTAGAGTCCCTTTTGGCATATCCTAAATAATACTCTTTTTCCTGACCAGGGGAAAAGAAAACATACAAAAGGGTGACCTCAAATGCTCAGTAAGGTAAAACATAGGAAATATCAATCACATCATATTCCTAAGAACATGTCATTTTGAAAATCAGAACCTACAAAAGATATCATAATACCATGACATGGGATAAATCATAGTAGTATAATGTAATCCCAATAATCATAACATAAAACATGAAAAAAAAATTCATACAAAAATAATCATATAAAATCATTTCATATTAGTCAAGACTCATGGCCAAGACCATCATAGTGGAAAAAGTCCATTACTGAACTGAGTTCACTCCTTGTTCCAGTACTGTATAACTGAACCGGATTAACTTTTCATTGCAGCCATGTCTATCTCAAGAGATATAAATCCTTACCCAGTTCATTGGAGGGAGATATAGGTCACATCCATCTTATAATGAAACCATTTTTATGTGTGCCAAAAAATCATAAATCCTACATCATAGTATAACCCATGTAATAGAAATGTGATTCTTAAACATCTTTCCATCATAACATAATCCATATACGATTTAGGAATTTATATAAATAATTCCATTATAACATAATCAAATAAATGTAATAATAGGGATAGACACAGAACCCTATATTATCATAGATGGAAATTAATTTTTGATAAATCACTTGAACTCCATTCTTCAGGAAAATATCCTTTCCACTTCAAAAACATTTTTCTATTCTCAACATGTAATACTAAAAGAAGTTAATTGAAAATAAACATGAAAACTTGTAAAGGAATCTTCATGGAAATAATGTTCAATGAAATCTTAAAAATCCATTCATGTTGTATACGTTAAAAAAATCATTCTTCTCCTACTTTGGCCAGAAAAGTCAAAAAGTATCTCGTACTTAAAACGACAAAAGATTGATTTCATATCTATTAATAATAATTCCCCAATAGGTAAAATTGGATTTAAAAATTTGTAAGAGGTTATAAATAATATTGAATATTGAAGAATCATTTATGTGGATGATAAATATGCCCCAGTAAATTCAGAAGTATAATCAATCTCGGATAAAAATGAGAAGGTGATATTTTCCCTTACCTTAGGTCCGATATGATTTGTACATATCCGGAAATCCTTTAAAATCATTTAAATAATGTCACTGAATTATTCTATAATCATATTCATTATTATGATATCATATATGGTCATATTCTAATCTTCTTATGAGTAATATTTCATTGCTACTTGTTATTCGGGTGTTCATTTCTTTATGTTTGTAAGAATGATTTGTTGAATAAATTATTATTCATAATTTTAGGTTATAGGTACATCATTTACAGAATGGTATTAGTATAATATATATAATATTTATTCATTCAATTTGTTTATATAATCATGTTTTAATGAAGATAATGTAGAACGAATCACATTGCAGTGTGGAGACGGTAAGCCATACGTACGCACGAGCGACGATATCTTCCCCGTAATTATTAAATGGTATTGAAGTGGATGATCGAATATATCAGAATTAGTATCATGTTAAAATAATCCTATATAGTTTTTAATTACACCATCATACCCATCCGAGTAAGGTGGTGGTGGAAAAATAGATTACACCACGGCGTGGAAACGGTATTCCATACGTACGCACGCACAGTGATTTCATTTTCCGTAGGATGGATATAAGGTGAAATGGGGTTGTTTCATATTTATAATAACATATAAGTATATGAGTGATACTTATTATATTAATTTATGATGAAAAAAAAAATAAGAAGAAGTAGAAGAAGAAATAAATTAGAAAGGATTGGTAAAGGATAATACCTCTACTTCGACGAGCCTCTTCTAAACCTCCTCTTAGGTTACTAAAGATAGTATTTGAAGAATACCAGGACCTCTAGAAGGTTTCTAGGGAAGCGGTGAAGAGAAATAGACCGGATTTGGCCGATCTTGAGGGCTCAAAATGTTGTGAAGTGGAGAGGGAGGAGGTGCCCTTTTATACAGGAGGAGAGGGGAACCTTTAGAAACAGAAGAAATATTAATTTATAATAAATACAAAACCCACTTAAAACCCACCAAAAATGACTCAATTCGAATATGACATGAGATGAGGTGGTAATATCATAAACCAATAAAATTTATATATGTCTTGAATTTATTTTAATCCTTTCAAAATTGATTTATACATATTTAATATATTTAATTATATTTATGGTAATAATATTCTACATTTTAAATTGTAATAAATAATTACTTTTGGGTTTTTAATTTTCAATAATTGGATACTTTATGAAATTGTAGACCATATAAATTTAAAATTATAATTATTAAATATTTATCATATTTTTATACAATTTTATAATATGTTAACAATAATGTTAATGTTGACACTATTCATTTATTTGAATTTAAATAAATTCCAAACAGATGATGTATTCGAACCAAAATATTTAATATATTCCTAACCTGTCATATTCATCTAGAAAATTTGTAGATCACATTATATAGTTCATTTAATATTTATTTTAATATTTTAAAAACCATTTATTTGATTTTTCAATCAATAAAATAATTTCAACATCACTATTATGTCATCATTAATGATACTTATTTAATCCTGAAAATTCTAAATAAATACAAATGATGTAGAAAACATTATTAGATTTTTAGTGACTATTAATGTTTTATGTTTTATGAATGTTATCACTAAATTAAAATTATTACACTTATAAAATATAACAGTGTAAAATGTTGTCATTTTCATTGGCTTTAATTATAATTATGTCATTTTCATGGTTAATAATCAATGAAACGATTATATTCCAACCCTTAGGTGATATGGGTCGACTTTTATTCCTCAAATAGAATTTTGGCAGCTGTTATGGTAATTTTATAATATTATTTTTACCATTAATTACCTAATTTACCATTAAATGAGGTAAATAAAAATTACTGTAGTTACTATTCATAATGTCAAAAAAAAGTAATATTAACACTTTAACATAATTTTAACCCACTTAATCAAAATATGGAATCCATTTTTCAAAATTCAAAACACATATGTTGTAGTAATTAATTTAATAATAATCCCATAGTTAAGAAAACAGGTTTTAAAAGTTAAAACATTGCCAAATATTGAAATGCGGTTACCTATGAATTAACTGTAAAATTAATGGAAATGACATAAATTATATTAAATGGTAAAAATATATTCAATTTATACTTTAAAACCATTAAATTTAATCATTTAACCATATAAATTATCTTGATGAAAAATGTTTTTTAGGAAAAATTTAGAGTATTTTTACTATTCATCAAAATATGAAAATTATCAGAAAATTATCAAAAATTCATCAAATGTAAATTTTTATATCCTGATTCCAAATAAGAAGTTTATTTTGTAAAATTTAACTTATAAACTTGTCAAAAATTGTATTTAAAATGGGTGTTCCATCAAAATGCGGTAAAACTGCATTTTTTTAAAATACATCTTTTATCCAAAAAAGTAATTTTTTTTAATATCTAATTATAGAAAATGTGTAAGATGAAATATAATGATATAAAAAAAATAAGTTAATACTATTCATAACAGTTAGTTCATAATATTATAATAATATATCATAGTTTTGTGAAACTCGGTAGTGCGTACAACGCAAGCTATCGAGGAAGGTTGCTCTTGCATGTAACGCAAGACAAGCCAGTGTAGTGGAATATTCCTTTGGTGTTGCATATAACATAATACATTAAAAAATATATATTTTTCTCCTAAAATCACAGGGTGTTACATTATATTTCACCCTAACAAATCGTCACTTTGTAACAAACAGATGAGGATAACTCTTCCTGATCATAAACTCAAGTTCCCATGTAGCTTCTTCTAATGGGTTGTTCCTCCATAAAAATTTACCCAAGTGATTGGTCTTGTTTCATAGAACTTTTTCTCTATGATCCAGAATCTCTATAGGTTGTTCATTATAAGAAAGATCTAGCTCTAGTCGTACAAACATCTGATCTTAGTACTTGTGAAAGATCGGGTATGTATTTTCTCAGGAGAGATACATGGAACTCATCATGAACATGAGAGAGATTTGTGGGAAGTGCCAATCAGTAAGATATGTTCCCAACATGATCCAGTATTTCAAAAGGACCGATATACCTAGGGCTCAGCTTTCCCTTCTTTCCAAATCTCATTACTCTCTTCCAAGGAGATATTCGTAAGAACACATTATCACCCACTTCAAAGTCTAGGTCATTTCTTTTGTTGTCAGCAAAACCTTGTTGTCAACTCTGAGCTTCTATTATGTGTTTTTGAAAAGATTTGACATTTTCATCCATCTCATCAACAAGATCAGTTCCTAATAGCTTTATTTCCCCAACATCATCGCTCCAAGTTGGAGTTCTGCATTTATTTCCATAGAGAGATTCATAAGGAGAAATCTAAATACTAGAGTGAAAGAAATTATTATAAGAACATGCCACCAAAGGTAGGTGTTGATCCCAACCACCTTTGAAATACATAGAGAAAACTCTCAACATGAAATCTATAGTTTGAATTGTCCTCTCAGACTGACCATCTTTCTGAGGATGATAAGTAGTGATGAAACTCAACTCTGTATCTAGAGTATGCTGAAGACTTCGCCAAAACCTCGAGGTAATCCTCGGATCCCGATCATATTTAATGGACAATGGTACACTATGAAATATGACCACATCCTTTACATATATCTTGTTAAGATGACCAAGAGAGAAATCTTATCTAATAGGAATGAAGTGTGCCGACTTTGTAAGATGATCAACTATAACCCAGATAGCATTATTGCCTTTGAATGGTTTATGAAGTCCAGTGACAAATTCCATTGTGATATTTTTGCATATCTATTCTAGTAAGGGTAATCGTTGTAACATCCCCTTATACATCTATCTCTCATCTTTAACATGATGATAAACCAAGCCTCGATAGACATATTCAGAAAAATCTCTTTTCATGTCATCCCACCAGAAGTACTCTTTCAGGTCCTTATACATCTCCGTGCTTCAAGGGTGAATAGAGAATGAAGAACTATGGGCCTCATCCAATATTTCCTTCTTTAATTATGGTGTGGGAGGAACACAATCCCAATTGCCAAACCTTATTATTTCATTACAATCAATTTGTAATTCAAGATCATTTCCCACCATCTTTAGAAACTCTACATATTCTTTCTATTCCTCTTTTATCTTCACATGTATAAATGGTAGAACATTCATTTGAGAGAGATAAGATTTTTTCCTTTCCATTATAATTTTGACGTCCATGCTTTGTAAATCCATAAATATTGGATCATTTGTGATCCTCGTCATGGATAATCTAGCATGGTCTTGTCAACTTAATACGTCTGCCACCTTGTTAGCTTTCCCAAGGTGATAATGAATTGAGAATTTGTAATCCTTAATCAGCTCCAACCATCTTCTTTGGCTCATATGCAGCTCCTTTTGTGTGAAAATATACTATAAAATTTTATGATATGTATAAATATCACACCTTTCACCATAAAGATAATGCCTCCATATCTTTAATTCAATGATTACCGCAGCTAACTCCAAATCACGAGATGGGTAATTTTTCTCATGGATTTTAAACTATCGTGAGGCATAAGATATCACCATATCATTTTGCATGAGAACACACCCCAATCCCATCTTGGATGCATCACTTTATATCACAAAACATTCTCCACTACAAGGTAGTGTGAGCACAAGTGCACTGGATAACCTTCTTTTTAACTCCTTGAAAATCTCTTCACACTCCTACATCCAAACAAACATAACTCTTTTTTAGGCAACCTTGTGAGTGGATTAGATAATCATGAAAAATATTTCACAAAACGTCGATAATATCAAGACAAAACAAGAAAACATCGGATCTCAGTTACTATTGTTGGTCTCGACCATCTCTTTTGCAAACCTCTAATTTTTCTGGATCCATAGATATCCACTCTTTTGAGATTATGTGACCCAAAAATGAAACTTTTTGTAGCCAAAATTTCATCTTGTTAAATTTGGAATAAAGCATCTCCTTTCTTATGGAATTTAATAAAAATTTTATGTGATCTTCATGTTCTTCCTTTCTCATTGAATAGACACGAATATCGTCTATAAATACTACCACAAACTAATCAAGATAGTCTCTAAAGACTGTATTCATTATATCCATGAAGATAAGAGGGGAATTGGTAAGACCAAATGTCATCACTATAAATTCATAGTGTTTATAACTTGTACAGAAAGTTTTTTTTTCATATATCCTCCCTTTTGAAACATAATTTATTATAACCTAAACTATGATCAATGTTGGAAAATTATTGAGCTCCGCGTAGTTGGACAAATAAGTCATCAATGCGTGGGGGTGGATATTTGTTCTTGATAGTGATCTTGTTATGTTCTCGATAATCAATACAGGGTCTCATTGATCCATATTTCTTCTTAACAGATTGAACTTGTGCACCCCAAGGTGATGCACTGGGGCATATTAATCCCTCATTGAGATTCTCATGGAGTTTCTTCTTCAATTTTGGCAACTCAATTGGGGTCATTCTATAAGGTGTATTTGAAAAGGGCATAGCACCCAGTATGAGTTCTATTGAAAACTCAACTTCCAGATTTTGTGGATGACCTGGCATTTCCTCTGGAAAGACATCATCAAAATCCAGTATGATGGGAATTTTCATAATTGTGAGTTTCTCTCATACCATTTGTGATAAATAACCGTCATTCATTGGAATCAAGACCCATAAGATGGAATACATTTTCTTTGGAAGGTTACGTTCATCCTTGCATCGATAGATGATCATAGATTGATCAAGAATATGAAATGTGACTTCCCTTATTTGGAAATTTATATGATCTCCATATATAGAAAGCCAATCCATTCCTAGAATTACATCAAATTCCACTTTAGGAAGGATCACAAAATTTGCAGGAAGCACTTTCCCACAAACTTCAAACGGAGAGGAATTGTAATCTTTTGATGCGACTGTTATTCCATTAGGAGTTGTCACAGCTAACTCAATAGCTAATCACTGGGGTAGTATGACGATACCCTTAGGAAATTCATCATAAATAAAAGTTTGTGTGGATCCAGAATCAAATATAACATTTTCTAAATTAGAGTGGATGGTATGTGTACCATTCTCCACTTCGTTATCGTACTCCACATCATCGATAGAAATTGCATGTGACTTTACTTTGTCTTTGGAGTTAAGAGTTTTTTTATGTCGATCATCATCAATAACCCTTGGATTAGGGCATTGATTGGCATAATGCCCCATTTCCATACACTTGTAACATTGAAGTGTATGATGTGCATTCTGTGCATCCTTTTCTTTTTTCGCATTAGTAGACATATTTTTCCCATCATTGTGGCATTCAAATGCCTGATGACCTTCTTTTCCACATTTAAAACATTCACTTGTACATTTAAGACAATTCCCTCCATGTTTTCCACACTTTGAGCATAAGGGAAAACTATTCTTCTTTTGAGTGTGATCTTTAGATTTTTCTTTTGAATTAAACTTTCCTCTTCTTATCAAACCCATATGACTAATGGGTTACTACAATAAGTATCTCATCCTTGAGAGCACATCGAACGTTATCCTCATAGCCATTGATGTCCCTTATGGCTAAGACCCTTTGAAGAGTTGGTTTTAAGCCACTAAATAATCGACCGATCTTACTCTCAGGTTGGATAATAATCCCAAAATCGTACCTTGCATGACTTGTAATATTTTCATTTTCGGTACCAACAGATTCATCATCCTTTTGCTTCTGTTCAAGAAACTCCTTCTCCATCTTTGTTCGAAGAATATGAGAGAAGTACATATTGAAAAATAAGTTCTTGAACTCATCCCATTCCATGGAAAAAATTTCGCCTATTTTCATAGTATTCTTAATAAGATTCCACCATTGATTAGATTCACATTCCAAACGATATACTGCAAAGAATACATTATCATGTTCAGAATAGTGTAGAACTGAAAATATCTTTTCAGTGGTACTAATCCATTGTTCAGCCACTAATTGATCAGAAGACCTGCTGAAAAAAGTTGGATGCTGCCTCATGAAGGATTCAACAAAATGTTGCTCCCTCCATTGCTCGTTTTGAAGTCCAGCATGATTCATAGATTGAGAAAGGTGTGTGAGATTGGCTAAAAGATTTTTCATTACAGCTCCCATTATGTTTGGTTGCTCAGAGGGACAGTCATTGCATTTCCCATCAGATTAAGCATTAACACGGTTCCTTCGGGTTCCATCCATTGACTAAAACAAAGAAGCATAGTGTGAGAAACACTAATCATAACAGGAAAACCACATAATCAAGAATAAAATTGCACACTTTAGGTCTTATCTTAGGTTATTCAGGGCCATTTCTAGAACACTAATATTGTGTTATATTCTTAGACATATCCTTAGGGTTCTTACTAAGGCTTTCACATCCTAGTATCTAAAAGAATGAAAATAACATTCATATGATACCAACTATAATGACCCATACTTTACATACATTGTTATTACTTCATAATTGCTGAATACTTATTAAAACATAAAACAACACCATGATTGGACCGTATAGGTATAGTGTCTTTAGAAATTGGGAAACAAAAACAACTTTTTCATAAATCAACTACATTGTCTCCCGCTTATTTCATCATATCTCAAGTCCCTTTTGGAATATCTTACTTAATACCCTTCTTCCTGACCAGGGGAAATGAAAACATACAAAAGGGTTAGCTGAAATGCTCAGCATGGGTGAAGAAAAGAAATTTCAATTACATCATATGCATAAGAAAAAAACATTTTGAAAATCATAACCTGCAAAAGCCATAATAATATCATGACATGTGATAAATCATAGTGGTGAAATGTAATCCTAATAATCATAACATAAAACATGAAACATTGTGTCATACACACATAATCCTAGAAAATCATTTCATATTAGTCATGACTCATTTCCATGAACATAATAGCGGACAAAGTCCATTACTGAACCGAGCTCACTCCTCGTTCCATTCTTGTATCACAAAACCAGATTAACTTGCCATTCCTTCTATGTCAGTCTGATGAGATATAAATCATTATCCAATGCATTGGATGGAGATATAGGTCCCACACATCTCATAATAAAACCATTCTTGTGTGTGCCACAAAATCATAAATCATACATCATACGATGACCCATGTAATAGAAATGGGATTCTCAAACGTCATTTCATCGTAAAATAATCCATATAAGATACAAAACATCATAAAAATAATTCCATCATAAAATAATCATATCAATGTAATAATAGGGTTAGATATAGAACCCTATATTATCTTTTATGGAAAATAATTTTTGATAAATCATTTGAACTCCATTCTTAAGGAAAATCTCATTTCTACCTCATAAACAATTTTCCTTTCTCAACATGTAATACTAAAAGAATTAAATTGAAAATAAATGTGAAAACATGTAACAGAAGCTTCATGGAAATAATGTTCTACGAAATCATAATAATCCATTCATGCAGTATAAGATAAGAAAAACATTATTATAGTACATTTTCCAAAAAGTCAAAAACTATCTCGTACTGAAAACGATAAAAGTTATCTTTCATATCTTTTACTAAAAATTAAACAACTGGTAAAATTGGATTTAAAAAATTGCAGGAGCATAGAAATAATATTACATATTGACGAATCATGGATGTGGATGATAAATATTCCCCAGTAAATTCTGAAGTATAAACAATTTCAGATAAAAATGAGATTGCTTGATTTTCCTTTACCTTAGGTCTAATATGCTTTGTACGTATCTGAACCTCATGTATAATCATTTAAATAATGTCATTGACTTATTCTAGAATCATATTCATTTTTATTATGTCATATATAGTCATATTCTTATCTTTTTATGAGTAATATTTCATTGCTTCTTGTTATTCGGGTGTTCATTACTTTATGTTCTTATGCGTGTTTTGTCGAATAAATTTTTATTCATCTTTTTAGGTTATAGGCACATAATTTAAATAATGGTATTAGTATAATATATATCAGATTTACTGTTTCAATTCATTTATATAATCATGTTTTAATTAATATCATGTAGAACGAATCACATCGCACTGTGGAGACGGTAAGCCGTACATACGCATGAGCGACGATATCGTTCACATAATTATTGAATTGTATTGGAGTGGATGATAGAATATATTAGAATTAGTATCATATTATTATAATAATATATATTTATAATTTACACCATTATACCCATCCAAGTAAGGTGGTGGTGGAAAAACAGATTACACCACGGCGGGGAGATGGTATTCCATACGTACGCACACGCAGTGATTTCATTTTTCGTAGGATGGATAGAAGGTGAAATGGGGTTCCTTCATATTTATAATAAAATATCAGTATTTTAGTGATACTTATGTTATTAATATATTCATAAACAAATAAATAATAATAAGTTGAAGAAGAAATAAATTTGAAAGGATTGGTAAAGGATATTACCGCTTCTTCGACTCGCCTCTTCTAAACATCCTCTTGGGGCACTAAATATGGTCTTCGAAGAATACCATGTCCTCTAGTAGGTTTATAGGGAAGCTTATAAGATAAATTTATTGGGTTTGGCCGAGCATGAAGGCTCCAAATGATGTGAAGAGGAGATGGAGGAGGTTCCCTTTTATAAGAGAGGAGAGGGGCACCTTTGATAACATAAGAAATATTAATTAATAACAGATTAAAACCCCTCTTAAAGAACTCCAAAAATGACTCAATTATAAAATGACATGAGATAGGGTTTTAATTTCATCATACAATAAAATTTAGACATGTTGTGAATTTATTTTAAACCTTATCAAAATTATTTATCCTTATTTAATCTATATAATTTTATTTATAGTAATAATATTATAAATCTTAAATAGTTATAAATAATTACTTATGTGTTGTGAATTCTTGCTAATTGGATACTTTATGACATTTTAGAACATATAAAGTCTAATTTATAATTTTTAAATATTATTGTGATTTTTAAATAATTTTATAATATGTTATTTTTATAAAATAACAATGGTGTTAATTTTAACAATATTCATTTATTTGAATTTAAATAAAATCCATACAGAGGATATATTAGAACCAAAATATTTAATAGATTCCGAACAAGTCATATTCATCTAAAAAATTCTTAGATATCATTAAATAGTTCACATAATATTTATTTTACTAATTTTAAAACCATTTATTTGATATTTCAATTAATAAAATAATTTCAACATCACTGTTGTGTCATCAATAATGATAATTATTAAATCCCTAAAAATTATAAATAAACTTACATGATATAGATAATTTTATTATCGTTCTGTATAATATTCATGTTCGATGTTTTATGACTTTTATCACTAAATTAAAATTATTACACTTGTAAGATATAAGAGAGTGATGTGTTATCACTTTCATTGGTTTTAATTATAATTATGTCATTTTCATGGTCATTAATCCCTGAAAAGAATATATTCCGACCCTTAGGTGATATGGGTTTACTTTTATTCATCCAATAAAATTTTGGCAGGAGTTAGGGTAATTTTATAATATTATTTTTACCCTTAATTATCTCATTTACCTTTAACTGTGGTGAATAAAAATTATCGTAGTTAATATTCATAATGTCAAAAAACATTAAAGTAACCTATTAATAATTTGTACCAAATGAATCCAAATATGGAATCCATTTTTCAAAATTCAAAACACCTAATTTTCTGTAATTAATTTAAAATTAATCCCGTTGTTAAGAAAACAAGTTTTAAAAGTTGAATCATTGTCAAAATTGAAATGTTTTTAACTATTAATTAAATGTAAAATTATCGGTAATGACATAAATTATATTAAATGGTAAAAATATATTCTATTTATACTTTCAAACCAATAAATTTTATCATTTAACCATATAAATTATCTTGATGAAAATTTTTTGTAAGAAAAATTTAGAGTATTTTTACTATTCATCAAAATATTAAAGTTATCATAAAATTATCAAAAATTTATCCAATGTAAATTTTTTTATCCTGATTCATGAGAAAATTATATTTTTTTTAAATTGAACTTATAAAATTGTAAAAAATTATATTTAAAATGGGTACGCCATCAAAAGGAGATTAAACTGCATTTTTTTAAAAATACAACTTTTATCCGTAAAATTGATTTTGTTTTAATATATCATCATAGAAAATTTGTAAGATGCATTATAATGTTATAAAACATAAAATTCAATTAATACTATTCATAATGGCTAGTTTATAATACTATAATAATATATCAATGTTTAGGGAAGCTTGGTATTGCGTAAAACGCATGCTATCGAGGAAGGTTGATCTTGCATGTAACGCAAGCCAAGACAGTGTAGTGAAATATTCCGTTGGTGTTTCATATTACATAAGACATTAAAAAATATATATATTTCTCATAAAATATCATGGTGTTACAAATTTAACCTCTTATAGCCTTCCAGATAATTTACGATCAATACGAGTACGTGGTTATGCCATTCAGTCTCCCGAAGGTGCATGCAGTCTTCAGGGAACTGATGAACTGATTGTTCCATCCATACATGGATTCTTTTGTAGTAGTCTTCGTGGAAGATATCTTTGTATACTCTCACACTCGACACACCTATTATACCAATCTTGACATCATTTTGAGTACACTGAGAGATAATCATTTACATGTTAAGCTCTCATAATGCCACTTTTGGATGGATTAAATTCACTTCATGTGTCATGTTTTCATAGATACCAGAGTATCAGAAGGCCCAAAAAAAGTTGGAGCAGTAGTTTCATGGGAGCAACCGAAGAATGTCTTTGAGTTGAAAAGTTTTTCAAGGGATGGATGGATACTACAAACTTTTCATGACAAAATTTTCATGCTCAGAAGCACCACTGACGGGCCAGACTAAAAATGATGTAAAGTTCTTATAGTAGGATTCTTATGAGCTAGCCTTTTAGGAGATGAAAGGAAGGTTGACATAAACACCAATACTAGTATCAACAGAGTCGAGTAAGGGATATACTACTTACTGAGATGCTTCAGGTATCGGTTTGGGAGCTGTGCTTATGAAGTTATAAGGATTTGTTGTATACTGGTCTTGGAAAATGAGGCCACATGAGAGGAATTACCTAAAACACGATCTCGAGTTGGCTGTGGTTGTCCATGATTTACACTATTGGATACATTATCTTCTCAGATATCATTTTGTGGTTTTAATCGACCACAAAAGTCTAAAGTATATCTTCACTCAGCACGATCTAAATTTGAGACAACAAAGGTGGGTTGAGTACTGTTAGTCTTTGGACATTGAGCATGCCTACACGTCGGGGAAGGCCAATGCAGTAGCTGAGGCACTGACTATGAGGACTCATATACAGGAAGTTTAGGAGTTCAGTAGTGAGTGGTAGCTTATGGCTCTATTCTCTGAAATGGATTTTGATGTTCCTGACAGATAGGGGAAAACATTCCGTTCTTCTATACCTGTTACCTATAGTCTTCTTGATCGATTGAGAATGAGGAAGCTATCAGATTCAGAAGGCCTATTCCTACGAGAAAGCATGTCTGGAGAGGACCCTATTCCTACATGGACCAAAGGTGAAGATGAGATCTTGAATTTCATTGGGTGTGTGTGGGTGTCCGCAGACATACTCATCGAACTAATGCAGGACTTTCATTCATCAGTTTGGGAAGTTCATCCTGGTTCCACCAATATGTTTCGTGATCTACACCGTCATTATTGTTGGCCTTGTATGAAGGTAGATGTTCTGGGTTTTGTCATGATGTGTTCCACCAGTCAGCAGGCGAAGTCTTGACATTAACGACCAACAGGGATTTTGCAGTAGTTACCCATTAATGAGTGGAAGTGGAATGATGTCGTGAAGGATTTTGTGAAATGTTCGTCGAGGTTTCCTTGAGGGAATTATGAAATTTGGGTTTCCATTGATAGCCATATGATTTTTTCTCACTTCTTGCCAATCAAGTAAAACAACATTGTTGATGAGCTAGGAAGGTTGTACATAAAAGATATATTTTATAATTACATGTGGTTCCACACTACATTGTCTCAGACAGGGACACATGGTTTACTTCTCAGGTCTAGCAGGGGCTACAGAAGGCCTTGGGCACATAGGAAAATTTGAGTACAGATTACCAACCTCAAACAGATCACCAATTTGAGTGTACAATTCAGGATCATGGGGACATGCTTCAAGCATGAATCCTGGATTTGGGAGTTTCAAGGGAGAAACACATACCTCTAGTGGAGTTTTCCTACAACAATAGTTATCGTGAAACTATTCAGATAGCACCTTATGAATATTTGTACTGTAGGTCATGCTGATCACCCTTATGTTGGATGGAGGTAGGAGAAACAGCTATGCAGGGACCTCGTCTTGTCGAAGAGACCATAGAGAAGATATAGTAGATTCAAAAGAGGATGGTTATTGTACAGTCTTGGCAGAAGTCTTATTTTGATCAATAGAGATGACCTCTGGTGTTCGTGGTTAGAGATCATGTTTTCTTGCATGCCACACTGAGGTTGGGACATGTGAGGATTAGGAGATGGAATAAGCTTTCGCTGAGGTATAGTAGACCGTTTGTGGTTTTGGAGAGAGTTGGTTGGGTTTCGTATCAGTTGTAGTTACCTTAGATTTACTAGGCAATGCATGTTGTCTCCATCGTTTCTCAGCATCGACGTTACTTCTCAGACCCATATCAAACCTTTCGACCCGAGGAAGTTGAGCTCGAGGTGGATGCATCTTTTGAGGAGCATCATATCTGGATTGTTGATCAAATTGCAAAGGTTCTTTGTGGTCGGTCTGTTCCTCTGATATGATTGTTATGGAAGCAGAAGTGAGTATAGGATGAGGCATAGGAGGGGGACTCTAATGTACGATCACAGTGGCTGGAGCTATCTTAGGACCCTTCTTCTACGCTACCTTCCTAGGGATATTCGGGGATGAATTTCTTTAAGGGGGGATGTTTTTAAGAACCCAGATCATCTTTTCATATATGATTTCCTTTTTTAGGTTTTTTTGACATAAATTGGAGTTTCTTGAAAAAATTAAAGTACACACCGTGTACTCAGTTACTTTGGGTTGTCATTTTTGGTGACCTAGAGACTTCCTAATGTGGGGGCCAATTTTGGGGAGTACACGTCATGTACTTATAATGTTCATGCCATGTAATTTCTTTTTATTTAAATAAATGGATAGCGGTCGCATCTATTTGGCAGAACTCTCTTCTTCTTTTCATTCTTCACCCGAGAGCATCTGTATGGTACCTATATTCACAAATAACTTGATCGAGTGTCTGTTCTCTAAATCAATCTATATTGGTTGCGTTGGAATCACAGAGGTGAGTTCTCTCTTCTTCTAGGATTTCATTTCTGGATCCCTCCTCTTTCAAGAGTAATCCTTAGTTGAGTGTTTTTAGTGTTTTTGTAGATGTATGGTGTTCCTGGGTGACTCTAGGATTGAATTTCACATATAACGATCCTACAACACTGAGGTATGTCGTTTTTGGCATTCCATTGATAGTCTTAGAGTTATATGTGAAAAAGTTCCCAATACCCCAGAACGGGGTATTGCACGTTTATGGTGTTAACCCTTTTTGTTGCCTGCTATGCCAATTTTTATTAGATAGAGGTTAATTATTAAGATTAGGGTTATCTTTGCTAAGCAATGGATGTTATGCCCATGTTTTCTTGTTTTGACCATTTGGTCTAGTTTTTCATGTTAGTTTCTTTGTTCATTACCCTTGCCTAGTATTCTATGATGGAGTGATTATTTATATTTGACATGTTATGATGTGATATTGATGGGTTATCCATGTAGTCCATGGAGTTTAATTTGGTTGCTGATTGTTGTTTTTGCATGATTTATTTACACGGTGTTGAAAGAACCTAGTGTATTGAGACCGTAAGAGAAATTGACATTGAGGTATTTCCCAGAGTCTCTGTTATAATTACCATGTTGTGAGACCATAGATGGATAGATGTTGAGTACTCCCTCCGAGTGTTGATAGTTACATTATGAGACCATGGGAGGAATTGACGTTGAGTGCTTCCTCAATGTGTATGCAGTTACCATTAAATGACTATAGGAGGAATTGACATTGAGTACTTCCTCAGGGATTCTTTAATCACACTTTACTATAGGGGGATTTGATAGTGAGTGATTCATCAGAGATACTTTTGAATATCATTCCTTGTATTGAAAACCAGAGGGGTTAGGCAATGAGAACTTCCAAGAGGGTTTTTTGGATTGGTTTTGTTTGATTAAATGCTTAAAAGTAATGTTTGTAAATGGGATTGTAGGACTATTTAATTTAAAGTATTTCCTTGTTTACTAATTCCTTTTGAATATTACCTTACATATATATTCACTGACTATTAGGCTTATATCTTTGTGTGATTTCCTACTATGAATAGTATCACACCTTGTTTGGGTCTTTATTTTGGGCCCAAATAGACTATATTATTGTAGTTATATATAATGGAAAAGGCCCTTCTACTTCGGGTGCATGATTGATGAGGATATGGAGAGCGTGGGACCAAAACAAGTCTTGTGATGCTACTAGAGATTTTCTGTTTTCATTTTTAATTTGGTTTATTACTATTTTCCAGCATTGTGACATGTTTGGATGCTTTCCTAGACATATGTTTCATGCATATTTAAGAAATATGGGTTTCAGTTGTTTATTACTTATGTTGTTCACTTATTGCATCTTTAATAGATTCTACTATTACTATCTATTTCCATCTGTTGTGTTACTCTACCAATGAGGGCATTGTTTTCCCACTATCACACCATAGGCCTTCACTGTTAGTTAGCAGCCTCTTGCATTTGGAGAAATTCACTTGAGGTCACACGACCAACTGAGGATGGGGTGCCTCTAGGTGGCTTCTAGAACCGGGATATTAAATAATTTCATCAAACAGTTTTCATTTTCATGTCCCATCTGATGATGAAAATTTTTGGTGTTGTATGATTTATGTTATGTAATCTCACTATATATTTCCATTTCATGTTTTGTGTATCAAAAAACATAAAGGACCTAATTTAAGTATTCCCTAATATAACAAATGATATCCTTAAAAAATATGAAAGACATATTCATAAATTTTAGTCTAAATTCATCTATACAAAGTATATATAAATAATTAATATTTTCCGTAACATTTGGAACATAATAAATATCATTTAAACCCATGTTAAATTTATTATTAATTTTGAGGTGTTAGTCGCCGATTGTTATAGAAAAAATTTATCTTCATTTCTTACTCATAGATCTACCTCCCCTCATTAATTTTTTTTAATATACATGGTTATTATCTTTTAAAAAAAATTTTGAGAAAAAAATATCTAATAGAGAGTTCAAATAAATAGATATTATTAGACCTAATAAAAAATGCACTAGTTTCTTACACTAGAATCCTTTCATAGCTGCATTTTTTATTCCACTGGCTCATCTGGTGAAATGTGAAACAGATAGAAACTTCTTCCATTTCATGAACCTTGATTATTATCTTCTTGGAAGTTCTTGAAGAACTTTTAGACCTAGAGTTTTTAACATTTCATTTCAAATTTTTCAGCATATGGATAGATGTATTTTAAGGACTTGTCTCCATATCTACATGGTGAATAAGAGTAAGTAGATCTGGGACAGAATCATCAATGATTTTTTAATAAAATTTAATAATAATGTTGGATAAACTTTGAGTGAGTGATATAATAATAATATCAATGTATAATTATTATAGGTGGTTTAACCGAAGAACACATACCCTCTCAATGTATCCAATTACCTTGAATATGTGAGGCCATGATAGGGAACCATATCCAATAATTATATGATGATGATCCTTGGGGATCTAAAACTATTCATCTCTATCTAATTCAAGGAATAGACCATAGATATTCTTGATCAAGTAATAAACACCCATATTTTCATGAGAATTCATGAGTTAAATAGATATATATTATAGAATAAAACATTAAAAGTTAACGATGTCATTTATTTTTTTCATAGATTGGAAAATATTCATCACTCGCCTCCTTGGTCAGCAGATCTAGAATTTAGGATTCTTGTACATGAGTTTTCCATTCATGGCTCAACACAACCAGAAGGTGTATGAACCACTCATGGACGTTACTACCTTTAATGATGTACTATTTCAAATAAAATCTATTCTATCAATATTTTTTAATATGAACATTCCATTTTCAATAAATATAAATAATAATATTATTATTCCTTTTCTTGGTTACAAATTATGTGTGAAATAATAATAATTAATTTTATTAAATGTACCACTATTTTGTCAATACAAAAAATCACTCACCAAGGAAGATAGAATGTATACTTATTAGGAAAATCTATGTGAAATAATCTATATTCCCCTTTTCATAAGCTAAATGATGTTTGGTCAAGCTATGTGAAGTTATTTAGGTAAGAATTTTTTTCCAACTATGGGCTGGTTACTCCTTAATCCATCGAGTGGATTCCCTAATCCCAAAATTATGACATGTATTTCCCCAACACATACATCCATGTTATATTATGTTTATAGATTTATACATCTCTATGATGTAAAATGGTTACCTCAACCAATAACCATTATAATAAATCAACGCTAATCATAAGTGTCCCAATAAGGGTTGGTTAAATACATAGTTTTAAGGATTTAATTATTAATCAAGTACTGTAAGGAAATGTTCATATTTATATATATTTTAGTAAGATTAAATTATTATACATAAATCTTATTTTGTTTTAACCATTACATAACCTATTAATATTAAGTGGATTTTAATTAATTAATTATCCATGTTGGATAATACATTGTTTAATAAACCATTTATAGAAATTTCATATTTTCACATTATTTAATTTTTTCTTGTGAAAGAGGTCATGAATCCTTAAAATAAATATTTCAAAAGAAATAAATAATGAAATGATAAATATACCAATCATGAGATTATCAATTAGATGATATATGGATATGAAAATAAAAATACATTGACCAAGGGGAATAACTCCTAGTTGTAGTATTATCATGAGATATGTAATTACATTGGTCTACCAATGTATCAAAAGGTTAAAATTATAATGGTTCTATCTTGAACCTCATCCACATGCCTTGGGATGAATAATTAATTACATAATTTATAACAAACACACAGGTTAGTGGAACAAAATGATTTGTTAATAGGGGATTACATAAATATTCATTGATATGGAGTCCATACATTATAATGGGGGAGGGATAACTTTCAAGACATCTTTTAATTTAATATTAAATATTTACTATCCCATGAAATAAATTATATTAAGACAACTATCATATAAACATGTCTTTTTCAAGATCATGAAATGAAATACATGATACATATAAGAAAAATTAAACCAACTAAAATTCAAAACAATAAATTATTTGGTATAAAAGTTAAACACATTTCATCAATTGACTAATTAACTAATTAATTTCCTTTAATCATAATGAAAAAAAAATTATATTTGGATACCCATTAGAATGGAATTCCAGAAAAATAAATTGTAGAAATAATAATTATACATTTTAATAATAAAATAATTGAAAATTTAATAATCTCTAAAACTATTATTAAAATTTCATACACATGAAGTTACTATAAATGAAATAAGGGGTTGATTATGAAATTTTTAATTTTTTATAATTTTACTCTATTTATTGGATAATACATGAAGTGTAATATTGAGATATATGTTGTGTATCCATTTTCCATATAGCATAGTTAAACTCCATGGGATTCGAGAAGTATCCTAAATTAACTACATGACATGTACAAGCTAAATATGTACTATTTAACATGTTTGATGTGTTTCCACCCAACCTACCAAGGAACTATGAATGTAAATTGTATTCCATAAATAATGAAACACATGGTGTGTTCAAGCCAGCAACACACCATATACGTCATTATAGATCTAGTTTCTTCAGTCCCATGATGTTTGACCATTTTTTTAACAACATGGGATGTCTGGATTTCACCAATAAAACATATATAGTTCTTGTATTTTTTTCCAGCTACACATCATATAGTCTTACATGTTGTTTTCTATATTGGGCCAGTCTACATGAAGTGTATAATAAATATACAACGCGTAATTACTACTCAGTGTATTGTGTATACTGTGACATTTCATGGTCTAGTTAACTTGGGTATCCTGTGTGTACTTTAAATACATATCGTGTAGTCCCATGATATCTATATAGAATCTTTAACACATCCCAATAGATTCTATAGTCATTGTTCATCTATTTTTATTTCGTTATGAAAATTAATCATTGAACTATGATGATTATTATGTCGAAAACATTACAATTTAAATAATATTAATGAATGAATAATGTGAATTAAAAAATGAAACCATTATAGTGAATATAGATCAAAATTCAAAAAATATAAATTTAAATGGTATCCTCTCTTTGATACATATTATAGGTTTCTGGAATGGTGGAAGCTATTTAAGTTGTCATTAAATTAATTATTTTTTAATTTCACATTATTTGAAACCCCAAGAGAGGATAATTAACATTACATTAATAATTTATTTATTTATATATGAAAGAAATGATTACGTCACCCTATGATCATTTCATTGATGATGATGTTGATTTTATGAAAAACTCATGTATATTACCTTCAGTATTCTATAAGTACTCATGGGTATAATCTCTCTAGTTGTTATTCACATATGGTCCATTGATCTTTGAAAAAGGCCAATTATTTTCTAGTTTCTAGCATGGTAAATAAAATATCATAAATTTTTCATCTAGAACAATCTTATATCCTTATAGATTAATGGAGTTCTCCTCATTCTTGAGAGAAAAAGAGGAGGAATTCAAGATTGGAAGAGAGATAGATTTTTCTTATGCACAATGAGTTTCTATTCTCAATCTTAGATTAACCCTACATAATAGACATTACAATATATTTACATAGCTGGGTTTTAGGTTAATGTTTTCTGAATTTTGGACTGGACAATAAATGATACAATAATCATCAATAATCCCTCTATAAAACAATAACAGATATAATTATATTTTATGGTGTGTAAGAAAACATGTTTAATAATAATGTTTTCTTATTTCTTTATTTTTTATTTATCACTATACAAAATCTTGGTCTATTATAACTCACAAGAATTTATTTAATACTAAAATAAATGATTAATAGAATATTTCACTCATCAATAAATATTTATGAATTATAGAATGAAAACAATTATTCCCCAAAATTTTGAATAATATTCATTTCATTAATTAAATTCTAATAAAATTTATTTGTTTTTAATGGAAAACATAACGTGTGACCCTCTAGGATAGTGTCTCACTAAAATTAGACGAGATATTTTAATGTCCAATACTGATTTCTAAAAATTCTTCAATTCACCCAATAAAAATACCATATTTTTCTAAAGATGATAAAAACATTTGAATTATCATAATTTAATATAATCCATTCATCAAAATGTCAAATAATGTAGGTTGCACATTAATCTGATCAATCATTGTGCTCAATACATATTTATTCGAAAATCTAAAAAACATATAATTGCATCAGAGATATAGAATTTAATGTAAATTTTATATTACAATAAAAGTGGATACATATTCTCTTTTATAAATATGGAAGGGACAAACCCTTCCCGGGATTATCCATTAGTAATATTTAATTCAAGACTCAACCAACATACCATACATTTCATTAACATATAGAATGATGGGTTTCATAAATAAATCTATGTATGCCTATCATTACACACATAAATGATAATCATAATTTTTAATTACCATTATACATGCATGTAGGTATAAATATATTATTACACCAAAACATGTGGGATTTATACTTGATGTTTTGTTATCATAATCTCTTCTATTTGATATTACCATTGTGAAATTCATGAGAAGATACCTCATCTCATTATAATAATATGCACCTGAAATTCATACTCTTTGTGTCCCATTAAAAAATTGAATCCAACTGTATGACTTTATTAATTAATATATTCATATTACATCAAGGTTCTCATCATAGAAGATAACTTCTATTACCTTAGAAATTAAATATATACCAAACAAAATTATTAAATTTTAGTCATTTAGAACAACGAACCATATGTAATAATATGATATTAATGGTCAAATCAAAAAATATAATGTAATAAATGTAAAAATAGTTTATCCCAAAACACCAACTCAAATACAATATATGTTATGAATTATAAATTAATATGGGGTGGAAGGATACAAAAAATCATTTAATATGATTTTATAATTGTTTTCCAAACATTCGTGGACATGAATTGGAGACATAAATGAGAAAACATGGAATAGAAGAAATATATTTGAGAAGATATTAGTCATTGAATAGAGATCCTAAACATTATTTTTACTTGTTAGGTAATAATATATCAAATAAATATATTATAAAAATATATTTAAATAAAATCATGTTGAAATGAACCATTAAAAATGAAAGGGAATCATTAACAAAATCATTGAATAACATAGTCAATTAATAAGGTATATTACTCAATTAATGGATAATGAGTTAAGAATACCCTTATAGAAATATGTAATATAAAAATCGAAATAACATGGAAAATGATTTAAAAAATATAATCACTTGAATTGGACGTGTTTTAGGATAATATATTCATATAAATGGTGTATTATGTAGCATTTATAAAATATTTATATGTTAATAAATTTAAATAAATTTAAAGGAAATGAAATTAAGACAAATAACCCTTAAATTTGATTCATATTTTCTAAAACATATTTTAACTTCCTCAGTAACAAACTAATACGCATTGATCATTAATTTATAAACCAGTATATTTTTTAATATAAATTGTATTAATATATTATATTCAATTTTTATATAGTTATTACATAATATCAATATAAACATTTCATTGGTTTTTTGTAGTTTTAAACATTCCCAATCTAATCTGATATAATTGATTGACCGTTATTTAATATTAATGAGTATATTATATAAAAATATTCAAGGTTATAGAATGGAATTACAATAATTACTTATGGAACCCGAGTTTCATTACACGAGTGTTTTAGGTTTGACTCTTAATAATAAAAATAAACAATGTGTTTATTTCGGTTATATTATTTATTATTAATAAAAGGATGTATATTAATAATGAGTTAAATATTATTATTGAAATTACATTACCAAAAATTATTATTCAGCTAATAAAATCCTATATTACTCTAAATTATGTTTTCATAATCATCCATGAAAGAATATTATAGTGTCATCTATGTGAGTTGTTAAACAAACCGAAATAAATAAAATGTTAACATTAATGCATGAGTAAGATTATGTGGTATTTTAATAAAATATAACATTGTCAGGGTTTTAATGGTATTATATAGATGCTATTATGATGATAAATTATAATTATTTGCGGTTTATAAATATAATAATTAAAAATTAATGACAAGAAGTCCTTACTTATAAAGAAAAAAATAAAATCATCTCTAAGAAATGTTATTTTTTTGAATGAATTATAGAATCCTTATGAGACCAAAATCAACAAAATTCATGATATGATTAAATGGGATGAACATATTACATATTATAAGATGAAATTATTGTTTTTCTTCTTTTGAAAAGTGGAGGATGTTGTTTTTTATAAGTCAAACCAAGATGTATTTTTAAGGAAATTATTCATTAATTTGTCATTTTGTTATTAGTATAAGAATAAAATTTATTACCTTGGCCCAAAATAGTTTATAAATAACTAAGTGAGGTTTATTTTACACTCAATCAAATCCAAATATAAATAAAAAATTGGAACCCTTTCTTTGAAGGTAAAGATTCAAAATTATGTTTTTAATTGAATATAATATAACGACACATTCAAATTATCAAACGTAGGCTTAAAAATTATACATTTAATTTTTAAATGATTTATACCTTTCAAATAGATATATGTTTTATAAAAGGTTCTTTTAAATTTTAATATGTTATTATATTATCACGAAATCATAAAATTTATTGTATTAGTAAAAAATAGTATTTTTACTATTCACATAAAAACAATTGTCATTGTAAAATATAAAGAAAAATAACCCTAACAGAAATTTGAAAATTTGAATCCCAAAATGAGTATCATTTTAGAAAATAATAATTTTATAATTTTAAACTTTAACTTCTGAATGAAATCGAAACATGTAATGAAAAATATTTTTTTATTAAAAAGTTACATTTAAAATTTTATTTCTTCAAAATCATGTTTCATGTCAATAAAATATTAAATGAGACTTAATAAATATTTTTTAAATTTAATAATAAAATTATAGACATATTTTAATACATATAAATTTAAATTAACAAAATAAATACACTGCAATTAGAGAACATATTTCATTTTAAATTAACACCTTTACTTCTACAATTTTTACTCACAAATATGTCATATACAGATTTCAATGTCAAAAAATAAAATACCCCTTATTATTTTTTTAAAATATTGATTCTATATATGAAATATATTTTAGTTAATATAATTTTTAAAAGTGAAAAAATATATAAATAGACATTATGTAATAAAAAACAATTTTCTAAATTGGTTTCTTTTTTACATTTAATGATTTTATTCCCTATTTCTAACTAGATTATAGTCATTTAATAAATACTAAATAATTTTTTTTTGTAATTAATAAATATATTTCATTATCATTCATGATCTAAATCGACGAAATTAATCATCTATATAAATCCAAATAAATCATTGTATTTTAGATTACTAATAATAAAAAATAGTTCACAATAAAATGAAAAAGCATACTCATATTTCATAAATCCAAAAATTATTACTAAGATTTGGAGATTAGTTTATATAAATATAAAAACACATATTTATCAAAAATATACTTTTTTATTATATCCCATAAATAAATAGTTCTATATATGTGTATAAAAATAAATATATTATTAATGGACTATACTTGCCCTTTAAATTAAACACATGTTCTATGAAGTAGTAAACATAATAATTCTAACTATACCATTGGTATCAAATTTCCTATTGGAGAAATTAAATTACTTATATATAAATATTTTCGAAAATAAAATAAAATAATAACGAGGATATTGATAAAAAATATAAATTATTTTTATTAAAAATACATGGGTTGTAACATTCTCCCCTATTAAAAAAACTATCTCCTTCAAATTATAAAAACCATACTAAAACCACTAATTTCCATTTTCGGTAGTTCTTGATGAAGAAGGTTTTATTATGTTGAACAATAAATTAAAATTTAAAAGATCCATTTCAATTGGTGAAATGTGATTTATTAAAACATATTTTAAAAAGAAACTTAGAACTAAATCCATTAATGGAATAAATATAAAAATAATAAATGATTAGTGGAAGATAAAATAATATACATAAATGGAAATTAATACCTTTTTGGGTTTAAAATGATTTCAATTGAATGCAATTCGAAAATTAAAATATAAAATTTTCATTTGAATATTGATAATTTGATACATATATAGTTTAAAATAAAATACAAATTCATCATAATAAATAAGAAACGAAACTTTGGAAGAATGAGAAAACTTGAACATGGAGTATGAAATAATAACATAATATATTAAAGGAAAGTATGATTCAAAATAAAATGTAGATAATCATGAAAACATTTATCAAATATTATTCTAAAAAATTAATCTTTGAACATAAAATAATTTAATATCAATAATTAATTAAATCAACGATGTTAAATTTATAAACCTAAAAGCCATGATGACATTGAAGAAATTTGATCCCAAAATAAACTCAATAATTATTCCTAAAATAATATTAACCACTTGGACATAAAATCAGATACTATACCAATATAAATAAAACCAAAACAATACCCCAAATTACAATAATCACCTTTACAATAAAAATAATTTTAAATACTTATCATTATCTGATCAAAAAAATCATTTTTCTTAAAAATAAAATAATTCTTTTTACTAAATATCCAAAATTACCAAGACATCAATTTTCAAACCATCTTTCAATGTTTTATACTGCATAATCATGCATTCATCTAAATAACTAAAAAAACTCCCAATGAAAAATAAAGGGGTTTCATAGTGATTATAGTGAATCGTGATTAGAATACATGTAATGATGTATGGTGGGCGGTATCATTAAATAATATATTTTTTGAATAATAATAAAACATTTCGGGTTTCAACGTACAATATAATACAATATAAAAAAGAATCATAAAATTCCTTGAATATAAAAAATCAATACACATTACATTTTAATATGTTTATTTTAAAATAAAATAATTATAAAATATGGAGGAAAAGGATTAATTTTATAAAATAATGATTTTTAAAGTGTATGGTTCCTAAATAAAAATAAACAAACATTTGGGGAAAGTCATTCAGGTTATATGTGTTAAAAAGGAAAATCCATCTCACATCATTGTAAAGAGAATTTATGTTAATTGAATTGAACCATTTGGAAGACATTTAAAATATTTTATTATAAAATAATAAATTTAAAATGTGATACAATATAACATTATGTAATCCGTAAGATATATAAAATTACATCAATAAAATATTTATGATGAATATGGAAAATCTGGAAAATGATTCTTGACTGTAAAGAAGATATAAGGTTGAGTCCACCAATAAGAATACTTGTTGTTGGATTTTGAACCAAAGGATGGTAAATTGTGAAGAAGTATTTAAAAAAAGAAAGAAATAAATTTTTTTTATAGATAAAATATATACCATTTCTCCAAAATAAATTTAGTCTTAGAAAATAATGGATTTAATTTGATATTAGAAATAAACACATTCAAAAAACATATTGTATGAACTATAAATTCTCAATGTTGGAAATGAGATAATACCTTCATCATAAATAAATTTGAATTAATAAATTAATTATTCCTGACATTGAATTTCAGACATATAAGTGAAAATATGGAACTGATGAGAGATAATTTCAAATACCGTGGACATTAAAAGTAAACACTTACCAATATCATAACATGTGGGGTAAAAATATATCAATTAAGTGATTATGTGAGAGAAATATAAATGAACATGATAAGGATGAAGTAAAACATAAAATAATAAAAATTTATATGGAATATAATTATTTAGTGAAATATTAAATGATGAAATTAAATAACTCAATGATTTCAAATTGTATCAACAATCTATTTAAAATAATGTAAAATATATGAATTAAAAGAACATGGAAGGATAAAATGAAAAAAAAAAATATTTGGAAGAAAATATATTTATTATAAAAATGGATGTAAATGAGGTAATAATTACACCATTACAAGTATATATAGTTTAAAATATGAAAAATATTTCAATGAAAAGAAATTTAGTCAAATAACCATTACATTGGATTATCACATTACCAACTAGATATTAACTTCTTATTTTTGACTCTGAAATATTCATCTCATTAGATTATTTGATTAGGGAACAACTAGTTTATATTAAATCCAATCCTAAATGGCTCAAATCCTCTCTAAATGAAATTTTTCATGAATCCCTATCTATTCATAAACGATCATCGATTGTAGAGCACCCGACAAAAAATTCCTCTTCCCAAATGTATGAAGCCATGATGGTGTCCCACCTAGAGTCTGACAGTTCATAAATAATTCATGAATATGTGCCAGTGTTCCACCATGAGTATGATTTTACTTCAGGATCATGCAAATAATTGACAATGTGGTCATGAGTCTGACAAAACAATTACCATTCGAGAATCCCACAAATTCTTAATGAACCACTTCTAATCTTTGGGAAACCACTTTCCTATAAATACCAATATAATTCATATATTTAAGGGATGGTTACCTAAACATTGAGCTTTCAAATTGCTCCCAATTCATGAACCTCCTAAGCATCGTGAACCAGAAAAAAAATCATCCTATAAGGTACTTGGGATTCACGAAACCCCCCATTAATGTATTCTTGAAATCCACCACCCTAGGTAGAGATGACATTTATGAAGCCTATTCTATTCAGTAAGGAAGAAGGCCCTTCGAGTCACTTGAGTCTTCACAAATAATTCAACATTTACAAATCACTCCTCTTCGAAGCTAATACTTCATCCTAAGTCAAATTTACAATGATTCGCAAACCCTACTCTTTTGAAACTTTTGTAACCTCAACGAAGCTCCCGGGCTTCATGAATCACGAATCCTAGAGGCCCTAGGATTCATGAAACCTCTCTCATGGGCCTATAAATGATGCCTCCCTTCTGTTGAAACCTCTTCACGATGGATGAGTCCCCAGATCCTCCACACCCATCCATTATTGGTTCAGATGCTCCTCATGTCCCTATGTGACATGTCCAAACCATTTCTATGACTCACTCTACTTCAAGTGCCATCTGAGACTCCCACCTACATTTTTATTCTTAGAACATGTACCCAAATTCCTATTTCTTCTCCACATACAAATGATAATGTTTCCCTCCTGACTGATTAATCCTCTCTATCATTGTATCAAGGCATTAAAAAATTTATGCCCCTCCCAAAGTAACGTGAAAGGTGGTCCCATAATCCCAATAGGTGCGGAGTCAATCCCCCACGTCTGATCTATATGAAATAAAACTACCCAATCCCAACATCCTTAGTGCATGATTTAAAATTGTAACATTACCCTATGCATTGATGATTGGATTCCCCTGTTATAATCATCATGGGATGACACCTTATACCCCACCAACGATTGATCCGATTGAATCAAGCTACTTTAATTCATAATCCCCATACACATGGAATTAGATCCTCCTTTAGTAGATTCCATGTGTAATCCCTACCAGCATCGATTATTATCTAAGCACAACCACATAATCTATGAACCAACGTAAATATTGAGTAACATGGTTTTTAGATAAACTACTTAATCTTTTACCTCACACCGATCAGGACACATGTGGTCATAAAGGGTTGCAACGATTATGACATCTACATGATCCCAATCCACCATTGGATGCTCCAACACATAATCTCCAACCATATGAACCTCCATGAATTGCTTTTATATGTAATACCCATCCATATAATCCTCTATGGGATACTCCAATGGATAATCCCCTGCTATATGAACCCCAATGGGCTGCTCCTATGCGTACGGTCCAACCATATGAACCTCCATGGGCCTAACCTATAGGTGTAATTCCTAACCACCCCGCACTATGTGATCATTGATTCCCAACTAATTGGGATACCTAGGAGCCTCTTTGAGTTCCAAATCCAATATCCACATCTACCCCAATGTTCTTGAGGCCACATCCCCAGTAAGATCATTCCCCTCACATGAGAGACCACATATCCTCTAGGTCCCTCAGGATGCTCATTGTGTAAGCCCAACATAGACTCCAACCACAAGAAATCATCTCAGGAATTGTTTCTTTCATTCATAAAACCTAACCCCCCCGATACACAATGACACCCCCTTCATGATGTGATAACCCTTTCTCTATGATTTTTAAATTCCTGGATCAGTACTATCAAGAAGACCATAAACTATGGAATACAACTACTTGGGTTTTTATCCAAGACATACAAATAGTGTATACTGGACACCTCTATAAGGCTCAATCCCAACAAAAATTCAACCATGTTTCTTCCTCTAGAGATTTAACTCCTAAATATTCCGCAAGTGTTGTTCTAATCAACATTTTTTGTCTGGAATCTTCCATTTATGGGATACACCCCAATCATCTACCTCCATTGGGAGTTCCAATCCACCCATCGATAAACAGTTCTGGTGATCCCTAATTGGTATGTACCTCTCAGATCCACCCCAAGGGATGTTCTAATCAACCTTTATGGTGTGAAATATTCCCCTTATGCGACACACACGTCTTGATCTTCCTCTATGTGGTGTTCTGATTCATCAATTGGTAAAACTTTCAGGCGATCCCTCTTTTAGTTGTTTCTCCATGATTCTCCCCAATGGGTGTTCCTATCAACCTTCATGGTGTGACATATTCCCTTTCTGGGACATAACCTAGATACATCTCTATAGGAATTTAGATTCGTACATAAATAAATCATTCGGGTGCTCCCTCCTAGAGATGTACCTCCCCAGTCAACCCCAATGGTTGTTCTGATCAATCCTCTATGGTGTGACATCTTCCTTTTATGGGAATCTCTAATCATACATGCCTCTATAATGTGTTCAAATCCATACATCATTAAACTTGAAGGTGTGAAATCTTCTCGCCTGGGGATAAACCTCCTCGATCCACTTCCATTGTGTGTTTTGATGAATTAACTTCATCCCCAATACATTTTGAACTCATGTACTAATTTTTCTCAACCATACATATCTATCAATCTCCAAAATTTGCTAAACGTATTAATTTACCCCAAATAAATACTGAAATAAAAAATATTGTTATGTGAAATTATTAGAAAATATGCACCCATGATATTGGATAACACATGAAAAACATTGGATTCCTATGTTGAAATCCTTAGAAGAGATACAGCTTCTGTGTTATATACTGAGTGATCAACACATGATTTATTCAGTTCCATGCCCAATATTCCTCCATGATATGGTCTCCCATGATAAAGAATACAAATGACCAATGTTCCCAGTGTCCAGTCATTCCATGGATTCCCAATGTGACTACACTCTGGACTTAATGTTATAACCCCATTGAGAAAAACTGAGATTTCCAAATAGAAGTAGTGTAATTAACTGGAATCCACTTTGGGATAGTACCTGGAATGAGTTTCACAAAAATTAAATAAATCTATGATGGAAACCCATACTTGGAGATGAGTTCCAAGGATTAATCCATGGAAATAGGAATTGATATCCCATTATCATATTTTGACCTATGAGAAGACATCAACAATGTAATTGAACAAATATTCCTTCCATTGGAATGTGCGAATGTGTGGTTGTAAAGTAGACAGTTCACATCAAAAATTATGTGGAAGTGTAGACATTACCAAGTGAAATAGTCAGAAATAGAAATAGTGAACCAAATTTGAATATATTGTTCTCAGGATGGGGACAACTAGCACATGAGACCACATCATATAAGCATATCACCCGAACTAGATATTTTGTGTTCTTTCACACCAAGAAAACAATAGTTCCATCATGAAACATGCCTGAAATTAGGTTAGTTGGTAGTTGGTAATACTTGGTCCATTCCATTGTCTATGTGGATCCTACCCCACTATTAGAATATTGAATGTCACTAGGGAATATAACGTCAATTTCCTTAAAATTTTACTGAATTCTTAATCCACATTTATTAAAAAAACTAGCCACATAAAACCATGTACCCAATGATACTAGGACTCAGGGTAGGAGAAATGGTAATGTTTAAATCATGCACAAATCCACCACATTCATGACTTCCACTATGACATTTTATACTGGGAACCCACATGCCATCTCACCCTAATTGATCATTCAATGGAGAGTGATGGACACCGTTATTCAATTTTTGGAGAATGAAACGGTCATTCCTAAAAGGACATGGCCCTCTAGAACCTAGGGTCTCTATAAACATATCGACAATTAAACCCCCAAGGTCCACATAGTGAGAAAACTCTTCCTATTACAATAGTATATCACTTCAAGAGATACTCCCTTTAGATATTCTAAGAGTCACTCCTTTATGCTGAATATGTGATGAATTATTGGTTCCACTCAGCCTCACCAACATCATAGGACCCCACATGGAGGGATCCCACCAAGATTTGATAGCATTAGCAATGACTGGTCCTTTTGGCCAAGGAAAAGTTGAGTTATAGACCATCTCATCCAACCACGGTCTGGACCACCCATCATCAAAATTGGGAGTAAGTCTAAGATAACTCCTATGAAGGGGAATCATCTTCTACATCTCCTATGACCCCTTCCACTGTTGGCACATTCCTCCAGATCCCCATGAGAGATGAGTAGTGATCTAAACTTTCCAAGTCATGATTCCAACATCACCTAGAATGTAGGCTGGTTGTGTTGACACTATCTATCATTGGCACCACCAACATCCAATTCAGGTTGTCCCATGATGATGTGATTCAGTGTGTAGGTCCTACCTATATAATCTCCAACCAATGTGTAGGTCCTTCCATACCTTACAATCAACATGGATGTCCTCCCCATGTTCCAGCTGTTGAATGAGTAGGTCCACCCCACTTCATCTATAACAAATATATTGGTCTTCATTATACTTGTGCTTCCAAACATGGTGGTTCTCCCCATGTTAATGAAAATTAGCATCATAGTCTTCCTAATGTTGTTCCTAGCTCAAATGTAGTGAATTCGTACTCTAGTATCAGTCAATGTGTAATTCATCTCCACTTCATCTATAATCAGTACGAAGGTCCTCCCCATTATATCAATATATGGAAACACTAAGGCCCTCCCAATGTCTCAAACAATCAGAGTGGATGTCATCCCCACTAATTAAATTGTCAACTTGGAGGTCCTACCCATATTTACACCAACTATATAGGAGGTCTGCCCTACACATTGATCAACCATTATAGAGGCCTTCTCTATATTCAATCTCTTCAACATGTATTTCATACTCGGGTACATTTTTACCTGTATGGTTGTTGTACCGTTATCTATTTGGAAAAGCATGAAGGTCATCCTTGTGCTCCAACAAACCAAATTTATGGTCCTCCCCACTTATGAAACCACCAACATGTAGTTCCTATACCTTGATAAAGATTTACCCTATGCTGAAGAACCGTCCTCGGATAGATGAAAGAATTAATATCGATGATGAAAAAAATTTCAGAAATTCCATGTCATCGTCAACCCCATCAATCTCTAGGATTCTTAGGGAGAATGTGACTCAATAATGTATCCTTATCCCATGTCTTTAGCATTACATTTTGGGGAATTAAACACACAGTTGAGTTTTTCCATCCCATAAGGGGGAATCCAAAGGTTCATTAAATATCACCTAGGTACATGCAGGTGGAGGAAGATTTCACCCCCTTCCAAGGTCTCGTGGCGTATCCATCTCTATCATTTCCAATTTCTCAAACATGGTATACTAAATAATAACTATGGGATGGCTCATATTTCCGTAAAAGATAGGATCACCCCAATCAGTTTTAGTCCCTTCCCACACCATGTTTCAAAACTATATGTGGAATAATTCCCACCCTTATGGGATATTTAGTGACTCCTGAACTCCCCATCTATGGGCCCAACGTCAAATTCATAAATCTTTTGGACCTCATGCCTTGTTTATGGTATTTGATCCCCATTGGCTCTAATCATGTTAGGTATTCACTACCTTTATACCACTTAGGATCCAATGGAGGAACCCTTTGTCCATGAAATATGATTTTAATTTTTTTCCCATTTTACTCGGTCCAAACATTACACCCTTAAACTATGTGTTACTTGTCCCTTGATACTTGTGTGGTGTAGGACCTCCTTGGCCCTCATTCACGTCATATGTTTCACTCCACCTCATCATATATATTAGTATGTACTCCAAACATGATGTTAAAATGTTATTATACCCCATCCTAAACTAGGATACAAATAAATAAGTGATGTTGTTTACCCCATATTGAATCAGGATAACTCTTACATAAAATATTTTGTAAACCCTATAAAAATTTTGGATTCCTCATTTGAAAAGTGTGGCATAGTTAACTAATTTTACCCCATGCTCTAAACATGGGATAACCCGTGACTATCATGTGATGTCACAATTACCACACCAAAGGGGATCGACTCCCCACAAGGGTGTATCACCTTACTTGAATTGTTCGAGAACTATGTGTGGCTTCATTCTTATACTCATTGGATATATATTGATGCCCCTGCACATTATCTTGGTTCTGACCCCTCTTCTGATTCGCCATGGGGTCTTCCCATCCTTGGTGTCATGATATTGATGTAGGATGTAGTTTTTAAGGATTTATTTTCTAGAAGTTCCCTTACATACTCCAATCAATATTATTACTATTAGTTCAAAACAAAACCCCTTTTAGACACACTATTTTTCTTTCGGGTCTAGACTGTATGACCTTAAACTAAGTAAAATGTCCAGGTCATATGAAATTGAACTATGACCACATCATAATAGCATTGTATTAAACTATAACGTTCACCATCATCATTGTATAACGTTAATATATGATTCTATCATCTTCAATGTAAGTCATAGAAATAAAAGGTATCCTAGAACCCCACAAGATAGGTACTCTCCTCTAGTATTGGAAATCTACCACATCATTGAAATTTTTAGTTATCACTCAACATCCAAGATGTCACACCCATAGAGGATGAGGATGATATGTTAGAACGATATTCCAAAACCAATGTTCTCCATCCCAAGGTGGTGTAGATACAAGTGTGTTAGATTCCATCCAAAGGTTCCATAACATAATTTCCATGCCTCACAAGCCCCTTATTTGGATCTACATCCTTCTACATGTTTCACAAGACCCTATAATGTAATGGAGTCATACCATGGAGCACATACCTTTCTAGGACAATGTAAAGACCCGTAAAATTCCAGGGAAATTTTTTCCTAATTTTCATTGGGATTTTACAAGAACGCATTTTCTGAAGGCACCTGATTCCGAGGACCGGTGTGCCCGGAATAATTTTCCGAAGTTTAGCTCATGTACGTTCAGTGAATGAATGAGCGGGATTTTCTAACATTTGGACCGGTGCTAGGAATTGAATTCCGAGGGAACTGATGAAACCGCAACACCGATAATTTATTAAGAAGACCTTTCCTAGGGTTGCCTTTACTCGGGAGGTGTTGTTAAAAATTGTGGAAGTTAAAAATAGAATTGAGCTAAAAATTTTATTTTCTTTCTTTCTAAGTGGTATTCCTTTCAGTGGAAGTTGGGGAAACTACCCTAGTGAGGTTATGAAGGCGTTGGGGGCCCCATGAACCCCACCCCATCATATTCCTTAACTCCCTTAACTTACCATTTAATTAGACAACTTATGTTAATTAATTAAGTGGGTTTTATTCAAATGTTTGAAATTCAAATACTTGGCTTGAGAAATAAAATAAGACAAACACTTATTTTATTAGGTTTGTTCGGTTGTGAGAGGATTGGGGAAAAATCTCTAAGTCTTGAAGTTATTCTTATTCATAGAAGAATACGAAGAACGCACCGCCGTCGGCGAAGAACGTCGACCTCTGACGACAGACGACAGTGAGAGATGCCTCCCTCAAATATCGACCACGTGGCGTAATGTACCGCGACGCCAACGAACCTCTCCTTCCGCGACTCCTTCTTCTGCGACGATCAATTCCATGAAAAACCTCTGCACAACGATTTCATTGAGGTAGGGGTTTGAATATATGTTCTTAATATTAGAGCATTCTTCGCAATCTTCGCCGCTTGATATCGATTAATAGGTGGGGGCCGGACCACACAAACACAGCCGACCCTCCTCCCTTAATTCTGTGGCTGACCTTGTTGTGGTTTATAACGGAGATAGAGCAGTGTCGTCGCACCGCGCGAGATCACGCGGCAAGGATGTGCAGCGCCGTCGCGTCGTGCCGTTGAAGTCGAACAAGGTCGGGGCGCCATCGCGCCGCGCCGGAGAATCACGAAAACACCATGGCTGGAGCGGGGCCGTGGCGGAGGGGCGCGACGCCATCGCACCGCGCCGGTTGGACCAAGGCCGCGGCGGAGCAGGGGGCGGCTGCCGACTTCCGACCGCCGGCGTCGAAGAAGGGGGACGGGACCGCGTCGGTCCCGTGGCGGCAGCAGCCGGCCGGCTGGAGCGGGCCGGCCGGTCAGGGGGAAGAACGAGGGTTCGAAACCCCGGGCTGGAAGGAGGAGTGGCCCCCATGTGGGGGGGGGCGTTTAATTAAACAGGGGGGAAGCGCCTCCTCCCCCCATCTGTTCGGCCATTTCGGCCGATCCGCCTGGCCACGCTGGCCAGGCCAGCGTGTCGGTCCAGGCCGCGCCAGCTAGACCGGGCCACACCCAAGCGGGCCGGACCTGGACTCGGGTCGGGTGGACCTGGTTCGGGCCGACCCAGGGGGTCTCGGGCCGGGAAGGTCCGGGCTCGAAACCCCATTTTCGGACCTCTTCTGGTATTTTGCCCATAACTTGGGATACAGACCTTCGATCGAAGCACCTTCAGCTGCGATGCGATCCTTGGAACGAGACAGTTGTTTTGGTATATTAAACTCAAGGTTTCAGGGAACTTTTGTTCGTCTGGGTTGGTTCGAACACGAAACCAACCGGGCCCTCGGAGAGGAAACACTTAAAACATGAGTTTCGGGCGTCCGATTGACGTGCCATCGACTTTGTTGGATTCCTCTTAGTGAGAAAGACATTTTTGATTACTCCGCTCGAGGTTTGGATGCAGTTGGAGTATGGTCATGTTGGTTTTGACTTAAAAACCAACAGGGCCCTTGGGGAAAAAAAGGCAATAACTCTCCGACAGGGCATCCAAATGACACATCGTCTATCGCGTTGATTTCCTGTTTACGGTATGGAACTTTTGGATACATCAACTCCGGACTTCATGTCATTTGATGTATCAGCCCCTCGGCTCATGGAACGGACCCTCCCGGAACGAGCTTGATGTGTGCGAGAACCTTAGAGGTGGCTGCGACGGCGACGACGATGACGACTGTACAAAAATCATCCGTGGATTCAACGGCGACGACTACAGGACTCAGCGATCCTAGTGGATCAGTGCTACCGATCCTGTGTGGGTCAGATCTTGGTTGGGTCAGCGCTCAGCGGTCCTGTGTGGGCCAGCGCCTACCGATCTCCTGTGGGTCAGATCCTTTGTGGGTCATTGTGGGGGTTAGTACCTATAGATCCTTTGTGGGTCATTATGTTGGGTTAGTACCTATCGATCATTTGTGGTTCATTGCTGGGGTTAGTACATAACGATCCAGTGTGGGTCCGACATCTTAGATGAATTAGTGGCTACATCTGATCAACTCTATTGTCTTACGAAGAAGTATACCTGTGTGAGATGAGTCTAGACTTTCAATCCTTATCATCGATAAGATTGACTTGATATCATGTCTGGATTACGTATGCTTCCTGTGTGGATTAGGTTGTGTTTTCCTGTGTGGACTGGGTTGTACTTGGGCTCAGATGTTGGAGCCGAACTAGAATTGATGACTTAGGTATATGTATGGGCATACACCTATGTAGTGTCGGATGTTACTTCGTGATCTTATCTTTCCTTTTTGGATTATCTTTTGTGGATTCTGGGGGACCTACGAGGTTCTCGGGGTCCCTACTGAGTAGCGTATACTCACCCCTACACGGGATATGCCCGCAATACGTTGTGTTGGTTGCAGATGACGGACATCGCTGATCGTGGTTGAGGCTTGCGGAGCAGGTTGGTACCTAGAGGTGGACCACTAGGCGGGACGTACTCGGAGCGGACGACTAGACCTGAGGAGTTGTGGAGGCTATCTGTACCCACCCTTCAGGTGGGACTTCTAGTGGACAGCTTGACATTACGGCTTTACTTTTCAATTAATGTACTCCCTTTTTCAGTTGTACTTTACTTTCAATTTGGGTTTGTATTCTGGCCCACATACTTTTCCACACTTACTATTATACCCAGTTTTACTTAGTGTTTACTTCTTCTTGCTTACTCTGTGTGTTTGTTTACTTTCTAAAGGCAATGCATTCAATTTTTATCTGGAATTACACCTTGGTGATAGTCGCCAGCCCCTGGCCTATGGGAGGTGGGCTTGGGGTAGTCACGACATGGGCCCCGAGGGTGGGTCGGGACATATTGGTATCAGAGGAGTTCGTTTCTACCACAAAACTCTCGACTCTGATCATTCTTCTATGTGAAGCAATAATGTTAAGGGTATTGGGTGTGGTTATCAGTCCAGGGAGTCCAATTTTGGTGCGACGGCCAACGTATCCGTATGCCAAGACCCTGACTTCCAATTTCTGAATTAATGCACGAAAATATTGATTTCATGTGTGTTTCATGTTTTCATTGTGATTACTTTGTGTCACCTCACCAGGTATACTGTTTGACCATGGCACACCTACTTCTGTTCAGGATGGTCCCACGACGGTATCCAGTTAGGGTTCCAAGAATTGTGCGGGACGACAGCCCACCGAGCGATGGGGCCTCAGTGTAGGGCCCTTTGACAGCAGAGGTATCGGTGGTACCTCTACCAACCGAGCAACCGATGCTACCAGCCCCAGTCGCTGACAGTGCACGTCGCCTTAGTGCACTGCACGAGTTTCAGTGTCAGCGACCACCCAGGTTCCATGGGGAGATGGACCCTCAGGCAGCCAAGGATTGGCTGGAGGCAGTTGTACGAGGTTTTCGATTGGTAGGGACACCAGTAGACCTCAAGGTGATCCTTGCAGTGAGTCTCCTGCACATGGCAGCAGGCAGATGGTGGATCTTGATTCTCCAGATGCACGACAAGGAATCACTCCTATGGACGGAGTTTGAGAGCCTCTTCCGCTCGGAGTTAGTCCTAGCCACCCTCAGTGCGGTGTGCATCCAGGAGCTTCTACAACTACGGTCGGGCAGCTTGATGGTCCCCCAGTACTCGGCGAGATTTACTGATCTCTCGCGCTATTCGACGGACATGGTACAAGACCCATTCTTCCGGGCCCTGACCTTCGAGCAGGGATTGAGGCATGAGTTCAGGACATCACTGATCTTTCTCATCATTACGACATAGGAAGGGGTACTGGAGCGAACCCTTCTCATTGAGAGCTTTTTTGCTGATCCAACATCAGCAGCGAGACCTACCATAGGGAGGCACGTAGCAGAGTCTTATACAGGTGGCAGTCGACGAATGAAACATGGGTCCAGGCGGACCAGACCCTCAGGCAGATGACCTCAGCACACTGGCTCAGAGGTGCGGGGCACACAGTGCAGAGCCAGTCTTACGAGTGGCAGACAATGCTACGTATGCGGCGGGCAGGGCCACATGGCTCGTGACTGCCCGACCCGCTGTGCAGAGGAGAAGAAAATGATTGATGGACCACCCAGGTAGAGGCAGAGGGCTGACCGTGGTGGTCCTCAGGGATTAGGTGGATCAGACAGAGGAGCTGGCCGAGCAGCAGGTGGTGGGAGACACTTTGAGGCTCTACCACCACCACCACCAGGTGGTCCACCCCAACCACAGGGAGCTCGCGGGCAGAGACAGGCACGAATTTAGGCAGCAGAGGCCTACAACCACGGCATGCCCGAGATGATTCTAGGTACCATATGTGTCTATTCCACCCTTGCTGCAGTTCTTATAGACACTTGAGTGAGTCATTCTTTCATTGTCGCTGCCCTTGTTCGGAGCTTAGAGATTCCGACAGAGTCGTTGGCTCAATATTTATGGCTAGAGACTCCTACGGGAGGAGACTCGATGATTACGCACTAGTTACAGTAGTGTGAGCTTACTCTAGGAGGCGAGAGCTTCAGCTGGGATATTCTTTTAGCGGCATCGAGGCCTTAAAACGTCATCTTGGGCATGTATTGGTTATCTACAGTCCATGCTCAGATTGACTGCATTAGGTGCAAGGTGTGATGTGTTCGCACCAATGGGAGCAGGTTCACCATCACCGGCGAGAAGGGAGCCTTTGAAGCGCAGGATGGACTCTTGCAGAGGAGAGGAAAGCCCATCACTCATCAATTGGCTAGCCTCATCCTAGGAGCAGTTCACGTGCAGAGTCTGAGCTTACCTGCAGCGGTGGATTAGTATGCGGACATTTTTTCCAACGACGTTCCAGGACTATCTCCTCGCAGAGAGGAAGACTTTTATATTGACTTGTACCCAAGGAAAACCCCGATATCCACCCCAGCATATCAGATGGCTCCCTCCAAGCTTTGAGAGCTACGGGTATAGCTAGAGGACTTACAGGGCAAGGGATTCCTCCGACCTAGCATTTCACCCTGGGCTTCCCCGATATTGTTCGCCAAGAATGAGGACGAGTGCTTGCAAATTTGTGTTGACTATCTTCGCCTGAACTAGGTGACCGTGAGGAATAGGTATCTGCTACCGTGGATTGACGACCTTTTTGATCATCTCATGGTATCACGGTGGTTCTCGAAGATAGACCTTAGGTCAGACTATCATCAGCTCAGAGTTTGGGATGAAGATGTGCAGAAGACGGCCTTCAGGTGTCGGTATGGACACTATGATTTCTTGGTTATGCCATTCGGCGTAACCAATTCTCAAGAAGTGTTTATGGGCCCCATGAACAGGACCTTTCAGCCTTACATCAATCGATTTGTCATGGTCTTCATCGAAGAAATTTTGATTTACTCGACGATAGAGCCGGAGCACGCCTACCACTTTCTTGTTGTACTGGACACACTCCGAGAGCACCAGCTTTATGGTAAGCTCTCAAAGTGTCAGTTCTGGATACGGGAGGTCCACTTCTTGGGACACGTCATCTCTGAGGCGGGAGTTGCGGTGGATCCTACGATGATCGAGGCAGTGCTAGCTTGGGATCCACCCAGGAGCGTGACGGAGGTGCGGAGTTTTTTGAGACTAGCTGGGTACTACTGGAGATTTGTGCCAGACTTCTCCAGAGTTGCGGTACCACTTTCAACTTTGACGAAGAAGGGGAAAACCTTCGTGTGGTCAGATAGATGTTAGTAGAGCTTTCAAGAGCTAAGATAGAGATTGACCATCGCACCTATCCTGAGTCTACCAGAGGATGGAGTAGGGTACGTAGTCTACTGCGATGCATCAGTGGCCGGACTCAGATGTGTCCTAATGCAGGGGCGAGAAGTGATCGCCTATGGATCATGTCAGTTGAGGCAGCATGAGAAGAACTACGCTACCCATAACATGGAGTTAGCAGCAGTTGTCTTCGCTCAGAATATGTGGCGACACTATCTGATGGGAGAGCGCTTTACAGTCTATACTGGCCACCAGAGTCTCAGGTACATCTTCTCGCAGAAAGACCTGAACCTGAGACAACGGTGATGGCTCGAGTTCCTCCAAGACTATGACTTTGAGATAGTCTATACTCCTGGAAAAGGGAACGTATTAGCCGATGCACTCAGTAGGAGGACGGGCATTTAGCTACATGGGGAGGTGACAGAGCAGCAAGCCGCTTTTCAGATATCCTTCATAGATAAAGATGGAGCAGCCTTTCTATAGTCACTCACAGTCACTCCTACACTTCTACAGTGGGTCAGAGAGGCACAGCGTGGGGACGATGACTGTGAGATGCGGTGTGCACAGATATCCTCAGGACAGGCACCTGATGGATACTCTGTGGGAGGAGAGAACCTCATCCTTTTTAGAGAACGTACCTAGGTACCGGATGCATTATAGAAGGAGTTTCTTGAGGGAGTTCCACACTTCCCCTTTAGCGGTACATCCATGAGTGGAGAAGATGTCCAGGACTTTAGACGACAGCACTGGTGGCTGGGTATGAAGAAGGCTGTGGCTAAGTTCGTTTCCTGATGCCTCACCTGCCAGCAGGTGAAGGCAGAGCACAAGGTACCAGCAGGCTTGGTACAGCCCTTAGAGGTCCCAGAGTGGAAGTGTGACGGGATATCTATGGACTTCGTCACTGGACTTCCACACACTTCCAGAGGTTACGACTCCATTTGGGTGATTGTCGACCGACTCACCAAGTCGGCCCACTTCATACCCATCAGAGAGTAGGGATCAGTGGGGAGATTAGGACGCCTTCAAGTTCAGGAGATTTTACGGCTTCATGGTGTGCCATCATCTATCGTCTTCGATCGAGATTCTCACTTTACTTCCCGACTTTGGAAGGGGTTGCAGGAGGCGTTCGGGACGCATCTACGTCTGAGCACCGCCTTTCACCCTCAGACAGATGGTCAGACAGAGAGGACCATTCAGACTCTTGAGGACATGATCCGTGCATGTGTCCTCAACTTTGGTCGTAGCTGGGAGGATCACCTACCCTTGGTGGAGTTCGCATACAAAAACATCTACCACTCCACCATAGGGATTGTTCCATTTGAGGCGTTGTACAGCTGACCTTGCAGATCACCTCTGTGCTGGATAGACCCTGGGGATTCAGCACATGTGGGACCGGAGATGGTCCAGGCCACGACGGAGATGGTCTAGGTCATCCAGGAGAAGATGAGGATAGCTCAGAGCCGGCAGAAGTCTTATGTTGACAGGAGGCGAAGGCCACTGGAGTTCGAGGATGGCGACCACATCTTCTTACGGGTCTCCCCTAGACGTGGATTACGGAGATTTGGCCGAGGTGGAAAGTTATCTCCACGCTTCATCGGACCATTCCAGGTCCTTAGCAGGATTGGCGAGGTGGCTTATCGCCTAGATCTACCACCTCAGTTGCTCTGGGTGCACGACGTCTTCCATGTATCTCAGGTGAGGAGATATGTGCACGACCCGATGCATATCTTTGACCATGGGGAGATAGACATTGATGACGGGGAGACTTTTGCGGAGGTCCCAGTGGAGATCGAGGATCGATAGGAGCGGGTCCTACGTGGATGGTTGATTCCTCTAGTGCGCATCAGATGGCAGCACGAGACCCTCCAGGAGAGCACTTGGGAGCGAGAGGCTCAGATGCGTGCACAATACCCGCATTTTTTCCCTAGTTTTTGATGTATCTTTACGGGGATGTAAAGCCCTAAGGTGCGAGTAATGTAATGACCCGTAAAATTGAAGGGAATTTTTTTCATAAATTTCTTTGGGATTTTACAAGAACTTTGTTTCTGAAACCACCTGATTCTGAGGCCCGGTGTGCCCGGAATAATTTTCCAAAGTTTAACTCGGGTACGTTCAGTGAACGAACGAGCGGGATTTTATAACTTTTGAACCGGTGCTCGGAATCGAATTCTGAGGGCACCGATGAAACATCAGCACTAGTAATTGCTTAAGAAGACCTTTTCTGTGGTTGTGTTTTCTTGGGAGGTGTTATTAAAAATTGTGGAAGTTAAAAATAAAATTGAGCTACAAATTTTATTTTTTTTCTCTCTAAGTGGTAGTCCTTTGAGTTGAAGATGGGAAAACTACCCAAGGGAGTATATGAGGGCGGTGGGGCCCACATGAACCCCACCCCTTCATATTCCTTAACCCCATTAACTTACCATTTAATTAGACAACTTAAGTTAATTAATTAAGTGGGTTTAAATCAAATATTTGAAATTCAAATACTTGTCTTGAGAAATAAAATAATACAAACACTTATTTGATTAGGGTTGTTTGGTTGTGAGAGGATTGGGGAAAAAAGCTCTAAGGCTTGAATTTTTTATTCTTCGTCGAAGAACACCGAGAATGCACCACCACCGACGAAGAACGTTGAACTTCGATGACAGACGACAGTAAGAGACGCCATCCTCAGAGATCGATGACGCGACGTCGTGTACCGCGACGCCAAAGACCCTCTCCTTCCGCGACGCCTTCTTCTGTGATGATCAATTACGCGAAAAACCTCCGCACAACGATTTCATCGAGGTAGGGGTTTGAATATATGTTTGTGAATATTCGAGCGTTCTTCGTAATCTTAGCCGCTTGCTATGGATTAACGGGTGGGGGTCGGACCGCACAAAAAACGGCCGACCCTCCTCCCTTAATTCTGGTGTTGACCTTGTTGTGGTTTGGAACAAAGATAGCATGGTGCCTTCGCACCACGTGGAATCATGCGGCAAGGATGTGCGGCGCCGTCGCGCCACACCGTTGAAGTCGAACAAGGTCGCGGGGCCATCGCTGTAGAGACCCGAAGCCTGACGTACATGGACATTACATTACTTTTGCGGAATACTTGGTACATAACAAAAACACACACACAAGGATCGTAATAGTTTAGTGTCTTTGGAAACTCGGAATATAATCTTCTAATCGTGGTGAAAGATCTTCAACATCTCCCATAAAGATCTTCTTTTTTTTATATATAAAACCTTTCTTTATATCCTGGGGAAAAGAAAACATAAAAGGGTGAGCTCAAATGCTCAGTAAGGGTAAACAAAAGAAATATCAATCACATCATATACATAAGCACATAACTTTTGGAAATCTTAACCTGCAAAAGAGATCCTAATTTCATAACATGGGGTAAATCATGGCAGTGAAATATAATAACAATAATCATAACATAAAACATGAAACTTTGTGGCATTCACACATAATCATAGAGAATCATTTATTTTTAGTCAAGACTCATTTCCAAGACTATCTTAGTGGACAACGTCCCTTTCTGAATCGAGTAACCCTCGTTTCAGTCCTGTTTCACTGAACCGGTATAACCTACCATTCCAGCCATGTCTATCTCATGAGATATAAAATCATTACCCAATGCATTGGAGGGAGATATAGGTCCCACCCATCTCATAATGATACCATTCTTATGTGTGCCACAAAATCATAAATCATACATCATTTCATAACCCATGTAATAAAATGGGATTCTTAAACATCATGCCATCATAATCCATAAACAATTGATATCATTTCATCATAAGAAAACTGAATCCATTTAAATCATAGATACAATTTACTTGAAACATACATATCAAATAACGTCATCTTAGATGAAAAAATAGTTTAAAAAAAACACTTGAAATGAATTCTTGAGGAAAATATCCTTTCTTCTTTAAAAACATTTTTCCTTTCTTAACATGTCATAAAACTTTAAACTAAAAGAAGTTGATTAAAAATAAACTTGAAAACTTGTAAATTAGGATTCTTGGAAATAATGTTTTAAAAATCCATTCATGTCGTATACGTTAAAAAAAACATTCTTCGTACTTTTGTCGGAAAAGTCAAAAAATCACCTCGTACGAAAAAGCGACAAAAGATTCCTTTCATATTCTTTACTAAAAACTCACAGAAGGGTAAAAATGGATTTAAACAATTGTAGGTGGATGGAAATAATATTACATATTGATTAAACATGGATGTGGATGATAAAATACACCCCGGTAAATACTTATGAATAAACAATCTCAGATAAAAATGAGATTGTGATATTTCCCTTACCTTAGGTCCGATTTGCTTCGTATGTGTCCGAACCTCCTGTATAATGATTTAAATAATGTCATTGACTTATTATAGAATCATATTCATTGTTATGATATCATATATGGTTCACTTATGACATTATATTACCCGTTCTTTTGTAAATTCCATGTTAAAGAAGCGTTTTGGGTAAAATCGTTTCATTTATCGTAGGTGTTTTGACTTGTTGTTCTTGACATTATTATTACTTATATCATGATTTACTTACTTCCAGAATATAAAATTTGATTTATATATCATATATATTCAGTATATATATATATATATAATATAGATTAAATGAAAAACACCGTTCATGGAGACGGTAGTCCGTACGTACGCATGAACGCTGTTTTCCATTCCTTATTGTCTTGAAATGGAAGTAAGTAGATGACATACATATATATATATATACATAATACAGTAGCTTTATAATGTCATATATTTCATTATTATTTCTTATATATACTTTATAATCATTCTTAAATGGTTAACATGGAGAATGAATCTCATCGCGTCGTGGAGACGGTAGTCCGTACGTACGCACGAGCGATGATATCATTTTAATAAATATTGAATTGAATCGGAGTGGATTATAAAATATATCAGAATCAATATGATGTTGTAATAACTATGTATAGTTATTCTTTACACCATTATACCCATCCATGTAAGGTGGTGGTGGAAAATAGATTACACCACGGCGTGGAGACGGTATTCCGTACGTACGCACGCGCAGTGATTTCTTTTTCCGTAGGATGGATAGATGGTGAAATATGGTTGTTTCATACTTATAATAACATATCAGTATATGAGTGATACTGATGTTATTACTTCATAATGAAACAACCTAATAAGAAGAAGTGGAAGAAGAAATAAAGATGAAAGAATTGGTAACGGTAATTACCTCTTCTTTGAAGCGCCTCTTTGAGACCTCCTCTTAGGGCACTAAAATTGGTCTTTGAGGAAGACCAGAACCTCTAGGATGTCTCTAGGGAAGTGGAGAAGAGATTTTGGCAGGGTTTGGCCGAGCTTGAGTGCTCAAATTGGTGTGAGGAGGAGGGGGAGTAGGTGCCCTTTTATAAGGGAGGAGAGGGGCACCTTAGGAATATCTCAAAATATTATTTTATATTAAAGTCAAAATCGGTTTATAATGGCTCCAAAGGGTCTTATTTCGAATATAAGGTGGGGATGGGTCGACATCCTATCAAACAATAAGATTTAGACAAGTTTAGGGTATTATGTTAACCTTATCAATTAGATTTAACTCTAAGTTAAATAATTTAACTTTTACCATGCCTTTTTGTTTTCTTTCACTATATGGTTAATAAACTTACTATAACATGCCAAACGAACCCCAAATTGTTTATTATTAATATATATATCCTTATCTAAGTCATTTGGCCGAACCTTAGATTTTTAGGAATAAAATAACAATTAATAATATAATATTTGATTTAAAAACTATTTTGTGTCAATTTTGACACTATTTGATATATGATTTTTGTGAAAGTCATAACAGAATTATATGTTCGAACCATGTTGATTAAATCAACATTAATATATCATAGTAACCTATAAAATTAGTGTAATTCATAAAAAGTCTTAAATTACATTTATTTTGGTATTTATATTATCAATTATTTCAATATTTCATTAATAAGATAATTACTGCATCATCTTTGTGTCATAAATAAATTAAATTAATTGATGTCTAAAAATTACAAATAAAATACCATCATGTAGGAAATCCTTTTAGCTTTCTAATGAATATTTACAATCGAATATATCTTATGTATAACCCCATATTATAAATGATTTACTTATTAAAATTTGATTTTAACTATTTTAACCCTTCTTTAAATAAATTAATAATAAATGTCCTAATCTAATCCAAGTGGACCTAAATGGTCATATTTTATTCCTAAGTTTGTTTTTGGTCGAATTACACTTGTCCAATAGAATTAGGACATGTGTTAGGGTAATATTAATATCATATTTACCCTTAGTTACCCAATTTACTATTAACCGCGGTAAAAAAAGTAAAAAGTTACTATTCACCAAAAAATTATTTTCATCTCATTGAACCACATTTTAGTCCTTGATATTAACCGTGTCTCTCGGATTTTTGAAATTCCATTCACAGAAGTGGTAAAATTAAGTTTTATGCAAAATTCAGTTTTTAACCTACCACTTAGTGGTTTCACTATTCATCAAAAATTGAAAGTTTTTAGAAAAATACCAAAATTTCACCCTAGGCTAATTTCGATATTCTGAGTCCAAAAATGAAGTCCATTTTGAAAAATAAAATTTATAATATTTCAAAAAGTGATTATTACTATTCATAACGGCTAGTTTTAATAGCATATCATTGTTTAGTGAAACTCGGTATTGCGTTTTACACACACTATCGAGGAAGGTCGTGATTGCGTGTAATGCAAGGAAAGTCAAGGATGTGTGTTGTGCAAGTTCCTTTTGGTGTAGAGTACAACACAAGACTTTAATAAAATTAAAAAGAAATTTTTTTTATAAAATCTCGGGCTGTTACATTCTACCCCCCTTAAAATGAATTTCACCCTCGAAATTCGTCGGGTTTATAAATGGTTTACTATTCGAAAGTTTCTTTAATAGAAACCCACATCGTAAAAAGGAATATCAAAACCAATCTTTAAAAACAAAAGTATGAAACGTAACGGTTACCCAAATAAACTAATCATTGGGTTTCCACATAGGTGAAAATATGGATATGGAAGAGAAATCTAACCATCATGTTCTGATGGAGAGTGGTAGAGAACATGGCTATGGAAAAGCCAGTAATCACAAAGCCATAAATTTGTGACGATCTAGGGTATCATCTGATTCATCAGATATAAGGGCACTAGGACAACATTTTTGGTTTTCAAGATCATTTCCCTAAAGTTGAAGAATTTGAATTAAAATAAATACTTACTTTATTTTGGTACAATCTCACTATTGTTCGTGCCTTGAACAATTTCCACTTCATCTCTTATATAAATGAAGTTGAATTTGTTATTCGTGAAGTGTTAGCAGATCATGTGATAGAATGACGGGTCATTCCATCTGTCTCGAACAAAAGGTTAAAAAAATTATATACATAAGTCGATCTATAGTGAGATTAATCATATATGGTTCCTAAAATGGACTTATACTTCATATATCATACTGCTTAATATAATAAAACTAGTTTCTTCTAAACAGGGACTTCCTGTAGGTCAGTGGTAGGCGATAAAGGCCAGTCGCACTTCGGTTGTGGGTTCGATTCCCACAGCCTTGTCCGAAGCGATGGGCTGTCGCCCGTCCTGCAGGTTGTCCTTTTTCCAAAACTATATAACATCCCATCAATAATATCGAAAAAACAAACAATACTAACTTATGTCCAACATAATCCATTCCAATCTTTTAGGCTTATCCATAATACTGCAGTCGACTCTCATAATATAGTGAAAATGATTACCAGATATTTAACACCATCATCGATCCCCATATATCATTTGATATGTTTTGTTGGTCACATTCCAAACATTCAAAGTCCTTAATCGTGTATTCTCTTGAATACCTTAGTGAAAACATGAATGCAGTTAAATGTTAACACTTTTCACATACCAAAATCCTCAAAATTCTATATACTCAAACTTAGTCCTAATATCAATCATGAGCTCATGAATACTGTTAAACATTTCATTTTCTCGTTTTCCCTTCATTATGCGCATAATATCTCAATCACATTGAATACCACATTAGACCAATACATAAATATTCCAATATTCCAAGATACAACATTATTTTGGTATCCCATTACATAAACACTTAATCATTCCACCACATCGTTGTCATATTCAACATTGCCAATAGTGATCGCATGTGACTTCCCTTTGTCCTTTGACTTAAGCGGTTGCTCATGTCGATCATCACTAACCCTTGGATTAGGGCATTTATTAGCATAATTCCCCATTTCCTTGCACTTGAAGCATTGAAGTGTTGGTTGTACGTTCTCTGCAGTGTTTGCTTTATTCACTTCATTAGAATCCCATTTTCCATTACATCGACACTCAGCTGCTCGATGACCTTCTTTTCCACACTTAAAACATTTTCTAGTCCCTTTAAGACAATCTCCACCATGCTTCTTTCCACACTTTGTGCATAAGGAAACATTCATCTTCTTTTCACCATTATTCTGAGTATTCTCCTTGAACTCCATCTTTCGTTTCTTGTCAAACCCATGAGATGGATATGTAACACCAACTTCCATTTCTACCTTAATAGCTCAACGCACAATTTCTTCATAGCTACTGAATTCTCTTATAGCTAATGCCCTTCTAAGACTTGGTTTTAAGCCACTGAAAAATCGATCAACTTTACTTTCAGGTTGGATGATATTACCAGAAGCGTACCTTGCAAGTCTTGTAAAATTCGCTTCATAGGTACCAACAGATTCATCATCCCTTTGCTTCAGTTCAAGAAACTCTTTCTCCATCTTTGTTTGGAGAATACGAGGGAAGTACTTATTGAAAAATAAGTTCTTGAACTCGTCCCATTCCATAGACTCAATTTCATCCCTTTGCCTCGTATTCTTAATAAGATTCCACCGTTGATCAGCATCTCCTTCCAAACGATACACTGCTAGGATGACTTTATCATGTTCAAAACATTGAAGAACTGAAAATATCTTTTCAGTAGTACTAATCCATTGTTCAGCAACTAATGGATCAGTAGACCCACTGAAAGAAGGTGGACGCTGCCTCATGAAGGATTCAACAGAATGTTGCTCCTTCCTTTTCTCGTTTGGAAGTCCTGCATGATTCATAGCTTGAGAAAGTTGTGTGAGCATGGCTACAAGATTTTGCATTCCGCCTCCCATATCGTTTGGTTGCTTAGGGGGACAATCATTGCATTGCCCATCACATTCCGCATTAACACGGTTCCTTCGGGTTCCAGCCATCATCTAAAACCCCAAAAGAATAGTACGAGAGGAAAAAATCATGCTTGGGAAAACAACATAATAAAGGGGTAGTACCCTCAATATCTAACATCTTAGGTTAAATTCGAAGATCGTTAGCACAATTCTAGGACTATAACCTATACGTATACTTAACCTTAGAGACATCCCTAGACATACCTTAGAAATATCTCTAGGGATCTCACTAACGTTTTCGCATCCTAGTTTCCAAAGGTTGACTAAACCTTTCCTCTGATACCAACTGTAGAGACCCGAAGCCTGACGTACATGGACATTACATTACTTTTGCGGAATACTTGGTACATAACAAAAACACACACACAAGGATCGTAATAGTTTCGTGTCTTTGGAAACTCGGAATATAATCTTCTAATCGTGGTGAAAGATCTTCAACATCTCCCATAAAGATCTTATTTTTTTTATAGCTAAAACCTTTCTTTATATCCTGGGGAAAAGAAAACATAAAAGGGTGAGCTCAAATGCTCAGTAAGGGTAAACAAAAGAAATATCAATCACATCATATACATAAGCACATAACTTTTGGAAATCTTAACCTGCAAAAGAGATCATAATTTCATAACATGGGGTAAATCATGGCAGTGAAATGTAATCACAATAATCATAACATAAAACATGAATCTTTGTGGCATTCGCACATAATCATAGAGAATCATTTCTTGTTAGTCAAGACTCATTGCCAAGACTATCTTAGTGGACAAAGTCCCTTTCTGAATCGAGTAACCCTCGTTTCAGTCCTGTTTCACTGAACCGGTATAACCTACCATTCCAGCCATGTCTATATCATGAGATATAAAATCATTACCCAATGCATTGGAGGGAGATATAGGTCCCACCCATCTCATAATGATACCATTCTTATGTGTGCCACAAAATCATAAATCGTACATCATTTCATAACCCATGTAATAAAATGGGATTCTTAAACATCATGCCATCATAATCCATAAACAATTGATATCATTTCATCATAAGAATACTAAAACCATTTAAATCATAGAGACATTTTACTTGAAACATACATATCAAATAACGTCATCTTAGATGGAAAAATAGTTTAAAAAACACTTGAAATGAATTCTTGAGGAAAATATCCTTTCTTCTTTAAAAACATTTTTCCTTTCTTAACATGTCATAAAACTTTAAACTAAAAGAAGTTGATTAAAAATAAACTTGAAAACTTGTAAAGTAAGATTCTTGGAAATAATGTTTTAAAAATCCATTCATGCCGTATACGTTAAAAAAAACATTCTTCGTACTTTTGTCGGAAAAGTCAAAAAATCACCTCGTACGAAAAAGCGACAAAAGATTCCTTTCATATTCTTTACTAAAAACTCACCGAAGGGTAAAAATGGATTTAAACAATTGTAGGTGGATGGAAATAATATTACATATTGATGAAACATGTATGTGGATGATAAAATACACCCCAGTAAATACTTACGAATAAACAATCTCGGATAAAAATGAGATTGTGATATTTCCCTTACCTTAGGTCCGATTTGCTTCGTATGTGTCCGAACCTCCTGTATAATGATTTAAATAATGTCATTGACTTATTATAGAATCATATTCATTGTTATGATATCATATATGGTTCACTTATGACATTATATTACCCGTTCTTTTGTAAATTCCATGTTAAAGAAGCGTTTTGGGTAAAATCGTTTCATTTATCATAGGTGTTTTGACTTGTTGTTCTTGACATTATTATTACTTATATCATGATTTACTTACTTCCAGAATATAAAATTTGATTTATATATCATATATATTCAGTATATATATATATAATAGATAGATAAAATGAAAAACACCGTTCATGGAGACGGTAGTCCGTACGTACGCATGAACGTTGTTTTCCATTCCTTATTGTCTTGAAATGGAAGTAAGTAGATGACATACATATATAAATATACATAATCCAGTAGCTTTATAATGTCATATATTTCATTATTATTTCTTATATATACTTTATAATCATTCTTAAATGGTTAACATGGAGAATGAATCTCATCGCGTCGTGGAGACGGTAGTCCGTACGTACGCACGAGCGATGATATCATTTTCATAAATATTGAATTGAATCGGAGTGGATTATACAATATATCAGAATCAATATGATCTTGTAATAACTATGTATAGTTATTCTTTACACCATTATACCCATCCATGTAAGGTGGTTGTGGAAAATAGATTACACCACGGCGTGGAGACGGTATTCCGTACGTACACACGCGCAGTGATTTCTTTTTCCGTAGGATGGATAGATGGTGAAATAGGGTTGTTTCATACATATAATAACATATCAGTATATGAGTGATACTGATGTTATTACTTCATAATGAAACAACCTAAGAAGAAGAAGTGGAAGAAGAAATAAAGATGAAAGAATTGGTAACGGTAATTACCTCTTCTTTGAAGCGCCTCTTTGAGACCTCCTCTTAGGGCACTAAAATTGGTCTTTGAGGAAGACCATAACCTCTAGGATGTTTCTAGGGAATTGGAGAAGAGATTTTGGCAGGGGTGGCCGAGCTTGAGTGCTCAAATTGGTGTGAGGAGGAGGGGGAGGAGGTGCCCTTTTATAAGGGAGGAGAGGGGCACCATAAGAATATCTCAAAATATTATTTTATATTAAAGTCAAAATCGGTTTATAATGGCTCCAAAGGGTCTTATTTTGAAGATAAGGTGGGGATGGGTCGAAATCCTATCAACCAATAAGATTTAGACAAGTTCAGGGTATTATTTTAACCTTATCAATTAGATTTAACTCTAAGTTAAATAATTTAACTTTTACCACGTCTTTTTGTTTTCTTTCACTATATGGTTAATAAACATACTATAACATGCCAAACGAACCCCAAATTGTTTATTATTAATATATATATCCTTATCTAAGTCATTTGGCCGAACCTTATATTTTTAGGAATAAAATAACAATTAATAATATAATATTTGATTTAAAAACTATTTAGTGTCAATTTTGACACTATTTGATATATGATTTTTGTGAAAGTCATAACAGAATTATATGTTCGAACCAAGACGATTAAATCAACATTTATATATCATAGTAACCTAGAAAATTAGTTTAATTCATAAAAAGTCTTAAATTACATTTATTTTGGTATTTATATTATCAATTATGTCAATATTTCATTAATAAGATAATTACTCCATCATCTTTGTGTCATAAATAAATTAAATTATATGATGTCTAAAAATTACAAATAAAATACCATCATGTAGGAAATCATTTTATCTTTCTAATGAATATTTACAATCGAATTTATCTTATGTATTACCCCATATTATAAATGATTTACTTATTAAACTTTGATTTTAACTATTTTAACCCTTCTTTAAATAAATTAATAATAAATGTCCTAATCTAATCCAAGTGGACCTAAATGGTCATATTTTATTCCTAAGTTTTTTTTTGGTCTAATTACATTTGTCCAATAGAATTAGGACATGTGTTAGGGTAATATTAATATCATATTTACCCTTAGTTACCCAATTTACTATTAACCGCGGTAAAAAAAGTAAAAAGTTACTATTCACCAAAAAATTATTTTCATCTCATTGAACCACATTTTAGTCCTTGATATTAACTGTTTCTCTCGGATTTTCGAAATTCCATTCACAGAAGCGGTAAAATTAAGTTTTATGCAAAATTCATTTTTTAACCTACCACTTAGTGGTTTCACTATTCATCAAAAATTGAAAGTTTTCAGAAAAATACCAAAATTTCACCCTAGGCTAATTTCGATATTCTGAGTCCAAAAATGAAGTCCATTTTGAAAAATAAAATTTATAAAATTTCAAAAAGTGATTATTAATATTCATAACGGCTAGTTTTAATAGCATATCATTGTTTAGTGAAACTCGGTATTGCATATTACACACGCTATCGAGGAAGGTCGTGATTGCGTGTAATGCAAGGCAAGTCAAGGATGCGTGTTGTGCAAGCTCCTTTTGGTGTAGCGTACAACACAAGACTTTAATAAAATTAAAAAGAAATTTTTTTTATAAAATCTTGGGCTGTTACATTCTACCCCCCTTAAAAGGAATTTCGCCCTCGAAATTCGTCGGGGTTATAAATGGTTTACTATTCGAAAGTTTCTTTAATAGAAACCCACATCGTAAAAAGGAATATCAAAACCAATCTTTAAAAACAAAAGTATGAAACGTAACGGTTACCCAAATAAACTAATCATTGGGTTTCCACCTAGGTGAAAATATGGATATGGAAGAGAAATCTAACCATCATGTTCTGATGGAGAGTGGTAGAGAACATGGCTATGGAAAAGCCAGTAATCACAAAGCCATAAATTTGTGACGATCTAGGGTACCATCTGATTCATCAGATATAAGGGCATTAGGACAACATTTTTGGTTTTCAAGATCATTTCCCTAAAGTTGAAGAATTTGAATTAGAATAAATACTTACTTTATTTTGGTACAATGTCACTATTGTTCGTGCCTTGAACAATTTCCACTTCATCTCTTATATAAATGAAGTTGAATTTGTTATTCGTGAAGTGTTAGCAGATCATGTGATAGAATGACGGGTCATTCCATCTGTCTCAAACAAAAGGTTAGCAAAAATTATATACATAAGTCGATCTATAGTGAGATTAATCATATATGGTTCCTAAAATGGACTTATACTTCATATATCATACTGCTTAATATAATAAAACTAGTTTCTTCTAAACAGGGACTTCCTGTAGGTCAGTGGTAGGTGATAAAGGCCAGTCGCACTTCGGTTGTGGGTTCGATTCCCACAGCCTTGTCCGAAGCGATGGGCTGTCACCCGTCCTGCAGGTTGTCCTTTTTCCAAAACTATATAACATCCCATCAATAATATCGAAAAAAACAAACAATACTAACTTATGTCCAACATAATCCATTCCAATATTTTAGGCTTATCCATAATACTGCTGTCGACTCTCATAATATAGTGAAAATGATAACCAGAGATTTAACACCATCATCGATCCCCATATATCATAAGATATGTTTTGTTGGTCACATTCCAAACATTCAAAGTCCTTAATCGTGTATTCTCTTGAATACCTTAGTGAAAACATGAATGCAGTTAAAAGTTAACACTTTTCACATACCAAAATCCTCAAAATTCTATATACTCAAACTTAGTTCATATATCAATCATGAGCTCATGAATACTGTTAAACATTTCATTTTCTCGTTTTCCCTTCATTATGCGCATAATATCTCAATCACTTTGAATACCACATTAGACCAATACATAAATATTCCAATATTCCAAGATACAACATTATTTTGGAATCCCATTACATAAACACTTAATCATTCCACCACATCGTTGTCATATTCAACATTGCCAATAGTGATCGCATGTGACTTCCCTTTGTCCTTTGCCTTAAGCGGTTGCTCATGTCGATCATCACTAACCCTTGTATTAGGGCATTTATTAGCATAATGCCCCATTTCCTTGCACTTGAAGCATTGACGTGTTGGTTGTACGTTCTCGGCAGTGTTTGCTTTATTCACTTCATTAGAATCCCATTTTCCATTACTTCGACACTCAGCTGCTCGATTACCTTCTTTTCCACACTTAAAACATTTTCTATTCCCTTTAAGACAATCTCCACCATGCTTCTTTCCACACTTTGTGCATAAGGAAACATTCATCTTCTTTTCACCATTATTCTGAGTTTTCTCCTTGAACTCCATCTTTCGTTTCTTGTCAAACCCATGAGATGGATATGTAACACCAACTTCCATTTCTACCTTGATAGCACAACGCACAATTTCTTCATAGCTACTGAAGTCTCTTATAGCTAATGCCCTTCGAAGACTTGGTTTTAAGCCACTGAAAAATCGATCAACTTTACTTTCAGGTTGGATGATAATACCAGAAGCGTACCTTGCAAGTCTTGTAAAATTCGCTTCATAGGTACCAACAGATTCATCATCCCTTTGCTTCAGTTCAAGAAACTCTTTCTCCATCTTTGTTCGGAGAATACGAGGGAAGTACTTATTGAAAAATAAGTTCTTGAACTCGTCCCATTCCATAGACTCAATTTCATCCCTTTGCCTCGTATTCTTAATAAGATTCCACCATTGATCAGCATCTCCTTCCAAACGATACACTGCTAGGATGACTTTATCATGTTCAAAACATTGAAGAACTGAAAATATCTTTTCAGTAGTACTAATCCATTGTTCAGCAACTAATGGATCAGTAGACCCACTGATAGAAGGTGGACGCTGCCTCATGAAGGATTCAACAAAATGTTGCTCCTTCCTTTGCTCGTTTGGAAGTCCTGCATGATTCATAGCTTGAGAAAGTTGTGTGAGCATGGCTACAAGATTTTGCATTCCGGCTCCAATATCGTTTGGTTGCTCAGGGGGACAATCATTGCATTGCCCATCACATTCCGCATTAACACGGTTCCTTCGGGTTCCAGCCATCGTCTAAAACCCCAAAAGAATAGTATGAGAGGCAAAAATCATGCTAGGGAAAACAACATAATAAAGGGGTAGTACCCTCAATATCTAACATCTTAGGTTAAATTCGAAGATCGTTAGCGCAATTCTAGGACTATAACCTATACGTATACTTAACCTTAGAGACATCCCTAGACATACCTTAGAAATATCTCTAGGGATCTCACTAACGTTTTCGCATCCTAGTTTCCAAAGGTTGACTAAACCTTTCCTCTGATACCAACTGTAGGGACCCGAAGCCTGACGTACATGGACATTACATTACTTTTGCGGAATACTTGGTACATAACAAAAACACACACACAAGGATCGTAATAGTTTAGTGTCTTTGGAAACTCGGAATATAATCTTCTAATCATGGTGAAAGATCTTCAACATCTCCCATAAAGATCTTCTTTTTTTTAATACCTAAAACCTTTCTTTATATCCTGGGGAAAAGAAAACATAAAAAGGTGAGCTCAAATGCTCAGTAAGGGTAAACAAAAGAAATATCAATCACATCATATACATAAGCACATAACTTTTGGAAATCTTAACCTGCAAAAGAGATCATAATTTCATAACATGGGGTAAATCATGGCAGTGAAATGTAATCACAATAATCATAACATAAAAAATGAAACTTTGTGGCATTCACACATAATCATAGAGAATCATTTCTTGTTAGTCAAGACTCATTGCCAAGACTATCTTAGTGGACAAAGTCCCTTTCTGAATCGAGTAACCCTCGTTTCAGTCCTGTTTCACTGAACCGGTATAACCTACCATTCCAGCCATGTCTATCTCATGAGATATAAAATCATTACCCAATGCATTGGAGGGAGATATAGGTCCCACCCATCTCATAATGATACCATTCTTATGTGTGCCACAAAATCATAAATCATACATCATTTCATAACCCATGTAATAAAATGGGATTCTTAAACATCATGCCATCATAATCCATAAACAATTGATATCATTTCATCATAAGAAAACTGAAACCATTTAAATCATAGAGACATTTTACTTGAAACATACATATCAAATAACGTCATCTTAGATGGAAAAATAGTTAAAAAAAACACTTGAAATGAATTCTTGAGGAAAATATCCTTTCTTCTTTAAAAACATTTTTCCTTTCATAATATGTCATAAAACTTTAAACTAAAAGAAGTTGATTAAAAATAAACTTGAAAACTTGTAAAATAAGATTCTTGGAAATAATGTTTTAAAAATCCATTCATGCCGTATACGTTAAAAAAAACATTTTTCGTACTTTTGTCGGAAAAGTCAAAAAATCACCTCGTATGAAAAAGCGACAAAATATTCCTTTCATATTCTTTACTAAAAACTCACCGAAGGGTAAAAATGGATTTAAACAATTGTAGGTGGATGGAAATAATATTACATATTGATGAAACATGGATGTGGATGATAAAATACACCCCAGTAAATACTTACGAATAAACAATCTCGGATAAAAATGAGATTGTGATATTTCCCTTACCTTAGGTCCGATTTTCTTCATATGTGTCCGAACCTCCTGTATAATGATTTAAATAATGTCATTGACTTATTATAGAATCATATTCATTGTTATGATATCATATATGGTTCACTTATGACATTATATTACCCGTTCTTTTGTAAATTCCATGTTAAAGAAGCGTTTTGGGTAAAATCGTTTCATTTATCGTAGGTGTTTTGACTTGTTGTTCTTGACATTATTATTACTTATATCATGATTTACTTACTTCCAGAATATAAAATTTGATTTATATATCATATATATTCAGTATATATATATATAATAGATAGATAAAATGAAAAACACCGTTCATGGAGACGGTAGTCCGTACGTACGCATGAACGCTGTTTTCCATTCCCTATTGTCTTGAAATGGAAGTAAGTAGATGACATACACATATATATATATACATAATCCAGTAGCTTTATAATGTCATATATTTCATTATTATTTCTTATATATACTTTATAATCATTCTTAAATGGTTAACATGGAGAATGAATCTCATCGCGTCGTGGAGACGGTAGTCCGTACGTACGCACGAGCGATGATATCATTTTCATAAATATTGAATTGAATCGGAGTGGATTATACAATATATCAGAATCAATATGATGTTGTAATAACTATGTATAGTTATTCTTTACACCATTATACCCATCCATGTAAGGTGGTGGTGGAAAACAGATTACACCACGGCGTGGAGACGGTATTCCGTACGTACGCACGCGCAGTGATTTCTTTTTCCGTAGGATGGATAGATGGTGAAATAGGGTTGTTTCATACATATAATAACATATCAGTATATGAGTGATACTGATGTTATTACTTCATAATGAAACAACCTAAGAAGAAGAAGTGGAAGAAGAAATAAAGATGAAAGAATTGGTAACGGTAATTACCTCTTCTTTGAAGAGCCTCTTTGAGACCTCCTCTTAGGGCACTAAAATTGGTCTTTGAGGAAGACAAGAACCTCTAGGATGTTTCTAGGGAAGTGGAGAAGAGATTTTGGCAGGGGTTGGCCGAGCTTGAGTGCTCAAATTGGTGTGAGGAGGAGGGGGAGGAGGTGCCCTTTTATAAGGGAGGAGAGGGGCACCTTAGGAATATCTCAAACTATTATTTTATATTAAAGTCAAAATCAGTTTATAATGGCTCCAAAGGGTCTTATTTTGAAGATAAGGTGGGGATGGGTCGAAATCCTATCCACCAATAAGATTTAGACAAGTTTAGTGTATTATTTTAACCTTATCAATTAGATTTAACTCTAAGTTAAATAATTTAACTTTTACCATGTCTTTTTGTTTTCTTTCACTATATGGTTAATAAACTTACTATAACATTCCAAAAGAACCCCAAATTGTTTATTATTAATATATATATCCTTATCTAAGTCGTTTGGCCTAACCATAGATTTTTAGGAATAAAATAACAATTAATAATATAATATTTTATTTAAAAACTACTTTGTGTCAATTTTGACACTATTTGATATATGATTTTTGTGAAAGTCATAACAGAATTATATGTTCGAACCAAGTTGATTAAATCAACATTAATATATCATAGTAACCTAGAAAATTAGTGTAATTCATAAAAAGTCTTAAATTACATTTATTTTGGTATTTATATTATCAATTATGTCAATATTTCATTAATAAGATAATTACTGCATCATCTTTTTGTCATAAATAAATTAAATTATTTGATGTCTAAAAATTACAAATAAAATACCATCATGTAGGAAATCTTTTTAGCTTTCTAATGAATGTTTACAATCGAATTTATCTTATGTATAACCCCATATTATAAATGATTTACTTATTAAACTTTGATTTTAACTATTTTAACCCTTCTTTAAATAAATTAATAATAAATGTCCTAATCAAATCCAAGTGGACCTAAATGGTCATATTTTATTCCTAAGTTTTTTTTTGGTCGAATTACACTTGTCCAATAGAATTAGGACATGTGTTAAGTAAATATTAATATCATATTTACCCTCAGTTACCCAATTTACTATTAACCGCGGTAAAAAAAGTAAAAAGTTACTATTCACCAAAAAATTATTTTCATCTCATTGAACCACATTTTAGTCCTTGATATTAACCGTGTCTCTCGGATTTTCGAAATTCCATTCACAGAAGCGGTAAAATTAAGTTTTATGCAAAATTCAGTTTTTAACCTACCACTTAGTGGTTTCACTATTCATCAAAAATTGAAAGTTTTCAGAAAAATACCAAAATTTCACCCTAGGCTAATTTCGATATTCTGAGTCCAAAAATGAAGTCCATTTTGAAAAATAAAATTTATAAAATTTCAAAAAGTGATTATTACTATTCATAACGGCTAGTTTTAATAGCATATCATTGTTTAGTGAAACTCGGTATTGCGTATTACACACGCTATCGAGGAAGGTCGTGATTGCGTGTAATGCAAGGCAAGTCAAGGATGCGTGTTGTGCAAGCTCCTTTTGGTGTAGCGTACAACACAAGACTTTAATAAAATTAAAAAGAAAATTTTTTTATAAAATCTTGGGGTGTTACAATCGCACCGCGTCGGAGAATCACGAAAACACCGCGGCCGGAGCGGGGCCGCGGCGGAGGGGCTCAGCGCCGTCTCACCATGCCGGTCGGACCAGGACCACAGCCTAAGGCCATTGAAGATCAGGGAGCGGCGGCTGGATTCCGGTCTCTTGCATCGGAGCAGGGGGACGGGACCACACCGGTCAAGTGGCGGCAGCAACAGGCCAGCTGGAGCGGGCATTCCGGTCAGGGGGAAGACCGGGGGTTCGAAACCCCCGGCTGGAAGGAGGAGTGGTCCCCAAGTGGGGGGGGGGGGTTCATTAAACAGGGGGGCAGCGCCTCCCCCCTTTCCGCTTGGCCGTTTCGTCCGAGCTGCCAGGCCGGGCTGGGCCGCGCCCAAGTGGGCCGGGTCTGTCCGGGCCAGAAACCCCATCTTCGGACCTCTTCCTATCATTTGCCCATAATGTGGGATACAGACCTCTGATCGATGCACCGTTAGCTGCGATGTGATCCCTGGATCGAGACGGTCGTTTTGGAATATTACACTCAAGGTTTCGGAGAACTTTTGTTTCAGCCGGGTTGGTTCGAACACGAAACCAACTGGGCTCTCAGAGTGGAAACACATAAAACTTGAGTTCCATGAGTCCGATTGACGTTTTGTTGACTTTGTTGGATTCCTATTAGTGAGACGGACCTTTTGGATTACTCTGATCAAGGTTTGGACACAATTGGAGTACGGTCCGGTTGGTTTTGACTTAAAAACCAACCGGGCCACTGGGACGAAAAAGCCAATAACTCTCAGACCGGGTGTCCGAATGACGTGTCGTCTGTCGCATTGAGTTCCTTTTGATGATATGGAACTTTTGGATTCATCAACTCCAGACTTCATGTCTATTGATGTATCAGCCCATCGTCTCATGGAGCGGACCCTCCCTGAACGAGCTTGTTGTGTGTGGGAACCCTAGAGCTGGCTACGACTGCGACCACGACGACGACTATACAGAAATCCTCCGTGGATTCAACGGCTATGACTACAGCACTTGGTGATCCTATGTGGATCAGTGCTACCGATCCTGTGTGGGTCAGCGCTCTGCGGTCCTGTGTGGGCCAGCGCCTACCAATCCTATGTCGGTTAGATCCTGTGTGGGTCATTGTGGGGGTTAGTACCTATCGATCCTTTGTGGGTCATTTCGGGGGTTAGTACCTATCGATCCTTTGTGGGTCATTGCGGGGGTTAGTACCTAATGATCTTGTGTGGGTCTGACGGCTTAGATGAATCAGTGGCTACATCTGATCATCTCGATTGTCTTACGAAGAAGTATACCTGTGTGAGCTGAGTCTTGACTTTCAATCCTTATCTTCGATAATATTGACTTGATATCCTATGAGGAATACGTATGCTTCCTGTGTTGATTGGGTTTTTTTTCTTGTGTAGAATGGGTTGTAATTGGGCTCGGATGTTGGAGCCGAACTAGAATTGATGACTTAGGTATATGTATGGGCATATACCTAAGTAGTGTCGAATGTTACTTCGTGATCTTATCTTTCCTTTGTGGATTATCCTTTGTGGATTTTGGGAGTCCTACGAGGGTCTCGTGGTCCCTACTGAGTAGCGTATACTCACCCCTGCATGGTCTATGCCCGCACTACGTTGTGTTGGTTGGAGATGACGGATAGCGCTGATCGTGGTTGAGGCTTGCGGAGAAGGTCGGTACCTGGAGGTGGACCACTGGGTGGGACGTACTCGGAGCGGACGGCAGGAACCGAGGAGTTGTGGAGGCTATCTGTACCCACCCTTCATGTGGGACTTCCATTGGACGGTTCGACATTGCAGCTTTACTTTTCAGTTGTTGTACTCCCTTGTTCAGTTGTACTTACTTTCAATTTGGGTTTGTATTCTAGACCACTTACTTTTCCGCACTTACTATTGAACCCAATTTTACTTAGTGTTTACTACTGCTTTCTTACACTGTGTGTTTGTTTATTTCATAAAGGTGATTCCTTCCCTTTTTATCGGTAATTACACCTTGTAGTCGCTAGCCCCTAGCCTATGGGAGGCAGGTTTGGGGTAGTCACAGCATGGGTCCTGAGGGCGGGTCGTGACAGCAAATTTCTCCTAATATTTTTTATGACAATATTATATAGGATTCTATTTGTAATATGTTTAGTAGTCGACCCTCCTCGGTTTATTCCCATTAACAAATAATGGTACGGGTCGCTTGTTCTAAACATGGTTATCAGTTATCTGGTCTCAGTTTTCCACGTTACTAGTGTTCTATATTTATGGAATTGACATTCACAATCCACATTCCTGTTTATTATGGTAGAATTAAATCCCCTATCATTTCCCCCTTTTTTCATTAGATCACATTGGAAAATAATGTCGGTTGTTCGTAGAGATGAGTTTAATATCTGTATCCTCTCTCATCTCTATCACTCTCAGTGTTTATTCAATAATTGCATACTCCGAGTTCTCAATGATTGTCAAGAACTCTCATTTGAGGATCTATCAAATGTTTGTCCCATGTTACTCACATTTGGCATGACCCACATGATCATAAGGATTGGTTGATGGGTTTTTTCAAAAATATGATCAATGTAAGAAAATAATGATAGTGAATATGATAGAGAATGAAATTTAAGCAACCAATGTTTCAGAAAGTCATCCACATATTGGAGCCTATTCATTGAAAAAAAAGTACTACTAGAGCTCTACCATAGTGAACGAGCACTCAATCTCACCCTGTCTCCACTGAGTGGACTCTAAGACCTTCTTTCGTGCTACCATGTATTCTGTCAATTCATTGGACATGGAGAGAAATACATCATCCATGGTATTCGTTTAGTTCTACTGAACCCAGCACTCTGTGGCCACAGATTTCACCTTTACCACCTTGGCCTCATTCATCACCAACTAGGCCTTTAAATCATTAGTAATTTTATTATGAGTAGATGCAACCACTCTCTACTCATATGCCAGACCCTCTTAAATAGTAATATCTCCATCATAATTATTAATTTGATAGGATCCCTCATCCATGTGTTTCCATTAGTCTTGTTTTATCTCACTCCAGTTCACATGTTCCCACTCAACAAGGAAATATCAAATATCTCAAGAAGTGCGTTGGCAATCACCCGACCAGTCCCCATACTAACTAATATATGGTCAAGAGATCCCACCCATTGCGACTGATCATCTATCAATATGTGAGTGAAGAATATTTATATATTCTTATATGACTTTAAATTGACACCACGACTATCCTCGGTGACCTCGGGGATGTGTTCGTCGAAAATATTTTGGAGGTTCATGCTCTTATATAGGAATGAACTCCAAATAATGTTGTTTGTATCTTCTATGTTAAGGGATTTAGTCATATGTCGCATGAGAAATATCATCAAAAGTGACACCATGTCATCATATCCATTGGTGGAATAGACCTCTACTACACCTTGGGGAACAATAGAGGTTGATATCCTTGTCCCAACTTCATTGGCTACCCCTAATGCTGGAAAAACCATAGACTCCAATCCCAAAATCACCATTGGTAGAAATTATGGGTAAGGAACACCTAATAAAGCATCCCCAATTGCTTCATCCACTAATTCCATTTTTGCTTCCCCATCACAATTTTGACTATAGAATCAGCCTTCGGTGGCACCACTTTGATCAAGCTGAGCCACTGGAGCTCCTTCGACAAGCCCTATTATAGGACGCGACTTATACCTATCCATTGAAGGTGTTTTACCAAAAGTCCCAATAATGGTTTCATAATCTCAATGGACTTTTCATCAATACCCGCTTTGAGAGTATCATCTATTATCACTAACATATCCTTATGATCGGCTATCATGATTCTTCGCACTAGTAGATCAGTCTCAAGGGTTGTTCAAACTTTCATTCCAAAATTTGTCAATAAATAATAGGAAGGAAATGATAGTTTTTAAAGTCCAATAAGAGTAATTAATTTACATGAATTTTATACTGTAGTGATTAGTATTTGGAGGTTCACATGTATCCCCTAGGTAGGGTTCCTTCTCCAGTAGATGCCCCTGTTGTGGGCACTTATGGTTAACTGCTTACATTTGCAACATTAGAAAGGGAATCCACATTCACACCTTCATGGGTTGAGGTTACCTATTCCTTCATTCCATCTCCATCTCAGAACTATACCTCCTATCTGATTGATTCTTGTATAAGTGGAAAAAAGAGATATTCAGTTGTTAAAAAGGATGAGGGGTATTTGAGGTAAATAAGAACATGATATTTACCTGATCGGAAGAAAACTTCAACCTGTATGAGATCCGTGGTAAACATCACATATCCAAGATTCACATGACTCATATTAGAAAGGATAACACTCATATAATTAAGATGCTGATAATTGAAGTTTATAGTTCTTTTCCACCAACTCCTTCCCCCAGTCCATCAACAGATGCAGAGTGACCTAGGGTCGGCACTAGGTCCACCAGCTGCGACATATGTTGCTTCACCTCATCCTATGATACAACAAATGTTTCATTGAATAAATAATTTCATAAAGATTTATCCCATACCAATTTAGGTGCTTAAACATTTTAGGTGTGTTGGTGAACTACAAGTAGGAATCCATGTTTCTCCATGATTCAGGAAAGACAACATCACCAGGAATTTCTACATCTTATCACCACTTCCTAGGAGTTTGGATAATTTTCATTGGGCCACCCAAGATGGATTACCTTTTTTCTTGTTCACATACCAAATATTTTTTAGCATCATTCTTTTTCCCATATTCCTTCACATATTTTATGTCCATGTCCACGAACTATTGGACCCATTGCTACTACCCTTACAACTAGGCCAACTCTACCGCAATGGCATATCCCAGCCACCACTCACCACCAGCCCTACAGTTAATGGACCTCCCCTTAATGTGATTTGGTTGACCTCTACATCATTATAACCCCAAGATATGTGAAACACCATCTCTTTAAATACTCATTAATTTACCATAAGTAGTATCTATTTTTGGTTACTCGTTTTGTATCTTTACATCCTCTTGTGGGATCCTACACCAAAGATGCATCATCACTTAAGGGGGACCCTCATGATACACCTCTGAGTACACCATTAGATTCAACATATATAGATACTAGATCTATCATATAAACCTATTTTTAATTTATTTTTTTCAAATCTACTTACAATAGACTCATACTACCAGTACCCCACCTCAAATTTCCAAGAGGAATGATTTATGTTCAATGGTCCATGTGTCATCATCAGTTGGAACACCCGTCGGAAGGGGGAACATTGGAAATAAGAAATTCACCGCCATCACATAATTTTCTAACTCTTCCAAAAGTCCCAACTTGAATGGGAATCTTCCCATAATATTCAGAATTATTATTAAAAATGTTTTTTATAGGAGAGGAAGTTGCGTTCAAATACTCATAACCTCTAATATGTGAAACCACCTTATTATAAAATAATTGAAAAGTATAGAAGTTATTTGTTGGGAGGGGAAATGTGGTTCCGATAATCATAACCTCCCATACATGCAACCACCCCATTGTAGATAATGTGAAATGACCCACACACCAGTAGTAGAATATTCTCTTCACTTACATCCTGATTTACCTAGTATAACTTATAGAGTACTAGGAGAACAAAATTAAAATGATTCCTTGTCACCTGAATCACCTCAATTATAATGGTTCATGGTTGTACCCCCATGTGTACATCCCTCACTATGAGCATCCATCAACATATGAGTTCTTCGATGATTCCTACCATCCAGACTATGGGTTGAGACATAGTCTTGACAGAATATTCCCAATGCTACCACTAGGTCACCTTATGAATATTCTAGTAGGATCCCTCATTTCCCCATTGGTACCCTAGAGACATGTGCGAGGCCAGGTTGTAATCTACTCTGATGGATCCTCCTCTAAAACAAATTTTGATGATGGTTTTCAAAAATGTATTTGAACCAATCTTTAATGGTGACATCTATCATCCCCAGCTAATCTTTCTATGGTTCCCATCAATAGATCCAACAGTTCCTTCCCCAATGATGAATGCTTATCTTGGTCCCCCATACATTCTTTGTTTGGAGGAATCAATCATATATCAACCCTTCAGTTGGGACCCCAAAAATCTGATAAAGGTCCCAGTGTCTGACTCCAACCTCCATGTGATGAAAATGGAATGTATTGGTTCTCTATGACCATCTAATCAATATCTGGGGAATGATATTAAATATTTGGTAAAAAAGGAAGTGTGAAGAATGTACAACTTTATTATTTCCTACCCATTTATGGTATGACACTAACTCAATGCATGAAGCAAATTCCCTCTAGGCCTGGGCCCACTGATACATGAAGTATACTCCCTTGTGTAATTACAAATTATCATTCCATCCCTTGAGTGGACCCCTAAACCCACATTGATGCTCATGTGATACTAATCCATGGATTCCTCATTATCCATCTTTCCCCCATATATATTTTTTATTTTTTGTATAGAAGGTATTATTTAAGTTGTACATAGTCTTTCCAGTTATTTCTGACATAGCCATGTTATACTAGTATTGCCTCAGTATGGCCCAGAACCAGTTTGCTGGATAATCCATGAAAACCGCTAGAATGAATACTTCATCTGACCTTCTGATTTTGAAGTGTGTAAGGCTCTCCCATCAAGTACATTCCATATAGTCTTCTTTCACTTGGTCCAACAGTTGGTCATAAGCCGATCAAACTCACGACATATTCATGATGTTTTCGACCATGTGTTCCCTATATGTGTCATCTACATTGACTTCCTATGTAGAAATTGGAATAAATAATTACGTGTTATATGATTTTGGTTCATGATGTTCATCCATAAATTCAATTCATGGATCTCTATTCATGGAGCTATGGGACACAAATATCTCTTTGTAGAAATCTACCTCAAAGTGTTTAGTGTTTTACATGAAGTTCATGGAAAAATTGTCCAAATATCCAGTTTGAAGAGATGCATTCATAGTTCCCATTCATAGATATTAGGATCTTCACCAAAAATGGAATGATATTTTCATGTCATGCAAGTTTAGTGCCTTTGAGGGACCCCATTTCCTCTATTTGTAGGTGTATGGTCTCCCTTGTTTCATGATAGCCTTTGAGCCAACAACCATTTTGAAATAAAATCATCCGTGAGAAACATGAATGATCTTCAAAAAAGGGAGTGGATTTAATGTTTTCATATATTCTCCCTCAGAATATAACCCTCCTTCTCCATGTCAGCACACATACTGATGGCAGAATTTCTCAATGTATAAATACGCCTTTCATAGCAATTATCAAGGGGGAAATGATTATTTCGAAGTAAATTTAATCTAAATATCTTAAAAGACACTAAAGGGGTTGTTTTGTGATTTCCATTCTCTTTGTGAATGGACAAATATCATTAAGCTCCTAGCCGGGAAGTCCACTTCACAAACATGTGATGCCATGATGGATTTATTTCACAATATGTATGGATCTTAATTAATTTGTGATGTTATGAAGGTTCTCCCACACGAGTTTGATGGTGCTTCATGACCCTGTGAATGACTAACAGTGTCATAATGAGTCTGACAAAATTACACCCCTTAAGGATGCCCAAAAATTCATTATGAACCATATAAATTTATTTTGAAACTCCAAAACTATAAATACTCTCATAATTATGATATATAAGGATGGTTACCTGACCTTTTAGCTAATAAATTTCTTCCAATTTTATAAACTCTATGCATCAATAACCAGACTAAAAAGGGACCATCGATGGTTATTGGTATTCATGAAACCCCCTGTAATATGTTCTTGATATCCTCCACACTAGGTGAATATTCCTTCCATGAAATCCTATGACTATCATAATAGAAGGAAGGTGTTACGAGGAACTTGAGGAATCATAAATAATTCAACCTTAATGATGAAATCCTTTCTTGATCCATGAATTCATCATGTGATAGGGTCACCCAATTTCATGAAGCCTCCTCCTTCGTGATTTCATATCCTCAATGATTAAACTGATCATCAAAAAGAGAAACTATATGAGGCCCTAGGATTCGAGAAACCTCTCTTCTTGGCCTTATTGTGATGCCTCCCTTTTTTGACACCACCTTTTAATGGTTATGTTCCTTGATCCCCCATATCAATCTAGGATCAATTCAACAAATTCATGATAATGTGGAACTATTGTCTGACTACCCCTGCCCATCATTGTATCCTAGACTTTCCAATGTCATTCCCTTCTCATAAGAGTGTGAGTGGTGTTCATGCAATCCAAATGGGTGAGGGGAGAGTCCCCAAAATTAGAGCTGGATGATTTAAAACACCCTAGTCCCAATTTTCTCAACACATGATGTAAAACTGTTGCCTTACCTATGTGATGAACACCATATTCTCCATGTATGATCATCATGGGATGCTAAATTCTCTCCTTCGGCAGAGTGATCCTCTTTCATCATGAGGCTCTAATGCATAAACCACACTCATTTAGAATGATATGATATTTGGGATGCTTCTATTTGTAAGCCCAACTAGCATCATTTTGTCTCTATACTGCACCCAATTGTCTTTCCACAAACTAAAAAAAAGATCACAATATTTTCATATCTATTACATCCTCTAGTTTCTGACACTGTGTGTCAGTCACGTGATCTAAGAGGTTAGAGGTGATCATGATATATCCATGATCACAAACCTTTTTGGATCACTCTTAGGCATAATCCCCAACCATACAAACCTTCTCGGGACACTCCTATGAAAAATCCCCAAACATAAATAACTAAATTGGATGATTCTATAGATAATCCACCACTACAAAAACCTCCATGGGACACTATTACACATAGGACCCAACCATATGATCCACTCTAGGCATCATCTACTAGTGTAATCCCTAACCATCAGGAACTACATGAGATTTAATTCTAAACTATCTAGGATATGTATGAATTCTTCCTATAGTCCAAAACCAATATCCACATATGCCAAACTGTTATTTGGGCCACATCCCATGTAAGTTCATGTTCCTCACTTGGGTGTCCACATATCTTTTAGGTTCCTTAAGTATCTCAATCTATAATCCCCACAAAAACTCCAACTATTATAAATCCTTTTGTGAATGGTATATTTCATGCGTAATACCCACACCCATAATATTTTAATACCCTAAAGAGATGAGAGAATCCTTAACACATAAACTTTAACTACATGGATCACTCCATTCACAAGAGATTAAACCAAGAAATAAAAATATGTGGGTTTTGATACATAACTTTTAAATGGGGTACGTAAGACAGTTCAATGAGTTTCAATCCTAACCAATGCCAAAACCTGGTGCATATTAATAGGGATGTAACTTCCCATCCAACCTAAGGTGGGTTCCGATCATCTTTCAAGGTGTGGCATCTCTTATTTATGGGACAAATCCCATAGATCTACACACATAAGGAATTATGATCCATCCTTCTGTAAACATTTCAGGTGCTCCCACTTATTAATGTACTCCACTTAAACACCCCGTGAGGTGTTCCGATCACGATTTATGATTTGACACCATCTATTTGTGGGACAACCCCTGGATTTTCCTCCATGGGGCATTATAATCCATAAATTTTTAAACCATTTAGATGACACCTCTTTGGGATATACCTCCGGAATCAAAAAAAGGGCTTTTCCGATAAACCATTATTGTGTTAAATCATCCCTTTATCAAACCCCCTAGATCCCCCTCTATGGGTCATTTTATGTTGAGTCAATAAGGTTTCATTATGACATTTCCATTTATGTATGTTTTGAAAATCCCAAACACTCTATCTTACGGCAACTATTATTTTCCCTATGAATTAACATAACAAAGAAACATTTCCTTCCACAAGTAAATTTAACCTAAATTATGTTTTCATTGTTAATTTTATAGTTTCTATAAACCTAACTCAGTTTACCCGTACGTTAAAAAGTAGGTTTCTCATATAAATCCTTGTAATCCTATAAATTCATTGATATAGTGTATTCCATTTTCAGGTTCCAAATTCAGTCTCCAAATTCACTGAAATATAGACTCCTAATTCTTTGAACATCAGGTTCCAAATTCTCTAAAATTTATACTCTAGATTATCTAAAATTCAGACTCTGAATTCTATGAAATCCAGGTTCTAAATTCTCTTAAATTCAGACATCAAATTCTCTTAAATTCAGACTCTGAGTTCTCTAATATTTAGAATCTTAATTCCTTGAAATTAATATTCTCAATTTTTTTAATTCATGTTATAAATTCTATGAAATTTAGTCTCTGAATTATCTAATATTTGGAATCTGAATTCCTCAGAATTTATACTATGAATTCTTTAGAATTCTAACTCTGAATTCGGACTCCCAATTCTTTATAATTGGGACTCTGAATTCCTCCGAATTCAGACTCCGAATTCTTTAGAATTTAGGTTTTGAATTCCATGTAAAATATAATCCAAATTCAGACAATTTCTAGTATCCAATTTTTTTATTTGACTTCGAACATAATTTTTCCTTAGTCTACAAAAAATTGGTTTCAGTTAAGCAAACATATATTGATTACACATGTTATAGCTATGAAATAATTTCATACAATCAGTTTCTAACTAACAGTTGGTAGAGTTTCACGTGTACAGATCTCTCTGATATTCACGGAAAAATATGACCCTTGGAGGAGGGAGCTGACCATTAGAGAAATGATTATAAATAGAGGTTCATTTGAATGGGCTTCATAACTATTGATCACTATAAAGATTTCATTCTTCTGATGTTATTTCTTGAGAGTGAGACACTCATGCCATGTGCGTACTGAATATCTTGTTCATATTTCTTTGTGTGATTCTCATAGTTATGTGTACAATCAAGGGATTCCATGGATATGAATTCAGAGGTGTCAACTACATTATAGTTTGAGGACTTCTGGGGATAGAAATATAGAGGTTTCTACTATCTTAAAACTAGAGGTCTTGTGGAGTTATCATGTTTGATTCTGATATTCCTATCTTGGGCATACCCTGATGTGGGTAAGATAGAAATTTTGAAAGTATAAATCAAGGGATTTTATCAAAGGATGCTGGATACAATCTTATATGTATTACAAGATTTTATACGTGTTAATTGCTTTCATTCATTCTTATTTCCATTGTATTTTCCTAAATGAATTAAGTATAACATTTATATACATTCTTTTAGTTTTTTACACTGATAAGTAAGATTATATACGCTTTAAGGTAAAATCATTTCCTTGTAAACTTCTTCACGTTTCAATTCCAAAACCATTTTTTGGATCCAATAATATTTGTAGCATTGAAAGAGGCCCTTGGAATTTACCATGTTTAAACATGTTTAAAATAGTTTTCCTTAAGGTTAAAAATTAATTTTTATAAAAATAAAATTCACCTCCCGCCTCTTGTATTAGAGCATCTACATTGTGATTTCGATCATACATTTAAATACTTCCATCGCAGAACCTATCAGTTGTTCTCTTATAATGATGTACCTTATTGATCCCCCAAGGGTTTTTTATCATCAAATTTCATGGCTTGACATTTTCCATATCTGGGACCCCCCAGAATTCACCTCCTTTGGGTATTTTGATCCCTCCATTAGTAAAATTCTAGGTGTGAAATCTTCCCTCCTGGTGATGAAGTACCTTCACCTACCTCCATTGTTCATTTTGATCAATAAACTATATCTCCATGAGATACAAAACTCATTCCCTAATATATCTCAACTGGATTCCTTAATCTTTCTATACAAGATATTAATCTTGTGACCTAACCACAAATACATACCACATGTAAAACATGATATTCCTACGGTGAAAGCTTTGGAATATATGTTTCCATGGAATAAACTAACCCAAGTAAAATATGGGATGCATAATATAAAATCATTAGAATACAAAAAAAATCATTAGATACCTCTTGATCAACATTGAATTTCTAAGGTTATGTGCCTTTGATGCCTCAATTAGCTTACCACCTAAGAGAAATAATATTGGTTACCAATGATCCTAGAATTTAGACATTCCAGTGATGAAAACTGTGACTAAAATATTTAAATAATATTTCATCCCTATCATTAACAACTAGAATGTCCAGATAAAAAATGTGTAATCTGCAAGTGTCATCCAAGAGATGACATTGGGAATGAGTTCCAAAAAAACACGACTTAAATCTATGATAGAGACCCTAACATTGTGATTAGTTCTATGGACGATTCCCTGAACGGATGAATTGATATAACATCATCTTCATTTTATCAATGATTATACATTGCCCTTATATGTGATGAAAAATTCAAACCTAGGGAAAACATGACTGTGATGTAACAATGTTGTAGTGTGCATCAACAATGTTGCAGACGTGAGAGGTAGCCCTTGAGAATTCATCTGAAACACCCATATACAAAAATAATACTCATTTATCAACTATTTATGAATAATTATTATTTTTATTAACTTTTATATTAATTTTAGTAATTCTTTTATTTCATATTCAATACTTCTTTTTATGTTATATTAACCATTGGTTGTCGCCAGTTTCAATCATTAATTATTGGTTTTCGTATAACGGTTTTACTCATCATTAAATGTTAATGTTTTAATATTATCTATAATAGTCATGGTAATGGAATATATGTTTCACACTGACTTAAAAAACTTTTTGTTCAATCCATGTGTCTTCGAGATATGGTTCACAAAGACCAAACACATAATGGTAGAATTTTGAAAATTACTTTTTATGAATAAAAGGTTGTGTATTAACAATGATTTAAATGTTTATATTGATATTCCTAAACTAGAAAACCCATTTATATAATAATAACCTGTAATATAAAAAATTAAATTTTTTTATCCATCCATGATAAAATTGAATATCATCATCCATGTGTGTAGTTACACTTACCCAAATTAAAACATGTTATAATTAGAGGATGAGTGATATAGTGAAGTAGTTTTTACTAAAGTATCATTATTTTTTCAGTTTAATGTCATTTTATAATTTTTGTTGATATGATAAAATCCTAGTTGGAATGATTTTTCATAATATGTTAAATTAAAACTAGGATAAGAAGTAGATACATTCATAGAAAAAATCATATCTTATCTTGAAGCCTTATATTATAAAGGGATTAGGGCATCCACATGAGATAGTAAGGTAATAACGTGTACATTAATATTAGTGAAGAAAATACAGAATATTATGGGTAGGAATTACAAATTTCTGAGTCGCATCTAATGGGCAGTGGAAGGGATCTATTATAATTGGGAAGGGGTTGCATTTTTTCTAAAATTATTCATTATTTTATTACTTTGGAAACATATTATAATAGAAATTAATTCCATGGAATTTATTTGTTTAATAATAAAAAATAGGAGTTATTTTAAATTAAAACAAATAAAAACCCTAATTTCCTTATGGAATAGCATAATTAATGATAGGAAATCCAGGATAAGAATTTTATTAGAATAAAATATTACTCAGTTTCCATAATATAAAAAATAGGTCAAGAAATAAATATATTGTAAATAAACATTATATTTTCCTCGTTATATACATATTTATTAATAAAAATGATTAAAAAATATAAAATTCACCCTTATTTCATGATGATGGGATATAATTTACAATATTTATAAAATAATAATATTTTTACAATTCACTAAAAATAATCATTCACTGAAAAATACAAAAAAGTAAAACTATGAAAATTTTAACATGTGAATCCCATTATTAATTCAATAATATTAAATTTAAATTCTTATAGTTATATATTTAACGTTTAAATGTTAATTTAAATATAATTAAAAATAAATTTTTAAAATTTACCTTTTAAATGTTATTAGTACTTAATCATATTTCATGTTCATTCAATATTAAAGAAGTTTCAAAATAATTTTCTATAACATGATAAACCTTTCTATAATAATAAATTCAATTTTTTAAATTTATATTATAAATAATAAATACTACACATATAAGAAATATTTCATTTAAAAAAATATCATTTTACATTTTCCTTTTTCACTATCTGTTAGCTAGATAATTTATCTTTATGATTCATAATTATGTTATCCTTTTATTAAAATTTAGATATTATAGTTCCCAATATGTAATCATTTTTTATGGATATAAATTTTGATTATGATAAATATAATTTTAATTTTAAAATTTACAATGAAATAAAAAAAAGATATTCTTAATGGTCTCTTAAAATTAAATTATTTTAGAATTATTGCTAATTATATTTTTCTAATTTCATGAATTGTTATTCATTTTTATATCAATAAAAAATAAATTTTATTTAATTTCATGTAGAAAATATGAAAAATTTATCATTAATATAAAATCATATAATAAATAAGAATGTAATGTATTTAAATTAAAATCAATTACATTTTCAATTGAAAAAATGATATTCATAATTTGTACCATTATAACATATTTATATTATAACAATAATAATACATATCAATGTAAATCCATATAATTAACATTAATAACCATCTATAAAATATCCCCAAATAAAGTAATATTTTATATTAATTCAGCGATAAATAAATTTATGGAAACCTATTTAACAGTAATAACATATTTTTGGTCAATATGTAAACATAATAATTTTAAGTGTAATGTTCTCATCTAATTTATTATATAATACGTTTTAGTGAGTTGAAATAAATTTTTTAAATAAATATTTCTTAAATAAAAAAAAAACTTCATAACATGGAAAACAATTAAACATATAATTGGGTTTAATTAAAAAATACATGGGTTATCAAAATGGATAACCTAATCTCTAACATAAAATTATTGACTGCTAATATTGGAATAATGATTTCAATGATATAGAGGTCATAAAAACCTCGAGGTTACACCCTCAAACAATTCACATTAGTGATATGAACCAATAAGTAAGGGGAATAATATACAGCTATAATTTTTTCATAGGTCGAGGGACCTAGAGAGAATAACAAGAATTTTTATAGTGTTATATAGTGGGCCAAAAAACAAACAAATATTTGCTTTTAAAAACAAATTTTTTTCCCATTACTCAAATGGGGGTGTCATACTCGGAAGGTACTCAGGTTTTAGTCAGGACACCCTTTATGGGTTATCGACCAAACATGTTTTCAGCACTTTTCTATTTTTAAAACACTATTTTCCCCAATTATGTAAATTTCATTAATAGCATGGGAAGACTTGACTTTTTTAAGTATTCCAATGTCATGTTTTCAACCTATTGAGTATTGTGTCCCTTTAACTAGAAATTTTAGTCTCATGCAGTAATGACCATTTTTGTTAATATTTTAGTTCAGATGATGTTAAATTAAAAGAGATATGGACTATCCAGTTGTAAGGGTATGAAAATTCACAACATATATAAAGGGACCAATAATGCTAACATAAAAAACCTCACATATCATTGCATGTGGTTTGGGGATAAGATTCTTGGACCAATGAATTATTGTGATTATGGTCAGAAAATAGTGAGAAATGATGGTTGAAGAATAATATTTCATATCCTTTCTCTGAAAATTTTCATGGTTCATGAATTCATAACATTGATCGTATCTATAACCACTTGAAAAGTTGGGTCATGGAATACAAAAATCATCACATGATACATTAGAGTAAGTGAGTGAGGGGATAGAAGAAATATGTTTTTTATATCCACTAATAACAATCAAATTACCACATTTGATCATGTCACCCTAAAGGATACATTTCTAGGTACTAGATACATTATAATGGAATTTTAATATGGAAAGGAATTTAATAAACATTCATTTATTTGATAAAGTAAAATATTTTCCCTATCACATTCCTAGCCTAATAGACCTATTAATTATATGTGGGATTTTTCTATGGATATATGGTGATCCCCATAATTTTTGTTTTATCATATGTTTTGAATCTATCTTTTCCAATGTCATGAAGTGGTGATATAAAATGGATTTTCTAGACATTTTAATAGGATTACCATTGTAGTTTTCCATAATAGTGACTCATTATTTCTATTTTTTATAGTTTTATGGTTAATACTATTTCTACAACTCAATCATGGGGATTGAGGTAATAAATATTTTAGAATTTGGTGAAAGTGATTAATGTTATGCATCAATGACTAAAGAGAAAAAATTACTTTATAGAATGAGTAATGAAAAATATTACATGGGGGTAGAGAACTATAATATTTTGATCAATGATTATAACATATGAACATAGTTAATGGTCATGATGACATGACAAATGATCAGGGATTATGATATGATAACTTATATGTGGTCTAGTATCTACGAGATGCATAACATATTTGAATAGTTAAGGATGAGGATATAAAATGTGACATGATTTATTTGAATCTTGATGATGATATGGATCATTTATGTTCATAATGACCTTTGGACAATATTTAAATGTTGGCTTCCAAGGAAATGATGTGAAAGTATATAGAGAGTAATGGACCATCTAACTAGGATGGAGGATCCATCTTTGATATAAGTCCCTAATATTGGAACATAATCAATAGCATGTAATGATGTCCATTGTAGTGTAATACCATCTTTACTGATAGTTATAGATGTTTTACCATTAATTTAACCATTGCGACATGATGTGCGGTTTTTGAGAAAGAAATATTAAATGAATGATGAGGACACTGCCATCTCTAACAATCCACGGTTAGTCCATTTTTACATGTTGAAGGGAAATGGAAGTGGATGATAATTTATGGATGGGTATGGAATAGATGGACCATACCCCATTACATATCTTGTGAAATCTATAAATATGGTTCATATTTTTTTTACGGGACCCTTTCATGGATCTAGATTGTATATAGGGTAGATGAAATTTTTATTCTGTTTTGCAATTATAAGTAGAAAAAGTATTGAGTATTATGACTAAGATAAGATATTCAAGAATGCCATAATATAAGATAAATTTACCCTTTCATAGGTTTTCATGTTGAAATTTTCTTTCTATACACTTATATGAGGCTGGATCTAATCAATTTTCGGTTTTCATGATATACCATGGGTTCGGTACTGTATCTTTATAAAAAAAGGGATGATGTTCTAGGTATTTTTGTGTCATATTTATTTAAACATTATATAGTGGCACTAGTGCAGAAAACGTTTTTTACGTCACCATTTTTTACTTCGGTTATATAAAACTGACGTCATAATATTTAAAACGAGGTTTTTTACGTCGGTTATTTAATAACCGATGTAAAACCTGTGTTCGGTACACCTTTAACGTCGGTTATTTTTATAACCGACGTTATTAATCGCGCGGCTTCGTTTTTTACGTCGGTTATACATTAACCACTGTAAAAAACAGAAGCGGGGGGTGTTTGTTACGTCGGTTATTCAATAACCGACGTAAAAAACGCGGTTTTTGAAGGCCTTTTTACGTCGGTTATAAAATAACCGACGTAAAAAAAGAATCCGCAGATGTTTTTGACGTCGGTTATAGAATAACCGACGTAAAAAAACGCGGATTTTGAGCCCTTTATAATGTCGGTTATAAAATAACCGACGTAAAAAAAGAATCGGAGGAAGGTTTTTACGTCGGTTATTGAATAACCGACGTTATAACTCATTTAAAAATTTACCCAGACCCGTGGATTGTCTTTCGCGAGTTTACCTTCAACAGTCGCGACTCGTCTCTCTCGCGCGTAAACCCGAATCGGCTCGTCCATTTCGTTGGTTTAGATTCGTTTTGCGATCATCGTTTCTCATATTTTATCTCCTCGGATAAATCATCTAAACTCGCAGCACTCAGGTAATCCTCCCACTCGTTCGTTTTTTTCGCGGATAGTATATATATATGTGTTGTGATTTTTTTGTTGAAACTAGCTAAGATTCTTCGATTGCGAACCCTTTTAACTCGTTTTGGAACCATAATCTTATTTATCATCCGTAGATCTATTAGTTCGACTTGCAATATTGACTAATTTTATGATTTCACTAATTTTTCATCGTTTTCTATAAATCCCCGAGAGGGTTGGGGCGTGTCCATTTGGATGGGTTGCCCTTTTACAGTTGTTACTACTTTATTCACACACAACCATGGCATAGGTGCATGGATTTGGGATCACATCACCATTTTCACCCCCTGCAAACAAAGTTTCATGAGGAGGACTCGCCCGATTTCCCCTCGGCATGTTAAAAATTTTAGATACCCTCTTTTTAGCACGTAAAAAATTAACTAGTTTTTTCTTCACTACTTATCCTAAAAAAATAAAACCACCATTATTTCTAGAACCTCTACAAGATCCATTGCATCCATCAACATACATATTTGGATCTGAAAGCATCCTTTAAGCCTTATGTTCGATGCTAACATCCTTTACTGATCTAAAGAAAATATGATGGTCTGCTAAGCTCTCCATTTAAAAGTCAAACCCCACCAATTATTCATCCTCATCATGAGAAAATGGCACAACATCAGAATTTCTGATTCAATATATTGGTTCACTGAACAAACATTAACTCCTTCAAATCCACACCTGGAATAGGCAACCTAATGTCGAGTTCATTCTCTATCTATTGAAACTCTGTTCTTCCTCCACACCTAAAAACATTCTTTGAATGGCCCAACTTCTTGTTATGGTAAATTTTCAGTGATTCCAGGGGGTGGGAGGGCTATCAAGAGGGTTGGGGGGTGTCCAGGGGGGTGTCCAAGGGGGTAGGGTGTGGGGGGTGGTGTCCAGGAGGGGTGGGGGGCTGTCCAGAGGTGTCGGGGGGTGTCCAGGGGGGTTTACAAGTGGGTGGGTGGGTGTGGGGGGCTGTCCAAGGGTGTGGGTGGGTGTTGGGGGGTGTCCAGGGGGGTGTCCAAGGGGGTAGGGGTGGTGTTTAGGAGGGGTGGGGGGCTGTCCAGAGGGTTGGGGGGTGTCCAGGGGGTGTCCAAGCAGGTCGGGGGTGGGGGTTGTGTCCAGGAGGGGTGGGGGTGCTTTCTAGAGGGGTCAGGGGCTGTCCAGAGGGGTCGGGGGGTGTCCAGGGTGCTGTCCAAGGGGATGGGTGGTATGGGGGGCTGTCCAAGGGGGTGGCGGCATGTCCAGAGGGGTCGGTTGGGTGTCCAGGGGGGTGTCCAAGGGGTTGGATGGGTGTGGGGGGCTGTCCAAGTGTGTGGCGGCCTCTCCAGAGGGTATTTGGAGTTGTCCGGGTGGGGGGGGGGGGGCTGTCCAGAGGGTTGGGGGATGTCCAGGGGGGTGTCCAAGGGGGTAGGGGGTGGGGGGTGGTGTCCAGGAGGGGTGGGGGGCTGTCCAGAGGGGTCGGGGGGTGTCCAAGGGGGTTTACAAGGGGGTGGGTGGGTGTGGGGGGCTGTCCAAGGGTGTGGGTGGGTGTTGGGGGTGTCCAGGGGGGTGTCCAAGGGGGTAGGGGTGGGGGTGGTGTTTAGGAGGGGTGGGGGGCTGTCCAGAGGGTTGGGGGGTGTCTAGGGGGGTGTCCAAGCAGGTCGGGGGTGGGGGGTTGTGTCCAGGAGGGGTGGGGGTGCTTTCTAGAGGGGTCGGGGGCTGTCCAGAGGGGTCGGGGGGTGTCCAGGGTGGTGTCCAAGGGGATGGGTGGGTGTGGGGGGCTGTCCAAGGGGGTGGCGGCCTGTCCAGAGGGGTCGGTGGGGTGTCTAGGGGGGTGTCCAAGGGGTTGGATGGGTGTGGGGGGCTGTCCAAGTGGGTGGCGGCCTCTCCAGAGGGTATTTGGGGTTGTCCGGGTGGGTGGGGGGGGGGGGGCTGTCCAGAGGGTAGGGGGATGTCCAGGGGGGTGTCCAAGGGGGTAGGGGGTGGGGGTGGTGTCCAGGAGGGGTGGGGGCTGTCCAGAGGCGTCAGGGGGTGTCCAGGGGGGTTTATAAGGGGGTGGGTGGGTGTGGGGGCTGTCCAAGGGTGTGGGTGGGTGTTGGGGGGTGTCTAGGGGGGTGTCCATGGGGGGTAGGGGGTGGGGGTGGTGTTTAGGAGGGGTGGGGGGGGGGGGGCTGTCCAGAGGGTTGGGGGTGTCCAGGGGGGTGTCCAAGCAGGTCGGGGGTGGGGGGTTGTGTCCAGGAGGGGTGGGGGTGCTTTCTAGAGGGGTCGGGGCTGTCCAGAGGGGTCGGGGGGTGTCCAGGGTGGTGTCCAAGGGGATGGGTGGGTGTGGGGGGCTTTCCAAGGGGGTGGCGGCCTGTCCAGAGGGGTCGGTGGGGTGTCCAGGGGGGTGTCCAAGGGGGTGGATGGGTGTGGGGGGCTGTCCAAGTGGGTGACGGCCTCTCTAGAGGGTATTTGGGGTTGTCCGTGTGGGTGGGGGGGGGGGGGGGCTGTCCAGAGGGTTGGGGGATGTCCAGGGGGGTGTCCAAGGGGGTAGGGGGTGGGGGTGGTGTCCAGGAGGGGCGGGGGGCTGTCCAGAGGGGTCGGGGGGTGTCTAGGGGGGGTGTTATATCTTACTATATTTTGTTTAAAAAATAATATTCAAGCATATTTTTTTAAATACACATCGATTTGTTTTATATTTCAAAATTGTTTACATTCAAATTATGATTTTGTTCATATAAACATATATTTGTCTTATCTAAACAATATATATATTTTTGCTATTTGTTATAGCTAATAATGAGTCGAAGTTGGATTACGGCACATCGAATGAGCAATGAATATGAGGAAGATGTTGATGCCTTTTTGGAATTTGCTAAACGAAATGTTCCAAGTAGTGACATTTTTTTCTGTCCATGCCTGAAATGTCTGAATATGATGAAGTTGAAAAGTAGAGAGATAAAATATCATCTAATTTGTCATGGTTTCAATCCGAGTTACAACCCTTGGATTTGGCATGGCAAAACTGGACAGAATGTCATTGACGATAATGAATCGCAAGATGGTAACTCCGATGGAATTGAAAAAAACGATTCGCGATATTGTAGCAGAACAAATTGAGATAGAACCGACAGTTGCACGTCTATATGGTGATGCCAAAAAACCATTATATCCTGGTTGTACAGATTTTACGGTTTTGTCGGTGGTGTTAAGATTGATTAACCTGAAGGAAAAACATGGATAGAGTGACAGAAGTTTTACAAAGCTACTGCAATTGATGAAAGACATTCTTCCAAAAGATAACGATCTTCCAGATTCACATTATAAGGCCAAAAAAATATTATGCCCGATGGGATTGGGATATAGGAAAATACATGCCTATCCGAATTACTGCATTATATATAGGAAGGAATATGAATTTCTGAAAGAGTGTTCTAAATGTGGGACATCACGGTATAAGGTGAATGAAAAATCACAAGCTGATGTAGAGATTACAAAGCTCCCTTCAAAGGTATTTTGGTATCTTTCTATAATTTCTCGTTTCAAACGTTTATTTGCTAATTCACATGATGCAAAAAGGTTAAGATGACATGCTGATGAGCGGGTATGTGATGGAAAAATACGTCATCCAGCTGATTGTCCACAATGGATGAAAATTGATTCCCAGTACCCTACATTTGGAAATGAAATTAGAAATCTGAGACTAGGCTTGTGCACAGATGGAATGAATCCATACCAAACCCTCAGTAGCACACATAGTTCATGGCCTGTTTTATTGGTAATTTACAACCTCTCTCCTGATGTTTGTATGAAGCGCAAATATGTCATGTTGAGTATCATGATCTTTGGTCCAAAGCAACCCGGCAATGATATTGATGTATACTTGTCACCGCTGATTGATGATTTAAAACTGTTATGGGCTGATGGTATTAGGGTGTATGATTCTTATAAAATGGAATATTTTCAACTGCATGAAGTGCTTCTATTCACTATAAATGACTTCCTAGCATATGGAAATTTGTCTGGATACAGTGTTAAAGGGCATAAAGCATGTCCAATTTGCGAACAACAGACGTCATATTGTCAATTGCATCATGGGAGGAAAACAGTGTACATGGGTCATCGAAAGTTTTTGCCTATGGATCACCATTATAGAAGACTAAAAAAGGCATTCAATGGCTCACAAGAATTTGATACTGCTCCAAAACCTTTATCCCCAGATTTGTATTTTGAGAGGGTGAAAAACCTTGATGTGACATTGGGAAAGACACAGAAATCTGGTAATGATAGACATATTTGGAAGAAAAGTTCAATATTTTTTGAGCTACCATATTGGAGGTATCATGAAGTCAAACATAATATTGATGTCATGCACCTGGAGAAGAATATCTGTGATTCTTTGATCGGAACATTGCTAGATATTAAAGGAAAGACAAAAGATGGGTTGAATGCAAGGTTAGGCCTACTATCAATGGGAATACGTTTGGAGTTAGCTCCCACTCCTAAAGGAAGACGGACATTTCTTCCCCCGACTTGTCATACATTATCGAAGAGGGAGAAAAGTAGCTTCTGTCAGTGTCTTCATGATATCAAAGTGCCTCAAGGTTATTCATCAAATGTAAAAAAATTTGTCTCATTGAAAGACTTGATGTTGATAGGTATGAAATCACATGATTGTCACGTCATGATGCAACAAATTCTACCAGTTGCACTGCGTGGAATATTGCCCATCCGTGTCAGAAAGACTATAATGAGGTTGTGTTATTTTGTCAATTCAATTTGTAACAAGGGGACTGATGTGAATGCTTTGAACATTTTGGAAAAGGATGCAATTTTTATACTTTGTCATTTGGAAATATATTTTCCTCCAACTTTTTTTGATATGATGGTGCATTTAATGATTCATCTGGTTCGAGAAATAAAGCTTTGTGTACCTGTATATCCTCGTTGGATGTATCCTTTTGAAAGGTATATGAAAATATTAAAGGGATATGTTAAAAATCCATATCGACCTGAAGCCTCCATTATTGAAAAGTATATTTCTGAGGAGGTAGCAGAGTTTTTTACGAGCTACTTGGCTACGGCGCAACACATAGGTTTGCCTCCATCTCGCCATGAACGGGTTAATAATGAGGGAAAGGGGATTCATGGCTTGAATGTCAAATCACTGTCAGCTGAATAGATGAAGAAGTTAGAATCATACATCTTGAATAACATAGCTGATGTTCAACCGTATATCACATTGCATATTAATGAGTTGAAACAATGTCATCCAAAGAAGAAAGAAATTTGGATTTTGAATGAGCACAACAAAACTTTTTTGCCATGGTTTAAAAAGACCTTGCTTGGTAGATCAGATGTATCAGAGACATTAAAATGGATAGTGGGTGGTCCATCTTTAAATGTGATAACATGGTCCGCTTATGACATTAATGGCTATACATTTCATACGAAAGATCAGGACAACAGAAGTGCAGTTTAGAATAGTGGTGTATTGGTGTTTGCAGAAGCAATGCATTTTTCGAGTGCTAAGGACAGAAACCCAATTTCGGCATCAAGTGCATATTATGTAGTGATTGAAGACATATGGGAGGCTGATTACATTAAAATTAAAGTTCCTGTTTTTAACTGTAAATGGTTTATCGGTAACAACAGTGTCAGACACGATGAATTTGGAATGACACTTGTTAATCTGAATAGATTGGAAGACACAACTGATTCTTTTATAATGGCAACACATGCCAAACAAATTTTCTATGTAGTAGAACAATCAGATATGCAGTGGGCTGTTGTTTTACAAGGGAAAAAACAATATGTTGGTGAGGATGAATTTGATGAAGATGCTGATTTATGTTAGATCCCTACTTCCATGGAAAGATTAACAGAACATAATGATGAGTATGTTGAAGACATGGTTTGTGCCATAAGGAACGATCACGACGAAGGAATTTGGGAAAACAATCCAACTGTACATTCCTAAAATTACAGGTAACACATGTTTATTTCTTGTTTACATTTAGTTTTTTCATATAATGTTAGATATTGTAAATTTTTTACTTATTAAAACATGTATCAAACAAAAATGATAAAACAATAAAAACCTTAAAGAGGAGAAGTCCTGGGCGTACCGGCTGGCCGGTGGTGGATCACCAGTTGGCCGGTGGTCCCGACAGCAAAGCTCTGTCTGGTCCACCGGCCGGTGGTCCAGACAGAGGAAGGCTCTGTCTGGTCCACCGGCCGACCGATGGTGATCCAGGGGCCGGCCGGTGGTCCAGACAGAGCAAGGCTGTCTGGTCCACCGGCCGGCCGGTGACACCAGGCAGTGGGCATGTCTACTGCCTGGGTCCTCCGGCGGGCCGGTGAGCTCATACCGGCTGACCGGTGGACTCAGTGAGTCCACTTTTCAGCTTTCTAGGTCCAACTCCTTGGCAACCTTTTGACTATCAACAAAAACACTTGAAAACAAGTTAGAACATAATAAGAGTGATTGTGATCATTAAAATTCAAGAGAGAGGGGTACAGCAGACTGTGTTTACCATGTTTATCATTGTTTAACATGCTTACCATATTACCAATGTTTACTATTATGTAATTTAGTACACTTTTCTATTTTCTGATTAAGTAGTATTACAATATTTGAATTTGTATATTTGTGAACTAATGTTTGTTTTTTTTGATTTGAAGGAAAATGACAGATCAATCAATTGATCAGCCACATGATTCTGGAGATGAGCATATTGGTCATACATCTGGAGAGGAACATTCACATTCTCCTATTACGAAAAAGAGTTCAAAGGTTGGTAAGCGTGGGTGCACACGTTTACCAAAATTATCACTTGCCCGTACGAAGGAGGAGAGGATAGTCGTGGAGTTTGATGATGATGATCTTCCTAGAGGTCCAAATGCTAAATATTTTAAGGGTTTTGTAGCAACTCAGGCTAAGAGCAAAGTAAGCATTCTCTATGATGATTGGAGAAGTGTGGATAAGGCGATAATTTCTCAGCTGTGGGAGACAATTTTGGTAAGATCTTTTTCTATTGTTTGACTATTCTTTAAATGTTTCTAGTATATATAATATTTTTAAACTCTTTTTTATCAGATGAAATTTGATATTCCTGACACTGGAGGAGTCAGGAAGAAATGCTTATCGTTGGCTGCTAGGAGATGGAGGGATTTCAAATCAACCCTCTCATCTGATTTCATTTATGGTCATAGGAGTCGTGAGAATCAATGTCATATATATACTTTTATAGATGAAGACACATGGAGACAATTTTTTGAAAGTAGAAGAAAAGAATCATTTTTGGTAAGGGCAATGTAAACTTTTATAAGCTTTCTTATATAAATGATCTTATTATTGTTTTGTTAATGATTACTTATTCTTAATTTACATCAAACAAGGAAATCTCATCAAGAGATCCAATCTAAAAATTTATACCCTCATAGTTTATCTCGGGGAGGGTATGCATTATTGGAAGAACAAATGATGGAAAAAAAATTTCAACAACTAAGAGCTGAGTCTTCAAGCTCTGGATAGGTGGCCCCTCCATCCCCTCTATCTAGACATGAGAAATGGAAAAGAGCTCGGAAGGGCAAAAAAGGACAATATCTTTCGGAAGAATCGAGACTCGTAGTTGAGAGGATTGTAAGATATCTATTTTATTTATTTAAGTTTACTATTTTCGTCATATATTTCCAATCATTATAGAAATGTTCAATTAATTATTACAGGACTCTCTTGAGGAGCAGAGTCCACAGGGGACATTTACACAATCTGGGAGGGAAGATATTTTATCTCTGGCATTGGGAAAGCCCGAACATCCTGGCCGTGTAAGAGGATAACTGGCAGGTGTATCGGTAAGAAAAGTGTTTCCACGTTCCTCAAATTCTAACGTTGAGGGAGTTTATAAAAAAATAGAATCCTTGGAGGCTGAAGTCCATAATATTAATGCGACAATGGAGGACAAGATTAGAGCATCGGTGCAGTTTATGTTTGCAGACTTGCAAAGACAATTTCAGGGTGCAGCTCCCACTCCACCTCTCCCAGTAGCTCCCACTCCCCCACCTCAGCCTGCGGACCCCATTTTTGATCCTCCTCCTCCGCCGCAGCTACCTACTTATTGTGAGTTGTATGTTGATGATCCTCAACATCATATAGTTGCATATGGGATGGTATATTGTATAGGAGGTACAGTTCATCATCAACAGTTAGAGGTAGAGAATCAGAGGGTCACTGTACAAGATATTATAGATAGATCAGCTCGGATACCATTACCTACAGATGAGGTGACGACAATTGGACATAGTATCGGCCATTTTTTACTTTGGCCATCCAGACTTCTTCGACTCATTACCATAGAGTTATGGATATTATATCTTTTATTTTATATTTTTATTAATGTTTTATCATTTGAAAACTAATATATTTTTCAATTTATTTTTACAGGAATACTTCAAAGGTAAAGAAATACTGTATAGACAACAACAAAGACAGATAGTTATGACATCAGATGCATATACTACCAGTCTTGACAAATTGTCAAGATATTCAAATTTGTTGGCGGATCATTATGACTTTACAATGGAAGCTCATGTCTGTGGAGATGAACTAACTGTGGGGATTATGAAAACTGATATCATGGAGTTTGTCACTAGAGATAAGTTGGGCATCAACGTGGTGCAAATTTTTATCATGTAAGTCTTAACACCTTTTCCTTGAGTTATATTTATTAAAAATGTATACTTATGTCTGCTTTGTATTAGGTATCTATATAAAATTTGTTAGAGGAATGAGCTGACAGATGTATATGGATTCGTGGACCCACAATTGATTTCCCCTGAAGCATGTGCATTGGATGAGGAACAAAGAATGATTTATATTGATGATAGATTTGAAAAGAATGTAATCACACAGTGTTGGATGATGCCTTTTTGTGAGAGGTATGAAACACATCCCTCTCAAAGAGTTAATTATCTTTTAACATAAAAACCCACTAATGTTAAATTTCCTTTTATCAGGGATCATTGGATGTTAGGGGTTTTTTGCCCTAGGGAGAAAGCACTTTATTGGATATGCTATCTCCATGATGATGTGCGAGAAAGTTTTAAGAATATATTGGAAACGTAAGTTTCAATTTCACAACAGTTTTATATATTATAATGAATTTTAAATTTACCCCATTCGTATTATTTTCTAACAGGGCATGGGTCCACTTTCGAAAAAGCGCAAAGAAAAGGAATTTCAAGATCAAATATGTACATGCGAAGGTAAATATCCATTTATAATTTGTACATTTTGATTTATTACATAAAAAATAATATATTGAATTTACACTCATTCAAACAGAAATGTCATGAGCAACAAGGCATCATCGAATGCGGATATTACATGTTAAGATTTATGTATGAAATAATAACAACTGGGACAGTTCTGAGTTTTGACCTGGTAAGATTTCCTCTTTCTCATAATATTTCAATTTGATTTATTCATTATACACGTTGACTACTATCCATTTCCTTTGTAGCTTTTTGATGACCCTCAACCCTTTACTGCTGAAGATATCAAACAATTACAAGTGGAGTGGTCAAATTATTTTACAGGTTTGATTGACTTTTAGTTGTTTGTAATGTAAAATGTAATTTTGAATATTGTCAACGTAATTGTGTATTTCGTAGTCGTTTAGGTTGGATTTAGTTTTTTTTTGATGTTGACAGTGTATGTTTTGAATGTTATATAAATTAATGTTTAATTTTTCTCTACTTCTTGTTTTGGTCTACTGTTGATGGTTTTTCTGGTCTGGATTTTGGTATGGGGGGAGAGGTTCCAAGGGGGTGGGTGGGTGTTTGGGGGGTGTCCAAGGGATATGGGAGGGGTGTCCAAGGTGTGTTTGGGGTTGTCCTAGGGGTCGGGGGTGTGTAAATGAGTGAGGGGGGTGTCAAAGGGGTGGGGGGTGTCCAAGGGATATGGGAGGGGTGTCCAAGGTGTGTTTGGGGCTGTCCAAGGGGTCGGTTGGGTGTAAATGAGGGTGGGGGGGGGGGGGGTGGCTGTCCAAGGGGTGGGGGTGTCCAAGTGGTGGGGGGTGTCCAAGGGATATAGGAGGGGTGTCCAAGGGGTGTTTGGGGCTGTCCATGGGGATGGGGGGGGGGGGGGTTTCCAAGGGGTCGGGGGGGGGGGGGGGGGGGGTTCCAAGGGGTCAGGGGGGTGTCCAGGGGGTGGGGGGGCTGTCCAAGGGGTGGGGGGTGTCCAAGGGGTGGGGGTGTCCAATGGATATGGGAGGGGTGTCCAAGGGGTGTTTGGGGATGTCCTAGTGTTCGGGGGGGGGGGGGGGTGTAAATGAGGGTGGGGGGCTGTCGAAGGGGTGGGGGGGTGTCCAAGGGGTGGGGGGGGTGTCCAAGGGATATGGGAGTGGTGTCCAAGGTGTCTGGGAGTTCTGTCCAAGGGGCCGGTTGGGTGTAAATGAGGTTGGGGGGGCTGTCCAAGGGGTGGGGGTGTCCAAGGGGTGGGGGTGTCCAAGGGATATGGGAGGGGTGTCCAAGGGGTGTTTGGGGCTGTCCAAGGGCTCGGGGGGGGGGGGGGGTGTCCAGGGGTCGGGGGGGTGTCCAAGGGGTCTGGGAGGGCTGTCAAGGTGTGGGGGTTGTCCAATGGGTGTTTGAGGCTGTACTAGGGGTGTTGGGGGTGTAAATGAGGGTGGGGGGCTTTCCAAGGGGTGGGGGTGTCCAAGGGGTGAGGGGTGTCCAAGGGATATGGGAGGAGTGTCCAATGGGTGTTTGGGGCTGTACTAGGGGTCGTGGGGGTGTAAATGAGGGTGGGGGGTTGTCCAAGGGGTGGGGGGTGTCCAAGGGTTGTGGTGGGGCTCCAATGTGGTGGGGGAGGGCTGGCCAGTTTGTTAGGTGGGTATAGATGAGGGTGGGGTTCAGTTGGGGCTTGGGGGAGGGTTGGCATGGTTGTTTTTGTTGTTTGGTTTCTGGTTGCTTTTTGGTGAGAGCAGTGCAATTATTTTTAAAAAAAATATATCGGTTTCACGTCGGTTATAAAATAACCGACGTGGTAAATAAATCAGTAGGGGTTTATCACGTCGGTTTTTTTCGAGAACCGACGTGATAAACCGTTCCCGGGCCTTTTATCACGTCGGTTCTTAATATAACCGACGTGCTAAAAGGCCTGGAAATCGATTTACCACGTCGGTTATTGGATAACCGACGTGCTAAAATGTTTCGCAGGCCTTTTTATCACGTCGGTTATTTAAGAAACCGACGTGATAATAGGCCCGGGGAAGGGTTAATCACGTCGGTTATGTCATAACCGACGTGATAAATGATATCCCAGGCGTTTTATCACGTCAGTTTAGAAATAACCGACGTGATAAACCCCCCCCCCCCCCCCCCCGCCCATATTTATCAAGTCGGTTATTATATAACCGACGTGCTAAAACCCCCCAACCACGGTTTATCACGGCGGTTATATAATAACAGCCGTTATAAATCCCCATCCCCCATCATTTTTCACATCGGTTATTAATGAACCGACGTGATAAACACCGTGATGTTAGGGATGTTACGTCGGGTTTTAAATACCCGACGTAAAAACCGTTATTTATAACGTCGTCCGTATTAACGTTGCCTAAAAACCGACGTAAATAATGAAAAATAACCGACGTAAAAAATGTTATTCATAAACTAAAAAAAGATCACAAACTAAAATGATATGATATTTGGGATGCTTCTATTTGTAAGCCCAACTAGCATCATTTTGTCTCTATACTGCACCCAATTGTCCTTCCACAAACTAAAAAAAAGATCACAATATTTTCATATCTATTACATCCTCTAGTTTCTGACACTGTGTGTCAGTCACGTGACCTAAGAGGTTAGAGATGATCATGATATATCCATGATCACAAACCTTTTTGGATCACTCTTAGGCATAATCCCCAACCATACAAACCTTCTCGGGACACTCCTATGAAAAATCCCCAAACATAAATAACTAAATTGGATGCTTATATAGATAATACACCACTACAAAAACCTCCATGGGACACTATTACACATAGGACCCAACCATATGATCCACTCTAGGCATCATCTACTAGTGTAATCCCTAACCATCAGGAACTACATGAGATTTGATTCTAAACTATCTAGGATATGTATGAATTCTTCCTATAGTCCAAAACCAATATCCACATATGCCAAACTGTTATTTGGGCCACATCCCATCTAAGTTAATGTTCCTCACTTGGGTGTCCACATATATTTTAGGTTCCTTAAGTATCTCAATCTATAAACCCCACAAAAACTCCAACTATTATAAATCCTTTTTTGAATGGTATATTTCATGCGTAATACCCACACCCATCATATTTTAATACCCTAAAGAGATGAGAGAATCCTTAACACATAAACTTTAACTACATGGATCACTCCATTCACAAGAGATTAAAACAAGAAATAAAAATATGTGGGTTTTGATACATAACTTTTAAATGGGGTACGTAAGACAGTTCAATGAGTTTCAATCCTCACCAATGCCAAAACCTGGTGCATATTAATAGGGAGGTAACTTCCCATCCAACCTAAGGTGGGTTCCGATCATCTTTCAAGGTGTGACATCTCTTATTTATGGGACAAATCCCATATATCTACATGCATAAGGAATTATGATCCATCCTTCTGTAAACATTTCAGGTGCTGCCACTTATTAATGTACTCCACTTAAACACCCCGTGAGGTGTTCCGATCACGATTTATGATTTGACACCTTCCATTTATGGGACACCCCCTGGATTTTCCTCCATGGGGCATTATAATCCATAAATGTTTAAACCATTTAGATGACACCTCTTTGGGATATACCTCCTGAATCAAAAAAATGGCTTTTCCGATCATCCATTATTGTGTTAAATCATCCCTTTATCAAACCCCCTAGATCCCCCTCTATGGGTCATTTTATGTTGAGTCAATAAGGTTTCATTATGACATTTCCATTTATGTATGTTTTGAAAATCCCAAACACTCTATCTTACGACAACTATTATTTTCCCTATGAATTAACATAGCAAAAAAACATTTCCTTCCACAAGTAAATTTAACCTAAATTATGTTTTCATTGTTAATTTTATAGTTTATATAAACCTAACTCAGTTTACCCATACGTTAAAAAATAGGTTTCTCATATAAATCCTTGTAATCCTATAAATTCATTGATATAGTGTATTCCATTTTCAGGTTCCAAATTCAGTCTTCGAATTCATTGAAATATAGACTCCTGATTCTTTGAACATCAGGTTCCAAATTCTCTAAAATTTATACTCTAGATTATCTAAAATTCAGACTCTGAATTCTATGAAATCCAGGTTCCAAATTCTCTTAAATTCAGACATCAAATTCTCTTAAATTCAGACTCTGAGTTCTCTAATATTTAGACTCTGAATTCCTTGAAATTAAGATTCTCAATTTTTTTAATTCATGTTATAAATTCTCTGAAATTTAGTTTTTGAATTATCTAATATTTAGAATCTGAATTCCTCAGAATTTATACTATGAATTCTTTAGAATTCTAACTCGGAATTCGGACTCCCAATTATTTATAATTGGGACTCTGAATTCCTCTAAATTCAGACTCTGAATTCTTTAGAATTTAGGTTTTGAATTCCATGTAAAATATAATACAAATTCTGACGATTTCTAGTATCCAATTTTTTTATTAGACTTCGAACATAATTTTTCCTTAGTCTACAAAAAATTGGTTTCAGTTAAGCAAATATATATTGATTACACATGTTATAGTTATGAAATAATTTCATAAAATCAGTTTCTAACTAACAGTTGGTAGAGTTTCACGTGTACAGATCTCTCTGATATTCACGAAAAAATATGACCCTTGGAGGAGGGAGCTGACCATTAGAGAAATGATTATAAATAGAGGTTCATTTGAATGGGCTTCATAATTATTAATCACTCTAAAGATTTCATTCTTCTGATGTGATTTCTTGAGAGTGAGACACTCATGCCATGTGCGTACTGAATATCTTTTTCAGATTTCTTTGTGTGATTCTCATAGTTATGTGTACAATCAAGGGATTCCATGGATATGAATTCAGAGGTGTCGACTACATTATAGTTTGAGGACATCTAGGGATAGAAATATAGAGGTTTCTACTACCTTAAAACTAGAGGTCTTGTGGAGTTATCAAGTTTGATTCTGATATTCCTATCTTGGGCATAACCTGATGTGGGTAAGATAGAAATTTTGAAAGTATAAATCAAGGGATTTTATCAAAGGATGCTGGATAAAATCTTATATGGCTTACAAGATTTTATACGTGTTAATTGTTTTCATTCATGCTTATTTCCATTGTATTTTCCTAAATGAATTAAGTATAACATTTATATACATTCTTTTACTTTTGTACACTGATAAGTAAGATTATATACGCTTTAAGGTAAAATCATTTCCTTGTAAACTTCTTCACGTTTCAATTCCAAAACCATTTTTTGGATCCAATAATATTTGTAGCATTGAAAGAGGCCCTTGGAATTTACCATGTTTAAACATGTTTAAAATAGGTTTCCTTAAGGTTAAAAATTAATTTTTTAAAAAATAAAATTCACCTCCCGCCTCTTGTATTAGAGCATCTACATTGTGATTTCGATCATACATTTAAATACTTCCATCATAGAACCTATCAGTTGTTCTCTTATAAGGATGTACCTTATTGATCCCCCAAGGGTTTTTATCATCAAATTTCATGGATTGACATTTTCCATATCTGGGACCCCCCAGAATTCACCTCCTTTGGGTATTTTGATCCCTCCATTAGTAAAATTCTAGGTGTGAAATCTTCCCTCCTGGTGATGAAGTACCTTCACCTACCTCCATTGTTCATTTTGATCAATAAACTATATCTCCATGATATACAAAACACATTACCTAATATATCTCAACTGGATTCCTTAATCTTTCTATACAAGATATTAATCTTGTGACCTAACCACAAATACATACCACATGTAAAACATGATATTCCTATGGTGAAAGCTTTGGAATATATGTTTCCATGGAATAAACTAACCCAAGTAAAATATGGGATGCATAATATAAAATCATTAGAATATAAAAAAAATCATTAGATACCTCTTGATCAACATTGAATTTCTAAGGTTATGTGCCTTTGATGCCTCAATTAGCTTACCACCTAAGAGAAATAATATTGGTTACCAATGATCCTAGCATTTAGACATTCCAGTGATGAAAACTGTGACTAAAATCTTTAAATAATATCTCATCCCTATCATTAACAACTAGAATGTCCATATAAAAAATGTGTAATCTGCAAGTGTCATCCAAGAGATGACATTGGGAATGAGTTCCAAAAAAACACGACTTAAATCTATGATAGAGACCCGAACATTGTGATTAGTTCTATGGACGAATGCCTGAAAGGATGAATTGATATAACATCATCTTCTTTATATCAATGATTATACATTTCCCTTATATGTGATGAAAAATTCAAACATTGGGAAAACATGACTGTGATGTAACAAAGTTGTAGTGTGCATCGACAATGTTGCAGACGTGCGAGGTCGCCCTTGAGAATTCATCTGAAACACCCATATACAAAAACAATACTCATTTATCAACTATTTATGAATAATTATTATTTTTATTAACTTTTATATTAATTTTAGTAATTCATTTATTTCATATTCAATACTTCTTTTTATGTTATATTAACCATTGGTTGTCGCCAGTTTCAATCATTAATTATTGGTTTTCGTATAACGGTTTTACTCATCATTAAATGTTAATGTTTAAATATTATCTATAATAGTCATGGTAATGGAATATATGTTTCACACTAACTTAAAAAACTTTCTGTTCAATCCATGTGTCTTCGAGATATGGTTCACAAAGACCAAACACATAATGGTATAATTTTGAAAATTACTTTTTATGAATAAAAGGTTGTGTATTAACAATGATTTAAATGTTTATATTGATATTCCTAAACTAGAAAACCCATTTATATAATAATAACCTATAATATAAAAAATTAAAATTTTTTATCCATCCATGATAAAATTGAATATCATCATCCACGTGTGTAGTTACACTTACCCAAATTAAAACATGTTATAATAAGAGGATGAGTGATATTGTGAAGTAGTTTTACTAAAGTATCATTATTTTTTCAGTTTAATGTCATGTTATAATTTTTGTTGATATGATAAAATCCTAGTTGGAATTATTTTTCATAATATGTTAAATTAAAACCAGGATAAGAAGTAAATACATTCATAGAAAAAATCATATCTTATCTTGAAGCCTTATATTATAAAGGGATTAGGGCATCCACATGAGACAGTAAGGTAATAACGTATACATTAATATTAGTGAAGAAAATACAGAATATTATGGGTAGGAATTACAAATTTCTGAGTGGCATCTAATGGGCAGTGGAAGGGATCTATTATAATTGGGAAGGGGTTTCATTTTTTCTAAAATTATTCATTATTTTATTAATTTGGAAAAATATTTTAATAGAAATTAATTCCATGGAATTTATATGTTTAATAATAAAAAATAGGAGTTATTTTAAATTAAAACAAATAAAAAACCTAATTTCCTTATGGAATAGCATAATTATTGATAGAAAATCCAGGATAAGAATTTTATTAGAATAAAATATTACTCAGTTGCCATAATATAAAAAATAGGTCAAGAAAATAAATATATTGTAAATAAACAATATAATTTCCTCGTTATATAAATATTTATTAATAAAAATGATTCAAAAATATAAAATTCACCCTTATTTCATGATGATGGGATATAATTTACAATATTTATAAAATAATAATATTTTTACAATTCACTAAAAATATTCATTCACTGAAAAATAAAAAAAAGTAAAACTATGAAAATTTTAACATGTGAATCCCATTATTAATTCAATAATAATAAATTTAAATTCTTATAGTTATATATTTAACGTTAAAATGTTAATTTAAATATAATTAAAAATAAATTTTTAAAAATTACCTTTTAAATGTTATTAGTACTTAATCATATTTCATGTTCATTCAATATTAAAGAAGTTTCAAAATAATTTTCTATAACATGATAAACCTTTCTATAATAATAAATTCAATTTTTTCAATTTATATTATAAATAATAAATACTACACATATAAGAAATATTTCATTTAAAAAAATATCATTTTACATTTTCCCTTTTCACTATCTGTTAGCTAGATAATTTATCTTTATGATTCATAATTATGTTATCCTTTTATTAAAATTTAGATATTATAGTTCCCAATATGTAATCATTTTTTATGGATATAAATTTTGATTATGATAAATATAATTTTAATTTTAAAATTTACAATGAAATAAAAAAAAGCTATTCCTAATGGTCTCTTAAAATTAAATTATTTTAGAATTATTGCTAATTATATTTTTGTAATTTCATGAATTTTTATTCATTTTTATATCAATAAAAAATAATTTTTATTTAATTTCATGTAGAAAATATGAAAAATTTATCATTAATATAAAATCATATAATAAATAAGAATGTAATGTATTTAAATTAAAATCAATTACATTTTCAATTGAAAAAATGATATTCATAATTTGTACCATTATAACATATTTATATTATAACAATTATAATACATATCAATGTAAATCCATATAATTGACATTAATAACCATCTATAAAATATCCCCAAATAAAGTAATATTTTATATTAATTCAACGATAAATAAATTTATGGAAACCTATTTAACAGTAATAACATATTTTTGGTCAATATGTAAACATAATAATTTTAAGTGTAATGTTCTCATCTAATTAATTATATAATACGTTTTAGTGAGTTGAAATAATTTTTTTAAATAAATATTTCTTAAATAAAAAAAACTTCATAACATGGAAAACAATTAAACATATAATTGGGTTTAATTAAAAAATACATGGGTTATCAAAATGGATAACCGAATCTCTAACATAAAATTATTGACTGCTAATATTGGAATAATGATTTCAATGATATAGAGGTCATAAAAACCTCGAGGTTACACCCTCAAACAATTCACATTAGTGATATGAACCAATAAGTAAGGGGAATAATATACAGCTATAATTTTTTCATAGGTCGAGGGACCTAGAGAGCATAACACGAATTTTTATAGTGTTATATAGTGGGCCAAAAAACAAACAAATATTTGCTTTTAAAAACAAATTTTTTTCCCATTACTCAAATGGGGGTGTCATACTCGGAAGGTACTCAGGTTTTAGTCAGGACACCCTTTATGGGTTATCGACCAAACTTGTTTTCAACACTTTTCTATTTTTAAAATACTATTTTCCCCAGTTATGTAAATTTCATTAATAGCATGGGAAGACATGACTTTTTTAAGTATTCCAATGTCATGTTTTCAACCTATTGAGTACTGTGTCCCTTTAACTAGAAATTTTAGTCTCATGCAGTAATGACCATTTTTGTTTATATTTTAGTTTAGATGATGTTAAACTAAAAGAGATATGGACTATCCAGTTGTAAGGGTATGAAAATTCACAACATATATAAAGGGACCAATAATGCTAACATAAAAAACCTCACATATCAATGCATGTGGTTTGGGGATAAGATTCTTGGTCCAATGAATTATTGTGATTATGGTCAGAAAATAGTGAGAAATGATTGTTGAAGAATAATATTTCATATCCTTTCTCTGAAAATTTTCATGGTTCATGAATTCATAACATTGATCGTATCCATAACCACTTGAAAAGTTGGGTCATGGAATACAAAAATCATTACATGATACATTAGAGTAAGTGAGTGAGGGGACAGAAGAAATATGTTTTTTATATCCACTAATAACAATCAAATTACCACATTTGATCATGTCACCCTAAAGGATACATTTCTAGGTACTAGATACATTATAATGGAATTTGAATATGGAAAGGAATTTAATAAACATTCATTTATTTGATAAAGTAGAATATTTTCCCTATCACATTCCTAGCCTAATATATCTATTAATTATATGTGGGATTTTTCTAGGGATATATGGTGATCCCCATAATTTTTGTTTTATCATATGTTTTGAATCTGTCTTTTCCAATGTCATGAAGTGGTGATATAAAATGGATTTTCTAGACATTTTAATAGGATTACCATTGTAGTTTTCCATAATAGTGACTCAATATTTCTATTTTTTATAGTTTTATGGTTAATACTATTTCTACAACTCAATCATGGGGATTGAGGTAATAAATATTTTAAAATATGGTGAAAGTGATTAATGTTATGCATCATTGACTAAAGAGAAAAAATTACTTTATAGAATGAGTAATGAAAAATATTACATGGCGGTAGAGAACTATAATATTTTGATCAATGATTATAACATATGAACATAGTTAATGGTCATGATGACATGACAAATGATCAGGGATTATGATATGATAACTTATATGTGGTCTAGTATCTACGAGATGCATAACATATTTGAATAGTTAAGGATGAGGATATAAAATGTGACATGATTTATTTGAATCATGATGATGATATGGATCATTTATGTTAATAATGACCTTTGGACAATATTTAAATGTTGGCTTCCAAGGAAATGATGTGAAAGTATATAAAGAGTAATGGACCTTCTAACTAGGATGGAAGATCCATCTTTGATATAAGTCCCTAATATTGGAACATAATCAATAGCATGTAATGATGTCCACTGTAGTGGAATACCATCTTTACTGATAGTTATAGATGTTTTACCATGAATTTAACCATTGCGACATGATGTGCCGTTTTTGAGAAAGAAATATTCAATGAATGATGAGGACACTGCCATCTCTAATAATCCACAGTTAGTCCATTTTTACATGTTGAAGGGAAATGGAAGTGGATGATAATTTATGGATGGGTATGGAATAGATGGACCATACCCCATTACATATCTTGTGAAATCTATAAATATTGTTCATATTATTTTTTTACGGGACCCTTTCATGGATCTAGATTGTATATAGGGTTGATGAAATTTTTATTCTATTTTGCAATTATAAGTAGATAATGTATTGAGTATTATGACTAAGATAAGATATTCAAGAATGCCATAATATAAGAGAAATTTACCCTTTCATAGGTTTTAATGTTTAAATTTTCTTTCTATACACTTATATGAGGATGGATCTAATGAATTTTCGGTTTTCATGATATACCATGGGTTCTGTACTATATCTTTATAAAAAAAGGGATGATGTTCCAGATATTTTTGTGTCATATTTCTTTAAACATTATATAGTGGGTTTTACATTGATCTGGTATATGATATAAAATGAAATGGATTACTCTTTCTGTTAAAACCATGATGGGAAACCTCACATGAATTGTATATCTCAAAAATAAATTCAAATATGGAGTATTGATTAGGATTAATGTCTTTTCCCAAGGCAGAAGATCCAAAAATCGCTATGTATCATGTAATAATTGAAATCAATACATGTTGAGTTCTATGATATAGATTCTCACGATATAGATCTGAATTATGTGAATTAGAGGAGAGAAATTACTGAATTCTCTAGTGGTGTGAATGATGAAAACCCAACATAAAAAATATACGGCAGTATCACTGGGGAATTAAAATGTGTGGGAAGGAATGAATTAATCTATCATAGGTGAGGATATCTTCTATTCCCTATATATTATGAGTTAATTGGAATTAAGGCACACTATGTTTTTGTTAGGGGGATTTATCATGGGTTAGGTGGACCATGGAAGTACAATTATATTGAATTTAAATAACCATTGTGTCCACAAATTAAGAATACGGTATTCTATTTACATCATGATATTTTATATGTGGGGGAATTTTTAAATCAAATCATATATATTTTACCTTACTAATTTATTTAAGGACGTTAAAGTTAAACCATATGTTATACAGTTTAAAATAATTTTAATAGGATATTGGGTTTTGTTAACCCAATATATGTCCATAACAAGATATGATATTAATGAGAATGTATAAATAAAATGATTAAATTACTAAAAGTGGGGACATTTTTTATTTTTCCTAGGTTTATGGGAAAATATTTATATTTTTAATAGTCCAACATATATTTGTACTTATAAAATAATGATATGTCTGAAAAATATGGTCTAATCTAAGAAGATTAGTGAATTATAGTATGTAATATGTTTCATGTATTTTAACATCATAAATTATGAAAATTGTTGTCTTTTGGTAATATTTCATGTAATGAGGACCTTTATTTATGATATTTTTCACTTATCTATCTCATCAAAAAAAATATGACATTGTATTAGTATCAAGGATGCATAGAAAAGCTAATTTGAATATACAATGGGATCTTGGACAATGAAAAATTGAGGGGTATAATTTTAAGTATACTTATGGTTGGGTCCAATAATTTGGATTCCACTACATATCTATGGTATTAAAACTAAATCCATATTTATTTATTTTATTGGGAGTGATTTTTATCTCACTGTAGATTGATAAATAAGGGAATTTAATGTGTACTGGGAGAACCTATATAGTTATGAATCAAATGTAAAGAGAATGGGCCACATAAGAAATCTCATATTATCTGAAAGGTTTCTAATGGTGCACTATATGTCATGTAGTTAAACATAGTTCATTTAAGATTTATATGTTCCATATCTCATGCAATGAGGACCTCTTATATGTATTTTACAATCATTTGGAATGTATATAGATTATATAGCTAAATTCCTTACAATGAAGGATTTATATCATGAAGATTAAGTTCATTTGATAAGGACGTTACATCATAAAGATTAACATCATGTGATGGGGGTGCTACATCATGTAAGTTAATTTTATTCAACAAGGATGTATATTTTCTATATTTTAGCATCATGGAATGAGAATATTGTTTCAAATTATTTAACATAATAATTTGAGTTTTTGAGAACCCAATGTGGAGTTATGAAAAGTAATTCCAGAGAAAACATTGACAGGTTGTGTGTGTGAAATGCTCTCTATCAACTATGATTATAGCGTAAGATCCATTAGAATATACAATATGTAAATATTAATATCCATCCCATTTTGGTTCCATTATGTTGTCTTATTATGTGGTATCATTAGATATCACAAATATATGAAGGTTTATACTTAGTGTAATGTGTAGTTAAAGAAATTTGCATTGAATACTCACATTCCCCAATATTGATGAACCTAAATATTATTAAGGGTTTATATAATTTTCTCATTTATCTCATCAATATCATAAATTAATATCTATTATTTTTCATTTTTTAAATACAAATTACATATGGTGATTTGATTTGATGTCTGCTCATCCTTAATGGGAATGACTGCCAATGTTCCACATACCAGATTATATGTGGAATCTTATGTTGTAGTATGGATTGTGGTGGAATAATCCCATAAAGAAAAAAATATTGTACTTAGACAGGATTATGTGCCATTGTCCACCATATTTTGGAAAATATTAGATAATGTTTTGTTAAAATCCTATATCTTTTCTATTCTCTATTTCACGCTAGTAAGACAACTGGTTGAACTCGATATTGTATTCCAAATATATTATTTTCAACATGGAAGAGAAGAAAATTGTTTCGGTGTGCATAAATATAGTATGGGGGACACCAAAGCAAGTGAGGATATTGGTGTTCATGATGTTGATGATTGACTTCATTCATACTTCCTGGAGTTATGTATCATCCACTCAATTGGAGATTAAATTGGTGTAAATAATGATATTCTTGAACTACCAATATGTAGCATGGGTATAGGTCACCATGAACATGAGTCTATATATAGTAAAATTCAAGGGTATTCAGTGGTATTTATTAATTTGGTGGTTCCGTATATGAAATTTCCATATATTTTTCTTCCATATAAAATAATAATAAATTATATGAAATATTGTATAACTGTTGGCTAGAAGTATACATGTAACATAATTTTATGGATGATTTTGGTTCTTGAATTGGGATAATAACCTATGCTAGCATGTAATTCTGGTATTATGAAACATGATTCTAATTATTCAATGCATCTCTGAAGAATTCCATCTAGCCTCTCTTATAGAGGACTTTCTACGAATTCAGGCCTTAATCAAGGGGGTATGTTTTTTTTACTCCAACAAATATATTGTTATTTTTCTTTAAATTATGGAAGAATTATATTTTATATGTATTATATCATAGTAGAAATCAATCAACAAGGAGTTTTAGTGGGTGATTATATGAGGTCACTTTGATTAGGGTTGGAATTGATTTCATTGATCCCTAACATATCATTATTAAATAATGGAAAGATCACTTGCTGATGTGAAATATGAATAATAATTTTTGTATGTTTTTAGTCTTCTCGGATTGTAGGTTCATTTCCCAAAGCATATTTAGTACCATTCTATAATCATGAGTCATTATATAGTGTTGTATCAAAGGGGAATAGATTCATCTAACCTCATATACAGTCAATAAAATTAATTAGTTATATTCCTAGAGTAAAATTCACCATTGATATACTTCATAGACAAATCTAAATCACCATGGATATTTTATCTAGCCACTAATATCTACTGGTATAATTAAATGACTATAATGAGAACCTAGAATCCTTCATCATTATTGCTGAAACATTTGAATAGATATGTTCATATAAATGATAATCCTTTCCTATAAAGATAAATACCATCCCAAATTATTACTAGTAATTCATTAGGTTTTCCATTATTCTTCTTGTTAGACTGTTAGAAACGCCATTGATGTACTTCACCCATATCCTTTGAGTTTCATGAATGGAAAATACTTCTTTATTGGGGAGTTATTTATTCACCATTAAACATTCTAGAGTTAGGTTTGATGTCATGAAATGTACCAATCCTTATCTATTAATTACCATATACGCCGTGAATTGAATTTTAAACTATTACCAAATAACTACCCACCATGTCGAATATCTAATTAGAATATTTAAAATGGAAATTTAATTCATTGTATCAATACAAGAAACTAGTTGAATCTCATAATAGTGTTTATATTGTAAGTGTTTCTCCATCATAATTATATATTCTATCAAATTTATCTAAATATTGGAAAAGTGTGTCAATTTTTATTGTATTACAACTTAGATAATATAGTAAGTTTTTCATTATTACAATTTTATTAGGACCATTTAGGGAAATAAAGAGAACAAAATAATTTCACAACATAAAATATTATTGGATTTCACTCCACGAATATCATTAGAACCAGTGGGTTAAGAAGATATTGTTTGAGAATGTCTGAATATTTTTGACAGCCTTTATGTCATGGATGGGTCACTTACCTCTTCATCAACATTGTGAAGGGAAAATAGTTTTCAATATTGTTGGATAAGAAACACATGATATAATTTTCTGTAACATCAGTCCACTCTACTCGTTAAGGATTGAATGGAGTATAATATCATGGATATACCCTATCTTTTTGGGATCAACGTCGATACTATAGAGGAATAATATGGAGCCCCAAAATATCCAACATGATAACCTAAATTCACAGTTCAAGGGGTTTTTTCATTATTTGCTTACGTTTTTTATTAAAAATTATTTTATGAATGATATGATCATAATGATGTTGTTGGGAAATTTCAATACAATATTGGCATACTGTGAATCCTAGGTAGTTCCAGGATATTACAAGGAAATATCATTTCGAGGGGTTTATGATAAATTTTTATATCCATGGTATATTTAAAATTCTTTCAAACCAATAAGATGTTCAAAATATTTTTGGTACATTACCATACAATAATAGAATGCTTAATGACCCGTTATATTCTAGATCCTACACTGAAATAACAATTCAACAATGGGTTTTCATGATTTTTTTCATGGAATTTTAAAAATTTCATCAAGATCATCAATATGATCTCAATATTTTTGGGGAATTACCAAAAGTTTCACCTCAATAACATTACATAGTATTTAATAGGAAGGATATACAATTTTTATTATGGTCAATTAATATATGGAACCAATATTTATTAAGACAATGGGAATTCTTGGATAGTAATATACCCCATAGGGTTCCCAAAAGTTTTTTTCCTTCATTTTATCAGGATCCATTTGTATCTGATTACTTCAAGAATAATTATCCATGAAGGTGAGGACCTAGAAAATAACTATATCATAAATCAGTAAATATGTAATTGGTACGTAGAAACCATACATTGGATATTATTGGATGATATCCCCGATGTATATGCAATCTTGAATATTCCCACTCTTTTTCCTAATATGGGGAATATTGGATTGGTAGTTTTAGGCATTGAACAACCCAGATGAATATTTATTTTATGATATTTTCAAATATTTCTTATACCATATTATAATGGATTATATGAGTCCTATTATTTGTTTCATTAATGGATTACAATCATCTAGTAAACCCACATGATTAGAATCTATATTGAGATCAAACCTAGACATTTTGGTATTATTATGGGTTAAAACATATTGATATTGTTTAATGATGGTTATATATGTCTCCATTTTTTGGTCTTCGTATAATATCTTATCATCTTTGGTCATAGATATTCTTTAATACCAAAATTCATTTACGGATGGTGGTAGATACACTTTCCTCAAGTATGTAAGAGGTATTTCTGAGATCATCATCCCCCCACATTGATTTTTTGTCCGATTATATAAATTAAAATATGGATTCAAATTTTGAAATTTGGGATATGATTTCAGGAAGTCATTCGATACTCATGGTGATACATGATAATATTTATATCATAATGATAATGTGGGGGAATGTATATTATCATCATCAGAGTAAATGCATTGTTCTCCATAGATTAATTCACATGATCCCTCTAATGTCATGATAACTTGGAAAATATACCAAAACCCTATGATTCTATTCCACTTACAAGTTTCATATTGACCAGGTAAAAATGCCATAGTTATTTTGACTAAGACAAAAGTTTTGTTTAAATAGAGAAGTTGTAATGAAGATGTGAAGCCATGATGATATGGGTGGATTATGAACCCAGGTTTTCTTTCTTGAGAGGTAGATTATAAAAAAATAAATTATTTTTAAAAGAATATGAATGGAATGTGGATGTAATATATGGTTTATTAATAAATGGAACATTCATAACCCAATTTCTTATTATATTGAATTATTTTCCCTAAATTCAGTTGATTCTTGTTATATATTATTTTTTAAGGTCATTATAATGAACCATATAGTCTATTTCTAAATTACTTGGAGTGATAATTTCAATCAAAATATATACCACCGGCTTCTTATCATCCCTCTTATATAACCATGAATCTATATGTATGATTTTTAAGGATATATTGGGGAATTATCACCATAGACTGCCATTTTTTCCCTCAATGGAATACTTGTCATAATGCTGATATGATTATATCAATACCATTTTAATATTGATAATAAAAATTTAGAGATATATTTTTATATCTAGGTAATGGTGGACCAGTATGAATTCACAATAATATATGAGATCACTAAATTATGTTCTGAATGTAATCATACCAAGTGGATTTATCTCATATCTATCAAATCAAGGAATAGTCACATTAGAAGGATTCATATTGGTTTCACCACATACCATGTTGAAATCTGTCCATACTAGAATTTGAATATTCCCAGAACAACTATAAATAAAATCCTAGTGGATATCGTTATCATCTAGCATTATAATTATATAAAAATTTCTGATGTTCCCATAGATGGTAGCTTCACAGTATCACCTCATAAATAAAATGAATGTGTGACACTCAATAGAACCAATTTCAGATTGATACACATGAATCTAATGAACATCATTCGTGATCAATTTAAGGCATAGAAGGCCCAAAATTAGGTCCACCTTAATTTTTTTAGAGTTGAATTGTGTTTAGAATGAAGATATTAGCATGAATGATAGAAAGTTGTTTTTGAATATCACATATTTAGGCTATGTGACAATGTTCCTTATCATCAGGATATTTTAACCTAGACTCTATATTGAAGTGGTCAAGGAAACCTATTCATGATTACCATGTTTCTAATTTTAATCTTAGGAAATTTTATCACTTGTTTGTTTGATCAATAAATATTTTGTATTTAGAAATTGAAAAGAAAAATATAAACATGTTAGTATGTCGAATAATATGATTGGATATGCAAATAGTTTCATGATTTAGAAGAATATTGATATTCCAATAAGAATCATTATAGTTCCTACAATTGGGATTCAATTTATTTCACTAGATAATAAAACCCCAGCTTAATGTGGGCTCTATCATGAGTTTATTTTCCTCAACCTCATATGCCTCTATGGTCTCCACTTCTATTGAAGATCACAATAATTGGTTTATATGTGAATTTTTCATTAGTTAAGGGTTCTTCTGAATATATAATATTTATAGATAAATATTTCAATTAATTATCTAATAATGTTTCTATTTGTGGAGGTTGTGCCCATCCTCCTTATGATAGCATCAGGAGTTCTTAAAGAATATGGACTAACTCAAGAGTTAGAAGTGGTTCTTCCTATTGATCCATATTTCAATAGTGATAATTGAGCCAAATCCTAGAATATTTATATGATGATGATATTTCTCTATCATTCTAATGTGGTTATTGTGTCACAACTAGCAAATTCAGTTGTTACAAAAAATATGGTGTTCTCATATGATAGATTTCCTGGCCATCCTTCCATTTGATTACTACACGCATAATTTTCCATTTAATACCATTCCCTTTAAACCTAATGTTTTCAAACATTAGAATAGCATACATATGTTGATGGGTTGAACCTATTTCACTTGATTATGGTCAAGAATATTTTGAAGGAAATATTTAAAAATAAACCAGTATAAGATTTTTTTTAACAATATATTATATAAGGGGAATTTATTATGGTCATAATTTAGATAGAATTCACTCAATTTCCTATCCATTTGTATGATTATAAGTTTCATATAATTTAGTTAAATAATGTATCTCGATACTTATCTATTTTGAAGGATTATTTTTTTTTCTTCTAGTCATTATACATTGGGAGAGGTTAATCCTTCTTTCCATTCCTATTTAAGGATAAGTTTATACTAATATAATTTGGGTAAAGGCACAATTTTTTTTTTGATTTTGTTCTTGGGAAATTCAAGGTGTTGGTTTTAGTGTGATGATGTTGGTATCCACTATACCATACTTCCTCCATTGATATTCTAGTGTTCCGAGACATTTTTTGTTAGAATATTGAATCCAATCCTCTAACCATTTTAGGAATAATAAAAACTCTATGAAACCACCATGATATATTAGGAGGATCATACTTTTATATAATTCATCAGGTATACTCTATGAAATTATCTAGTAGTTTTTATTGTGGAAGATACAAGTTTATAGAATAAGTCAGTCCCTCAATTCTAGTCCATCAATACTTGACCATATCATTTTCTTATTGTTTTCAGTTTCATAGATTGTTGATAGTCATCTTCCTCAACATAAAATTAAGCTATTAATGAAATTTTTAATGGAGGTATGCCCAATTTAAAACCGGTCATTTTGATTGATAATTATACAATATTGATTTCATTTGTTCTATGTTTTATCTACAGAATTTTATTTTTTTCACTTTTTGATGCACAAACATTAACATATTGGTTCTATAATGAGACATGAAGTCCATGATATACTACATTAGGTCACCAATACAACTGAAGATAGCGATGATGGGATTTCCAATGTTTGGCATAGTAGGATTAGCATCTAGCCAATTGTGTTACATATTTATCAATGATTACAATAGTGTATATCATCCCTTATAAAATTTCATCTGATCAAAAAGGGAATCAATTGAATTGAGTAATTCATGGGAAAATTTATTGTGGTGTGATAACATTGTTGAGGTAATGGGTGGAGCCTGGCTCAATTATTCAATAATCAATATCATACATGATACATCCAAGGGTATAATTCAAGAAACATTTACAGTTATTTCTTTATATGGGGATATTATTTATGACAAAAAACTATCTAATTTATATAAACTAGGTCCTTATGAATATAGTTAGTGAAAGGTATATAATATCTTCTTATGAGATTAATAGAACTTTCCCATTAAATGTGTCAGAAAAGAGATTAACTTTTCCCCTCTAGTGAATTATACTCAGTATAATTATAACTTATTATTAAATCAATATTTAGATTATTTACCTCATCCACCTAAAATTTATATCTATTATACATTTCCATGAAGAAATTAATTCCACACTCCTTGGTAGGTCGGTGGTTTTTTGGCATATCCATAATTTTCCCTTCCTCCTTATTTAAAGATATAATGGGAGGAAACATATGAGAATTTAAAAGGAGCTCCTTGATTATAAGTATGCCTCTAATTATTAGATCACACACCTTTTTCATGGACCTTGGTGTGGACAATGTTATAAATTAATGTTTCATAACCATGTTTGTCTAAATTAGTTTCATGCTCTATGTAATCAATGATGCTAACTCTAATGAAATTTACATTCACATTTTGCATAGTAATAATCATTTCTAATTCCACCTAATTATTGATGGGATATTTTTCACCCATATAATATATATCATGGTAAAAATCATATTCCTTGGGAATCATTTATTTTTTAGGGTAGTCTTGTTTTACATCCAATATGAGCATTATCCAAACCATATGATAGATGGTGAAATTGAGAGAGATTTGAATGGATTCCAACGATCCCTCTTCCAATGAACTATATAGATCATGTAGTCCAAGTAATTACATGGGTGATCCATGAATATTTTATCAGATTCTAGTGAAAAAAATCACCATTGTATAATTATGGGTAATAATACCCCCAACACTATGGGGGTAATGTTTAGTTGGTTCGACCATAATCATATTTCTAATATACTGAAATATTTAATATCTCAAGGGTGTTGATGTTGGTAAAAATTACCCCAGCACTATGGGATAAAATTTAAATTATATGGTTCTGGAAAATGTTGCAACAACAATCCTCTTGGATTTTCTGAACTTCACTCGAGCATGGTGGAAATGTAGTCCATTTAACATGTTTTATGTACTCCCTGATAATTATTTGGTTATAGTTGTGAGATTTGCTTTCCATTTGTTAGTGGACTGTACATTATTAATAACTATATGATTCATTAGACGATTTATAGCATACTCCGAACAAGTCCATTATTCATTGGATCATGGGGTGGAGGGATTTCATTGGAGGGAACCACTGGTTTATATAAAATTCACTCCTATGACATGGAATAACAAGATAAAGTTTCATATTTCCCCCTTCAATGAATATTTTTGGCCATTATGTTGGGATAACTGCATCAGTCAATATTTTCTTCAACCCATGATGCACACATCGGGTTGGGATTTAATGATTATCTTATAGAGTACTTTCAATATATGAATGTAATACTATTAAAGGAAATATCATTGGATTTATAATTTTAGAATGAAAAATATTGGGAATTAATTTTAATCACATTGAAATTAAGGAAAATTCATCACCTTTATGTTGTATTTATACTCTAAATATGATATAAATTTTTCATTATTTGTTTTGGAATCAACCAAAAATTATGCCACAAATATGGCATGCACTCCTCCAAAGCATCATAATGTAGTTATTTCTCTATGTAATCCAACTATAGAGGTTGTTTCCACACTACTTAATGAGAGGTATTAGATTCATTTGAAACCATACATGTTGAATCAAAGGGTAACCAATTTATGTGAGGCAAGAATAATCACGTTATTCCATAATCAATCATTGACAAGGGATTGACATTATGAGTCCGTGATGAGATATATGGGTTGGTCGGCCTTGAACTATCATGTAACTCGCTATATAAGGATATTCATAGAGGGGTTTCACCATGGATAATAAATTCTTTCTAATTAGATATATAATAATGGAATGGACCTCTATAATGAGTACCATTGAGAGGACCACTAAGGTTATATTCTTGGATTCCATGGGGATTACCTCTTGGTTAACTTACAATTATTGGGTTATCAATGAGAGGGATTTCATTAAAATTCATCATAATGTAGTCGGATTAACATATAAAACCATCATAATAGAGTATAACTCCATTGTAGATCATTGTATTTGTTTGGGGAGGTCTTATGTGGTGAGTACGCTAGGGAGGACCATTAGTGTTTTGCATATATGTCATGTGTGGATGACTATATCAGTTAGTGAAACATTAAATTATTGACATGGATCCTATAGATTATTCATATACTATTGAAAGACATTCATGATCCTAAATAATATCAATATTGGTTAGGGTAGTAATTTGTTTCATCTCACGAGTCGTATGATTCCCATTACGAGACATTCTGTATCCGCATGTGTGGGTGAATGGGGTCAGAAATATTATCATGATTGAATTCATGGGGTGCCAAAAAAACATTATATATAGGATACCTAATATGAGGCCAATTTCGTAACATTAAAATATTCCAAAAACCACTTTTTATATCTTCTAGACTGTGATATACAATAATCAGTAGGAAAAAGGATATGGGCCATCTTCTAATGTTCAATCCTGATCAGAATATGGCATCAAGATTTATGGGAGATGACATGAATATATTCCCATTTATTGATGGGTAAATCAATAATATTCTGATATACATAATATAGATGGGAAGGTATATGTTCCTAACATAATGTTATTTTTAGAACATGTAGTTAGTTTTATTTTTTGGGTTTGGGATATATTCCCACACTAAAGAGTCTTTCAGGATATGTCGTTGAACTCTTGTGATGATGGTGATTGTAAGAACCTTCCCCATAGATATTCCCATGATAGGTTAGTGAAAATAAAAGTGTGTTTTATAGGATACAATCCTACTATATATTTTTTTAGTGATATGTCAATGAAATCCTATAGTTCGTGAAGTGTTATAATCCTTCCCTTGGGAAATTTTGACAATATGTCAGAATACACCGGTAGTAATCGGGTTATTCAGCATGATTTAGTATTTATTCCGCATTATGATATGTTTGTAATCCTTCTATAGGGGAGTAAGAATATGGTTTTGATCTTGATACGCCAAAAGGATATGCTGACAAAACACTTATCATTGGTGGGAATATGAATACAAAATTTATCCCTTATGGCCACTAGAAAATATCATTGATTTTCTACTATTACCATTAATAGGATAAGATTTTATTCCCAAAAATTGAATGTAAAAATATAATCCTACACTTTATCTACCAATAGGATATCCTAATAATATTCTTAATTAGAAAAAATATATATATAATTTCAATCCCTATTTTTTTTACTGTGAGCCAATATATGATGGGAAACGTATTGATGGACACCAGGAACAGGGGCCGTCTCATTAGTTTCCACCATGAAATGCTGACTGGAATATTTAGTGGGAACATGGTTGTAATCCAACACTATAATTTTAAGGGTTTTTCTCACATTGTGATAATACTTCTTAATAAACATGGTATGGGTAACTAGGACTAGTTTTTTGGTGGTGCCCTCCTTATTATGTTCCGTAGGAACTATGGTTGTTGAGTGTTGGTGGTGGTGATGTCCAAAATCATAAGACAATAGATATTTTAATACAACTTAATTCCTAGTTTATTATATAATTATATTCATAATACAAATATAAAAGATCATTATTCCTTATGCTATTGGTTTATTAGGTACATAACATGAAAACATACAAATGAAATGGGCCAAAAATATTTATATCTCCTTTATCATTCTCCAAAAATTCATTTCACATTACATGGGAAAACCTTGTGACATTCATAATAATGGGATATATATAAAGCTTGGTAATGGTGTTATCAAATCATGGAATAAGGTAAAGTAGTACATGTGATCCGAGAGGCAAATCAAGGTAACATAAGTGGTGTGAGAGTCATAAAAATGGAAATCAAATCATTATATAAGATGGAATCATAAGGGAGACATGATAATGTAGAATAATATACACCATAAATCTTAATCATAAGTATGGATAACTTCCAAAACATCATAACGCAATGTGACTATGATAAGATCCCTTTCACTGGACATTAAATCTGATGATATAAAAAAATTACCCAATGAATTAGAGGGATATAAAATTTCACGCTCACCTGTCACATTCATATTATGTGCATACATGAGTGTGTCAAATAGATCATTCAAAATGATTTCATTTTTAATCACATTTACTCACAAAATTAAAGGGTGTTGGTTACATTAATTTATGTCCAAAATATCATATATAGGTATATTTAGGTTACTACCATTGAGTATAAATGGGGATGGGTATTCACTACAAAAAAGACTGGCATATAAAAGTATCATGATAATTTCAACAACATAATGGTGGTACATAAATATTTATGGTATACTTTAATAATATTTTAATAGGACTCTCATCATATGATAATTTTATTTTTATTAAGATAGATTTGTATAGAACTATACCAATTTGAAAAATTGACAAAATTGGAATAATAAAAAGATGGTTCTTGGATAAGGAGGGGAAGGTGAGTATCCATTAACTTTATTGAGATCATTGAGAATCTAATGAATATCTTCTCAATAGATTGGGAAGTCCTTGGGTGGGATAAAGAGTTGTAATATTATAGTAAATTCATGCCCAAGGGTTTTAAGTAAAGTGTAATGTGATTGTGGGTCATTTTTAAATAGAAATAGAGGTGAATTATTTATTAGCTTATGAAAATTGGTTTTGGACTCAATATTCTAAATTAAACGAAAACAAAAACCACCACATGGTTCTCGTAATGTCCCCGTCCTAAGAGCCAGTAAACTAGTTCCCTGATCTGGGTCTTCAAATGGTCTCAAGATTGCCTCGCCATATGGTTGAGGTTGTCGACTAGCAAAAAGGGTCTAAAAGGCAGATGTGGAGACTATACCCACTTTTCTAGATTAATCCACTGTAGAAAATATATAAAAAAGAAGAAACAAAATATCATAGTAAATGAATATGCATAAATAATAATTTCCCATTACAGGGTATAAACGACAACCAAAAGTAAATATGTCATGTCATGCTACCGAGAAAGGTGAAAAAAATAAAACATAAAGACAAGTAGAGAAATATCTAAATTATTCCTAACTCCATGTCTAGTACCACATCCATGCACAATCCAAATCCAATTTAATTCTATAGTGTGAGTCATTTTCACTTTTCCTAACATGTAAGCAAGAAATCTACTCAGGTACCTAATGGATTCCTAAGAAGGGTGTTATTACAACTCAGTAGGTCACCACCATTTCTATCTTAAAAATATCCAATACAAATAGGTATTGCATGTAAGTATTAAATAAATGAAAATTAGATAAATTCCTTCTCAAGGGGACAAATACTAACAACCATTACATTACTATTACTACCCTTAGAATAGTTTATTATCTACATGTAATGCATCAGTTTAGAATTTATATCATTTATACAGAAGACCATGTCATTTATCATCCTACATAAGGGAATAAGTCAAGTCCCTATATCACTATGGATAGTACATCACAACATCTCCATTTCATTACCTTGAAGCCTTAGTCCAGGAAGAATGCATCCATTAGGGGAATATAGCTCCTTCCCATTCCCTAACCCATGCATTGTAGGTGGTGTAAGAGAATCAGTACCAATCGACCAGTGGGAGGATCCTGAGACCAATATCCAACACCTCAAACCATGTGCACATTATTATTAATCCATTAACCATACATAAATCATATCAAAACCTAACAATATCAACAGATATAAAAATAATACTACATAATAATCAACATGGTAATTAAAATTATTCCATAACCCATTAACGTAGTTTTTATTTACATTATAATCTCATTTAATCCAATTCAGATTCTCATTCCTAGCTAAAAAATCTTATTAAATAATACCCTTATATAAACACATTTTACATATCACTACCCACATAACATATTCCCTTTTCGTATACTCTAACTCTTTATGGAATTTTGAATATAATTAATATATAATTCATAATCTCAATTAATCCAATTATCCCCCTTTCATTCCAAGCCAAACAATAACTTATGCCATTACCGAATCTAGAAACACTACCAATATTATTTTTTTCATTTTTGTTAAACATATCAACATACAAAACCAGGGTTCTACATTACTAAATAGTGACCTTGCACTTACTTAAACAATTTATAATCTCAGGAATGTTGACCCACCCCATGGGTGGCCATAAATTGGTACAATCATCCTTGATTATTCCCATGAGGACCATGAATTATCATATTTATCATATAGGCACCCATTTTATGAAACCACACCATGGATATCAGAAGAACATCAAAATGCGACCATTAACCAAACATAACAAGCACAAATCTCCAATGAAACTATTGGATATAACATATATACCACCTAATGTTAATCTATTAATGAACACACACTTAATTGTTGACATGGATCATAATTAAACCACACATTGAATCCTTAGACTATATATCACTATGAGAAAGGTGTTCTAGAGATTCAGATGAAGATAATAGAAAGAAGGAAACCCAAATCCCATTAGAGATGAAATAGCAGGATTAGACTTAGCTGAAGCTTTGAACCGCAACTAAGAATGCTCAAAAAATATTAGGATCAATGGATTATCACATATTTAACTCTAGGGTCACTATAGTTCAACCCAAGGGTTTTAAGATTTGAAATTGAAGACAATATAGAGTTAGAACATAAAAAATGAGGTGTAAATTTTTTTAAATTTCCCAACATTATTGGGATGCACAGTTTACCCACATGGTTTTCCAAACAATGTAAAAAATATGAATGAGAATATTATCAAGTAAATTTGGGTAGCATGGTTTCCTAGGAAGCTCTAAATGGTTTACAAACCATGCACCGACATTGTGATATTCCACTTCCCAAAATTTCACAAAACACGCACGGTATACTTAACCATGTGCTAGTTCTGCACCATCCATGTGGCTAGCACAATTTTTCATTGTTTCCCCACATTTGAGTCCCAAACCCCAAAAACACACCAAGGACCCTCATACAACTAAGAAAAATTTAATTTTCACAAAAAAGAGATTAAACCCAAATTTAAACAAAGACCTACCCCCCCCATCATGTATGAGATCTTACAACCTCCCCACCTTATGAAGGCTCATCCTCGTTCCACTCTTCCAGAGAATTATTGAGTTTCTGAAGAAAATAGATAAGACCACTAGTCCCTCATATCAGATTCCTGCTCCCATGTTTCATCCCAAATAGTCCCATTATGCCACAAAGATCACGACAGGGGCTCAATATTCCCAAGAAAGACATTAACAATATGATAAATAATACAAATTGGACACTCCTGAAAGAGCCCATCAGCCTCAAGATCATCATATTAGTCATTTATAAAAGGATATTGATCATGGTGATACGAAGAGAGTGTTAAAACATAAAATAAATAATGCTTTGAACAAAACCATTATGGAAGAGATAATTGGTAAGCCATAATTATGATCCTCACCGTGATCTCAAATGGTCCAACATACTTGGGTACCAACTTTCCTTGTTTCCGAATTTGACGGCGAACTAACCTTGGTGATACATAAAGAAAAACACTATCTTCCACCATAAACACAACGGGTCAATGATTATAATTTTTATACAACTACATCCTACTGTTACCCATTTTAGAAAAATTCTGAATTAATCGAACCATTTCCTACATATTCTATATGTGACATTGTCCTAACAGCTCAGAATCACCCTATTTTGACAAATATAATAGAGATCAACACGGACTCAATAGAGTGCCTAAAAAGGTTACATCAGAATCGTACACTGAGAAATATTGTTTTAGGAATACCCAACAAGTGACAAGTGATTCACAATGAACTACTAAAATATAGAACATACACTCTCAATATATCCCAAAATACTAGAATTGTACATGAAAACATCCCATCCTTCTATGTGTTATAGGTTGTAGTAAAAAACCCCAGGTACCTTCCACCTTCTATAACCCCTCTTAGAAGTTAAATGTAAAATGGAGATAATGATCTGAAACAATGGTCATCAGCACACCAAGAAAATGCACTATCTATCTAACATATAATTCATCCAAATGATTAACCATGAATATCTCCCAGATTTGCAAGAAACATTCCTAGTTAGTCAATCAATCCACTACTACCCAGATAGAGTCAATCTTACAAGGGTTCTTAGAAGACCCACTGCAAAATCTGTTGTTACATTATCCCATTTACACTTAGGAATCAGGAAAGGCTATAATAAACAACCTGGGTGCTGGTTCGGGACCTCCACCTAAGTACATGTATGGTATCATTCTAGAAAACACATAACCTCTTTCTTCACACATGACCACCAATACATCATAAAAATATCATGATACATATTGGTTAAAGCAGGATGGACTTCCCACATTGATTCATGGAACTTTTGCATCAATTTTTCACACATACACACTGGTAAAACTTTGTAGCCACAAGAATTGACAATTCCATCGTCACCAATATACCAAATATAAGGTGACTCCCAACCATTACGATGTACGTTCATGTCCAAACACTTTATATACACATGTCTACCCTTTTATACCCAAAAAAATTATAGAATCAACTCCAACAGATGTGAGATTCATCTTCTTGTTCCCAACCTGCACCTCCAGGTGCATCTCAAAAAACAAAATCATCATTCTTCACCCGTAGTTCGATTCCCGAACCACATGATTCTGATTCTTCTAGATCGGAGAATTCACAATGTTGTTCCATTTTCCTTATCAGTAAAAAAATTATGTCAAAGACTACAAGTACTCAACTCACCATCGATGCTGAATATTCTAGTCATACTAAGAGAAGATGAAATAAGATCCCACCCTCAAATGGAATCACCAGAAACTCATTCAACTTTTAATAGCTCCAAAAATCTAACCACAGTATGTAATAATATCCCACCCTCAAATGATGGTATCCTTATCTTAAATAGATATTGAAGCACACTGAGGATCCTCCTAAGTATGTAAAAAAGGACATCAATTCAGGGAAGCAATTACCTATTCTTAAATGTCTTCCGATTCATCTTCGTATAGTGAATAGATAATCTCAATTATTTTCATTACTTATTGGAAATTAGCATGGTTGATCCCCATAGAGGATTACTATGACAGATAAACCCCTTTCATTCCAACTCTTCTAGATGAACATTATGTTCATGAGTTATATCATCACTATTAAATATGGATGAATTGAAACTGGTTCATCCCAAGGTTGCAACGTGATCATAAACTCAACATCCCTCTCATGTGGAAGCCCAATGATGTCCTTAGATAACACATCCTAAAATTATTCTAAAATATATTGTAATATGGTTTTATCCCTTTCTCTTTCATCAAGCACAATACATGCCAAATAGTATGTGAATTCTTCAAACTACAAAAAATTGGCCATGTGTGGCCTGCTCGGACAACCCACTCACCATGAAAGAAATATGTGTCTCTAACGAGAGACATGAATATTACATGATGTTAGTAATAATTGACATGGGCCTGATAAAATAGAACCCAGTCCATACCAAAAATTTTGTAAAAAACTAATATCTCAAGGACATACAAATTCCACAAAAAACGATATCCACCAACCACCAAATCAAAAACATTAATTTTTTCGATATTCTCAACTCAAACACCCCAACATAGTAATAATTGAAACAAATCATCAAGCACATTACATGGTTAGGCCCAACACAACTACATGAAATGCATAAATAATAGAATTGGTAGCACCTGTATCAAATATCGCACGAGTAATCATAGAAGATACATGAATCATACCTCAAACATTAGATTGTACAGACTTGACACCTCCAGTTGTTGATTTAATGACATTATGTTGACATTACCATCTACCCTCAGTTCTATCCTGATTACCCATCACTATACTACCCACCTGGTATGGATGATCACACCCAGGAGTTCCACATCTACCAGCCCTACCGGTATGAACCATGGATCTCCAACTACTATCTTGATATGGGGTGACTGACCACCTTCTAACACTCAAAATCTACCTTTGACATCAATCTGTGGCTATATGTCAAGGGTTCTTATAGAACAATTATATACATGTCCCAACCTTCCACATGACCGACACTCAACTGGTGGTCGGGAATATTAACCTCGTATGTTCCCCAGCCTTCTACACTAATAACATGACACTATATTACCACCCTGAGGGACTGAACCTCTCTTATGGATAATCCTCACACTCTCACCCAATTGAAAATTCCAAAATGATGCTTCTTACCCTAAAAATGTGTACCACCTATCCAGCCAAAGATCACCCTAAGTATTCCTCTTTAAAATCCCTTAATGTTCCCTAATGTAATAAGGTCCCAGTCCACTAAAAATATAAACCTCATCTAAGGTAAGATATTCACCTATTACCTGATTTCATTCCTAATACCATCTTGGAAATGTTTCTCCATTTTATCATCATCTTCATACTACATCAGGATGAAGCGGTGCAAGTTAGTGAAACGACTTGAATAATACATCACTGATGCAACCCCTTGGGCCAAACTCATTAACTCTATAGCATTATACTGCCTCATGTTCACTAACAACAATGTTCTAGAAATGTCTCTGGAACATATTTCAGTACCATTCCATTCACCTTATCTATCTGAACGACAATGTCCCAACAATACTTTTCTTAGCTCCACAATATATAGGCCACTAACATGACTCACATCCCAAAAGGCGTCTCCAGATGGTCTAGAATTGTATGTATAGACACTATCTAGAAAATTCATTCCGCTGACCTACCCACTTTAGTAAAGGTCATAGGGTACGATAGCGAATACTACCTTGTCAGCTCGAACATACCTGGTGCAACCCACCTTGGGTCTTGTTCGATAATCTATATAAAATAATCATATTTTTCATGTAACATCTCTTCCAAATCACCCAGAACCACTTTATCTTCTTTCTCCAATACGGGGGGATCATTCATCGAAACATCCATTTTTCACCCAACTAGCACGCATCTACATGGTGGAATTTTTCTACAATGCCAGACAAGAGCATTATAGCAAAAACCAAAAAGATTTCTAAAAATATATGCAATTCCCACAACAAGCCATAACAATAAATTTTGAATACACTTATCCAAAGATACCATACCATACCCAGAACACAACCCTCAACCATCCCTACCAAGGAACACGATTATCATAGGGTTACTAACTAACATGGATACATGACTTACCATCTAGAAAATTTAAAAACTATTACCATATCACAAATTAATTCTGTAACATTTTAATTCCCATAAAACAAATTATTGAGCACAATTATTTAGTTATTTGTTAACATTTTTACACAAATTTTTACCCATTTAAATCATTACATTAGACACCATCTTTATAAATTTAATGAAATCTAGTTCATCTTACCCTTTTTGTCCCACACACCCATTGTCTCTATGTGTATATGTGTGTCTACCATGATTCATGTAACTTGTATACTTAGGCTCGTAAAATGATGCATGATTTCAGAACCTCGGACCATTATTTCAAGGATAAAAATAAAATAAAACTCTCACATCACACCACAAGTGCATCACCCAATGGTGAAATATCGTCAAATGTATCAATAAATAATAAGAACAACAATTCCAACCATACGTGACAGGGGTTCTTCCACATACATGGGTTTACTAATCCCAATCACAACCTCATTACCAAGGAATGAAAACTTTATAATATCCTGTCTACCATTCCTAAATTGTATGTTATAGAAATGACTCCTTCGATGCCACTTTGAAACATCCACGATTTAGGATCCACTAAACTGGTGCCCCAAGTATGGTATTCACATGATTTCAAATGTGACTCCTCATATTCCAATGGTTTCTGACATTCAAAGAGGGTATAAACTTTCTGAGGGGAGAATATAACATTTTTACTGGAATATTCAAAGGTAGAGGTCATGTAGAATTTTGGGAATGACATAGCACAATAAATTAACATGCATAAATAACCATTTCCCAAAACTGGGTATAAAACACAACCAACAGTAAACATTTCATGTGATGCTATAGTTTCATGTGAACCAAACACAATATAAATAATGATAGATAAATCCCCAAAATGGTCTTTCCTCCTTGTTTTGAACCCAATTCATGCACAACACAAATCTTACTAACTTTCAGAGAAAGTGGCCTTTTCCTTTTTCATGTCCTACAAGGATGAAAACATCTCGGGTACCCAACGGTGGCCTGAGCAGGGTACGAGTAAAAATCATTTGGAAATCACCATTGGTGTCTACAAACATACAATATATAAAAATATTACATGAAATAATTAAAAATAATAATTAGATAAAATATAGTTTGGGGGACACCAGCTAACAACCATTACATTACTATTACTACCCTTAGAATAGTTCATTGTTGACATGTAATCCATGGGATTAAAATTTATATCATTCTCAAAAATGATCATTCCATTTTTCATCCTACAAAAGGGAATAATTCATGTCCCTATCTCACTAGGGATAATATATCACAAAATCACAATGTCTTCATCCAAAAGCCTCAGTCCAGGTGGAATTTAACTATTGAGGGAATATAGCTCTATCCCATTCCCTAACCCATGCATCGAGGGTAGAGATATAGCATTAGTCCATCTTTACATGTGGTAGGATCCTCATTCCATCATCATACACCTCAATCCATGTGCACATTCTTATTCATCCATTCATTATACACAAACCATATCACAAACAAACAAAACCAATACATATTACAATGGTGACCATGAGGGTTAATATTCATCATAAAGACACCCATTTTACAAAATACCACCATAGAGAAAAAAATTACAATAAGAGGTGACCATGAACAAAACTGAACATATACAAATCTACAATGAAACTATGTGATATAACATATAGAACACCTAGAATGAATACATTGATGAAAAAACATTTAATCATATCCTTATATCCAAATTAAACATCATTTCGAAACCTAAACCTAAATCTCACTGGAAGGGGGGGTTAGAGCATTAAATAGAGATTATAGAAAGATGAAAATTGTAATCCCAAAAGGGATGAAGGAGGGGGATTATAAATACCTTGAGATTCAATATAAAAAAAATCTCACTCCGAAGGGATTAGGATCGAAGGATAATCACCTATTAACCTCATGGGTCTCTAGGGATCATCTGTAGGGCCTCAAGAAGTGAAATGGACGAGAATACCAAGTAAGAACATAAAAAACGTGAGGTAATAATTTTTAATTTTTCCATCATTACTCGGCAGCACAGCTTACCTACGTGGTTTTCTAAACCATGTGTGAACCATACATGAGACACTATCCTACCAATTTGGGTCACATGATTACCTAGGAAGCTCCACACATTTTTCAAACCCTACACTAATAATTTAAGATGCAACTATAAAAGATTTCTCGCACCTCACATGGTTTACTTAACTGTGTGCCAGCCATGAACCAACTGTGTTCCTAGAACAATTTTGCCTGTTTTTTCTTCAATTCATGTCTCAAACCCTAGGAACACCCCCAAGTCCCCTCATACACCCTAAAAACATTACATTGAACAAAAATAAATTATTTTAAAAAATATTTAAACATATACATACCTCCATGAAGCTCGAGATCTTCCAATTTTTTCCAATTTTTTCTACCAAAAAAAAGTTTATTTAAATATTTTATAAGTACATGAACAAAATTAATAAACTAATACCCTTGGTCTTATGGTGTTGGGTCATGTTCATAAATAATATATTTTAAAACCTTAATACATAATATAGGTTTTGGAGGATTCATTATTGGTATATAAAACTAACAAAATAACATCAAAACCATGTTATTTCAAATGGGAAATGTAATCTTGGTCTTGGATACTCTTTATATTAATTAGATCATCTATTCTATGATTTTATGATGTCATAATACATACCCCATAATTATACCATATATAATTTATCCCTAAAAATTTGACAAGATTATAAAATTATGAAAAATTCACAATTTGATAATTTTGATATCATGATTTCAAAAATAATATTAATTTATTAGAAATAATTCACTAAATATGAGAATTTACAATTTTAAATAAATAATAACAATTTATTAAAAAAATGTGTTTTTTAGGATAATGGTTTTTTAACCACTATAAAAAATTATTTGAATTTTCAAAGTTAAATTGTAATTTCTATTTATTAATTACTATTTAGTATTCATACGTAATTAAAATATCATTTATTTTAGAATTTCCCGAATTCGTAAAAAATATTAACATAAATGAAACTATTCGTATCCCAAATATACAATGTGGTATTCATCGTATCAGAATCTAATTTTTATCATTATTGTTAATTAATAATTATAAAGAATCCATTAAAGGTAAATATATTAAATTTTTTAAATAAAAATATACCAATTCGTACATTTATGGCCTAGGTAAATTGTCTTCTTTTAGACTACTGATATTTCGAAGTGTAATATGGGTGATGCTGTGATATTATTAAGGTGCTTCAGCAAACATGGTTTGGGTTGTGATTTTAATGATCCTGAACATCTCTCAGAAACATTTTTTCTCATGCTTTAAATTTTGAATCTCATCTTGGGACATATTAAGGTAAAATTCTACTTCTGTTATCTCTTTATGAATCCTTGAAAAATGGTCTTCATAAGATATGATCTATTGTCCATGGCCAATAGTTCCACTTTCTGTGTCAATTAGATTTATCATAACCCTATTTTTATATATATTATCATATGATCTCTATATTATAGCTATACTATCAATATTTATTACTCATAGCATTATTTTATATCTAATAATTTATAACTTATAATGGTCCAAAATAACCAAATTAATGAATGTTTTTTTTAATTTCATTTATAAATAAGAAATTTGCTCTTTTAAAAATGGAATTTCATTTGTAAATGTTTGGGTAATTACATTATTCACCCCATCATAAATTTCTCCCCTAAAATTTCAATCGCATAATAAAATAAATGTGGTTATATATATTTTATCACATTTTCATGTTCCCAATCCCATTCTTCATACTTGTGGCTCCTATATAGAACTTTTTATAGGTGAGTGCACTTCTTTCATATAACCTTCTATATATGATCTATGATATTAACATTTTACACATCATATGAAAGAACATTCTGCAATGGAAACCACCGTTGTATTAATCACATTTAAGGGGTATGGTTAGTACATCTTTATGAGTGATACATGGAACACATCATATACTTAAGATAGGTTTGGGGGGTGTTCTAGTCGATAAGCCACCACTCACATGTGACCAAGTATCTTGAATGTATTGATGTATATTTAAATAAATTTTCCCTTCTTCCCAAAAATTATGAATTTCATTTATAGTGATAGAAAAATGAATTGGTTATCTATGTCCTCAAATTCTAGGTCTCATTGATGATTTTTTTCATAGCATATTATTCAACTTCAATCTGTTTTGATATGAAGTTGAATGGTTTAAACCATATTCCACATATCTTTGATAATATTAGGCCCCATTATCTCCCACTCTCCAACAATATACCATCATTTGAGAGTCTGACAACTATTCTTATAGAGATACATATAAGAATTAATTTGAATGATATAATGGAAGCTGTTATTATATGATAACTATGATGGGGGATCTGTTGATCCAAATTTATTTGGACTCCATTTAAAAATATTTCCCAATTTAATCTACTATTTTAATTGTTCTTTTAGACTAAACATCCATTTCGGTGTGAAATTTAATGTTTATGATTAGTTCGGTATCCAATTATTACTAAACCCTTCTATAAAACCTCATGTAAACACTCATATATTGATTAGATACAATATAGAGGGTATCTCTTTAATGTCTTAAAACATACCTTATGCATATCGTTTAATGTTTTCAAAGATAGGAATCTCCCATGATAGTAATAAAATTAACGAACCTCGTAAGGAAGTAAAATACAAACCAAATTATGTTATTTGCACTAGGTGTCCAAGTGAGTCCTGTGAATATATCCATGGTTATGTATTCTTATTTCTATACTGGAATGGATAGCGGTTTCATAGAACCCTTATACTTATTTTATTTTTACTTAAATTTTTTTCATATATAGAATCACGTTACAAGTTATTTAGTCTCTCTCTTCATGTTATCCCATATTATGTTTTCCTTCAAATATCTATTCATCTTAGTGATTTCATGATTAATATAGATGGATGAGATATTTTTAAAATCCATATGTTCCCTCTTTAGTTATTCTTTTTAAGGGGTGTATATTAGGGTTTCAAACCAAATAAGTTAATCTTTTGAAAAGTTGAAATTCAAATTATTCACTTCCTTTTTCTATATAACCACATTGTCTTTTTGTGACTCTGTGGTCTTCTCAAGAATTTATGGTTTTTTAGTTATTTGATAAAGGTATGATTAATATCCATCGAATATTCACTTTTATATCCTTTAATGTCCAAGAATATTGGGTCCCATAATAGTGTAATCATGGATAGGGGATTCAGATCCTTTGTACTCAATGTACCTTAAAATTTTTTCACGTTCCTAGGGTGGTAATGGATTAAAAGACAATAGTAAATTATCATTTCAAACCACCTTCATTGGAACATATTGAACTCCTTTTGAGTGATTATACACTTGAATATTTTATATTAAATATATATTTCACACATCTCCCCATATAGTAAATGATGTTATATATTCAATGTGAAGGTCATTATATCAAATTCTAGATAATGTATTCAGTTGTTCTTCCCTTGAATAAATATTTATTAGGAATAATTGGCTAACAATGTTTCATCATCCATGAGTAAAAAACAAAATACATTTTTGAATATCGAAAATCTATTCCCTATATTAAGTAATTTTATCACTGGTTTGGTTATTGGCCTCTTCTTCATCTCTATAAAGACTTATATTCATTCATCATTATATAAAAAAATTGTCCCTATTTTGAGGGGTCATGGTTACTGGGCTTGAAAATAAAGAGAATTTTTTTATAAATTGGTAATTGAACCCATCAAATGCAAGGAAACTATGGATTGATGTCATCGATATTTGTATGGCCCATCCTTCATTTGAATGTTCTTTGTAGGATCAACTAATATACCTTCTCAAGTGATAACATGGCCCATGAATCTCACATTATCCATACAAATCCACATTTACTATATTTTTAAATCATATTTTCTTTTTGTAAGTACTTAAATATATAATTCATATAATACTCATGTTCCAACTAACGTTTAGAGTAAATAATAATATCTTCTATAAAGACTATAATAAAATTTTCAATATAATCCCTAAGTACTCCATTAAGTAATTAAATAATGATTTATGGATAATTACTATGTCCAAATCAATTCAAAATTAAAACATAGTTCGTGTACCATGTTCGAAAAACATTCTTCTGAATATCCTTGTTAACAACCATTACTTGATAATATACTGACATAAGATTTAATATAAAGAAGTTTTACAAACCACATTTTTAATTGAAAAATAATTCATATACTACTCATGATTTCTTGAGCTTAGGATAATCAATTAAGAGTAACACCTACCCTTCATTATTAATAAGGAAGCTAACTCGTGCATCATAGGGTGAAGCACATGGGTGTATAAACCAGTTATTGATATTTTACAATATTTTCTTGTCCAGATCCTCAAATTGAATAATGGTCATTATATATAGAGTCTCTGATATTTTAAAATCTCTAGGAATGAACTCGATTGATAAATCAACCTCTCAAAATGGTGGAAGACCATGCAATTCTCTCGGAAACTAATCGGTGAATTCACTTATATTAGCCATGTCTTTAAAGATTACCATTTATTTACCCTTAATTATTGGTCTTGATATGATTTAGTGAATGGAATAGATAACTATGAATGATATGATAATAAAAAAACCAATTTATCCTTCTCCATTAACATGTATAGAATCAAAGGATAATTAGTGACATAACACTGTGAGATTTTAAAAGAATAACATTCTATTCAATAGCATATGTGACAAAGAACACCAAGCATTGAAGGAAATATAAAATCCCAAAAAATTTATATATATTTCCTATTTTAAAAAAATTAAATATATTATATCACATTAAAATCATGTAATACTGAGTTTTTTCATCAAACAAAAAAAATATTCTATAAAATCTACTATGGTACACAAGATGGAGTTTTACCGAACTACAATATTCAATTAATATTTTTGTTTAGTATAATAGTTATAACCTAGACATTAGAATGGAGAGTATGAATATGGTTAAATAACTTATGAAAATATATATCTTACACACATTTATTTTTTATACATTTATCATAAATAATAATAAAAATAATTTGAAAGAAAAATGAAGTGTTTTCGGAGAACCTCTATTTTCTTAAAATAAGTTTTAGTTGTGCCTGGCGCACATAATTTAAAATTAGATTTTACCCCTTATATAAAATTTTTATTATAATATAAAATTATTTTTTCAAACTATAATATCAAAATTATTTTAGGGTGATGTTTTTTTGTTTTTCTGAAATATTTCATTTTTGATGAATAGTGGAAAATACTAAAATTCAATTCAAAAATATTTTTTATTTAAATAATTAATAATGATAAAATATATTTAGAATAATTTATAATATTAATTTTTTTCAATATAATATTTATTATTCCAAAATTTTCAACTAGAATAAATTTCATTTTTAATTTCATATACAAACATTTTAATCATATTAACTTTTTCACATTAAAACCCCACATTCTTATCACATATTTAGGATTAATTTTAAAATATTTATTTCCACCTAATTGAATTAAAATTTAATAAATAGATTCTATTTTTGTAATCATAATATTTTATAAATTTTAATATGTATAATTTTATTTTTTACCAAATTCAATAGTGAAAATAGTTAAAATTTATTACAATAATTAACATAAATGCTAGTTTTCTATAGGGTTTAACAGTACACATTGTGGGGAAATAAAATAATAACATTTCAAACACCCATATTTTGGAAATATTTATAATTTATACCTTCTTGGATCAATAATGGACTATTATTTGTGCATGGTGACATGAATGAAATTGGGAGGAATTCAGTATTTAAAACAAATTACAGGTGTTCCACTCTCCCCACTTATAAAAGGACTCCCCCTCTCATATTCACTTCATACAATGAAAACCAAATTTTTATCCAAGAACTGAAAAAATAACATAAAATATTCCCAAAACATATCCTATAATACTTATATTACATAGAAATACAACATATTAAGGCTTTATTGAAAACCTAAGGAGGATAATTTAAGAAGATGTAATTTCCTTCAATGCACATCATTATTTTACTTCTTTTTAAACATCATTTAATATTTATTATACTACTCTAAAATAATAACCTTATTATATTAAATATTTTGGTATGTATTCATAATAAGTTTATTTCTTAAAAATATCTCCTCTTCCATCAAATGTGTTATTAAATCACTGTTTCTGTGTACTGCAGACAACCGCCTCCCAGATCGATGTTGTTCATTTTTTCATTTCCACCTCTAAATGATTGATTTGATAACAGATCTAAATTATAACAATGATATTTATAAAATATTTATACCTTTATATTCACTATATCATATATTTTATTTACCTTCCATTCTGTTGGAGATACGATTAAGTCACACCTGTCTATGGTGGCCTACCACCTCGTGAAGAAATGTGATTCTTCATTCACTAATGCTTTTAATGGTTGGTGATAATGATAAATTTAAATATTATACCTGATATAAATTACATATTTATTAAATAAATAAAATATTAATAATTATATAGAGATAATATATATCATTTTATTTCTTTATTTTCAGTCACATAAAGATAATAACATCATTTGTCTAAGCGTGGACACCCACATTCAGGAAGCGGTGTGACTCTCTTTTTATCACCACAGAACATGGATTATATATATATATAAATTTTCAATGTATTTAACTATATTATCATAATTATTTAATAGTATAAATATTATATTCTTTTATTCCCAAAAAAACACTAAAAAATTGTAATATAACTGATTCTTATGTGCGACATACCGTCTTCATGGTCGTAATGTACTTCATCTTACATATCCATAAATAATGATTTGTTCTAAATTAAAATTTATATAAAAATATAATATATAATTCATTATTATTATTCAAGATATGATGGAATTGTATGATAAGTGCAATAACCTGCACTTTCATAATAAAACAAAAATGAGAAAACAATACAACCAAAACAGAAAACAATGAATATAATGATAATTTATTAACAAACATGTAAAAATATGTTACAAAAGGATAATATTTCAAATAAGAAATAATAATATATTTCATTAACAATTCCTCTTATTAAAACAACTATTCATGAGGTTAATTAACATTCAAACAAAATTAAGCATGGGGAAAGGGTTTCTCATCTCTACTTTACTTCTATGAGACATTTTCCATATTAACCCCTTATATCAATTTTGTGGTGTATTTGCTGCCTTTTTTTTATATATCATGTATTAATTTATCATCATGAAATTTAATGTTTTTATTTCAATTAGTTAATTAATGGAGAATATAATAAAAAATGTACCAAGGTTATAAGAGTTTAATTCACTATCCCATTGTAATTCGAGAAAGTTTAGGTTTACACTCCCATAGTAAAAATATATGATATTTCCATCATCTAATAAATCAATTTTATTATTCATAAGTCACTAATGGTATTTACTATAACATTACCTTTTTATAATATTTTTCACTAAAATTAATTTTGAAACTGTTTTTTATAAAATATGACTTTATTTCACTCTTCTTTCAAAAATCGGTTTGTTTTCAGAACATGTTTAGTAAAAAAAATTAAAATTTTTTTATAGAACATTAAAGAAATATTAATGATATTTTTACCCATTTTTCCTTTTGAAATAAATTTTTAAAATAAATATTCGAATCTATTTCCAGTCAATGATGTTCTTAAATGTTTTACATTGCAAATGGATTTTTCCTTTTAACTAGTACAACATATTTGGAATAACCCTATGATATGAGCACCATTTCAATGAAGCTAACTTTGAGTGGTTAAAAGGTTATTGTTATTGCATATTTTTTAAATGTATTCTATAAAAACTTAGTTTTTTAAATTTATTTTCAATGAAAATTATTTTCAACATATATTATGTTTAAAAAATTAATTTTTAATATGAAAATCATATTTTCATATTAAATATATTTAATATTATTTATTTGGTATTTTAATTCTTCAATGAAGACAACCCTTTAATATTACTCCAATGGGTATATGTTGTAATTATATCATCCGTATTATTTCCTAGGATTCATTATGATCATTTTGAATATTGGTAAACTATTTTGAAACTCTTCACCGAACACTAGATGTTCTATGATTATGTTTATTGATTTCCATATATATATATTTACATTTCATATTATAGTGCTCAATTAGAATTTTTACATTGATTCTGTTTCACCAATTAGATATGAGGAATTAATTGGAGCTATTATGTGATGGGTTTTGCATTATATAGATTTTACGTCATTGATTCGACTGATTTCTTGAGAAAAAATAGACATGGTTTTGGCCAAATCTAGACTCATATATTATATGACATTGTAAAAAGAATTTAAGGTATTATATACCTTGTCCAAATGACTCATTATTATTATTATACTTCATGGAATTTATCCTTGATGTTAGTATTTATATAATAATTATATTTTATTCTGTACTTCTCAATTATGTTATTGATATTCAGTGTGATTATTCAATTAATATGAATATATAGGTTACGTTTCATGATAATTTTTTTGTTTATATATAATTATTTGATAACATTTTATTATTACCATATTACTCTAAATTTATCAGTTTACTGTAATGTGATTTAGTTATTTACCTTTCCATTTTTATAATGCCCTATTTATTCCTTACATCCCCAATTAAATTACTTATATTGGGATTAGGAACTCAAACCTGTATTAAGTTTTATTTTCCCTAATATAAAAGGAATTAATATTTGGTTGATATGTATGGGGGAACTCAGGGGAATATTATAATTATCAACGAATATTCATTGTGTATATTATGTTATAATATGTATGGTAAATTTAAATTATTTATTAGTTTACTAATATTACTAAACTATTCAACCATTTGGGATATGATTCATTGTATCTTATTAAAATTTAATAATGAAAGCACAGACACTGAGCTACATCGGTCGAGGTTGTAACAATTGGTATCATAAAATGCATTATAGAGGCCTTTAAAACTAAATTTAGAAAAATATAGATTGATGAAAATAAAACAGTGATATAATTTATGGGTATGTGTAGAAGAATATCCTATAGTTTTATTTAAGGGTAGATTGTATGAGAATTTCTAGAAATACATCCCTATTCAGATAATATAAGTGGAAATGTTTCTGAAACATATGTACCTTCAGTGGGTAACTCTAAGAACTGTGCATCAAGGTTGACTCGTGTGTTACCTGGTACCTAGAAATCACCATTACTCTATTCATGGTTTAAAATTCTAATTGGATATTCTTAGGATAATTTACATATTCCTTAAAAATCATTATAAAGGATTTGATAAAAAAGATATCTCCCAAGAAACCATATTTATGATTATGACCTTAGCTATATTAAAATTTTTCAATTTATGTGTTTCACTAGTTTGGGGATTATAAATTTTGTTTCTTAATGTTATAATTTAATCTATTCTATTACATTGAATCAAAATGGTGAAAAACAAAATAAATGGTAATCCTATCAATTCTATTATTCCATTTATAATTTACCTTCCTGAGAAAGATAATAAATATGAATCTATAGATGATGCAAGAAGAGAACAAATTATAACCATATTCTGGAAGTTGTCAGAGGTTATGAGTAATATAACTTCCTGTATAGATTATTCTATTGATCCACCATGTGGTGTTACATTATTAGACTAATTCACACATTAGTGATCTCTAACATTTAATGGGGATACAAATCAATTGTTTATATGAGAAATGGATTATCTTTATAGAGAATATATTTCTTACTCTATAAATTAGTGAAAGAGAGAATTATTTCATGGATGTTTATCATCTCTCTAGATTTGGGGATAAATTGTGGTTGTTGATTCAAAACACTAACAGTGATGATGAAATAGTATGAATAAAGTGGAATGATTTCAAGTTAATCATCTTGGAAAAATATTTACATTATGAGAAATGAGGGAATATGGAAAGGCAACTTTAAATTTATAGATATATAGAAGAGGAAAATGTTTTTGTGTATGAATCAATAATTAAAAAGGAATAAATGGAGGTTATTGGATACCGATGTAATCTAAAGACAAATATTGATAATTTATTTTGGATTAATGACTTTTCTAAAGGGAAATAGTAGTCCAAACATTTTCATCGTACAATGATATAATACATTGTTCTATTAAGATAGATAATGAAATCTCCTTGTCTTATAGATTTGAGGACAGGAAATAGGAGATGAGGAAAATAAATAAATGTTAGATAAATGGAAGAATGGGATGAAGGATTTTATAACATGTGATACTTGTTGAAGGAAAAATATTGGTAAATGATTAATTGGAAAAAGAATTTTATTTATGTATAGAGAAAACACCACCATGCTTTAGATTTCATGTAAATGAAAGAATTTTACAATTCTCAGTGCTTGAAATATAATGTTATGGGGCACTACGAAATTAAATGCCTCAAGGGCCAATGGAATATACCTCATAAAAAGTAAAGTGATCAGGGTCAAGATTATGTTATTACAATTAATTAAGTAGAATGATTAATGTTCTTGCAATGGGATTCAAGAATTATGTTATAATAATTTATTAATAACTGATATTCTTTTTATACTAATTATGAACCACATATATATTGTACCACAGAAATGTTTCATTATTGATTTTGAAGACGCTATTTAATGGTCACAATGTCCAATTAAAATGATTCAATGACTATTTAAATATCATAGAAATCACATGATTGAGGGAAATATTACCTTTAATATTTTTGTTAATGTTTATATAATTATGTTGGGATAAATAGATGATTGATATGGATAATGGAAATTGGATAGTACTATGTACATTTGAAATAAATACTGATAAGTTCAATTTGGAAATTATGTAACCTTATTTATAAATTTATGGATCTTAATCATTTTCATGGGTTTTAAGGTTAATCATTTATAAAAATATTTATGTTGAACAAGAGATTATGTATTATTTATTAAACTGTTATATTGGATCACTTCTTCTGACCATTTTATTTTTTGAAAATAGTTAGAGATATAATAAAAAACTTTTTATATTTTTTTGGAACTTATGATACATTAAAAGTGAAATTTGGTGCATCTTGCATGAGAACTTCATTTATTGATATTCATTATTTTTTATTATGTGATGAATTGATATTTTTTTGAATCTAAACCAAGGGATTAAATTTCTCATATGAAATAGAAAAACATCATGAAAATATATTTACTTATATTCATAGATGTTAAAATAATTTATCAACATTAGGAAATGGATATTTAAAAAAAGATGTTATCATTTTACCTTCAAAATATAATAAATCTGATGGTCTTTTAAATCATCAAAAATTTACGGTTTTGATGCACTAATCATTCCATTGAAAATTTAATTTATTTAGATCAATAACATCAATAAATCATTCTAAATATTTACACCTTTCATACATGTCCATATCTTTGAATGTCACAATTTTTCCACTATGTATAAACCTAGAAAGGTATTATCCCATATGTCCTTTTTACATACGTTTATGTCTTATAAATTGGATATTTTATTAACTATTTTATGATGTAATGATTTAAAAAAATAATTTTCAAATGTAAAATGCGTTATTTCTCAGATATAGTCTAAATTGTCAGAATGATATTTGTTATTCATTGGGATAATTTAACAACCTAAAATTCAAAAATAATAAGATTTTATTATATTGCATAGGTTACATGAAACACCATATGTTGAAGGGAATACAATATCCCAAAAAATAATGATATATTTACTATTTTAATTAATTAATGTTTATTATATAGTTTTAAATGCATAGATATACTAAGATATCTTTTTTTACTCGCAATAATGAGTTTCTCTGAAATCTTTTGTTTGACACGATACCAAGTTTTACCAAACAAAAAATACTATTAATAGTACTATTTAATAGGATAGTTATCCCCTAAAAATTGAATGGATGATATGAATAAAATTAAATAAATAATAAAAATATATATTTGATGCATATTTATTGGTAACCTATTTATTATAAGTAATGTTAAGAATCATTTGAAATAAAAAATGAATGTCTTTAGAAAACTATATTTTCTTAAAAGTTAATTTTTTCACCATTAGCAAGATAATTTATAATTAATTTGTACAAATCTTACAGTATTTATAAGGAAATATTAAAATTATTTTTTAAATAATTATATTAAATTTATCTTAGCATTATTTTTTTTTTATTTTTTTTAAATATTATGTTTTTGGTTGAATAGTCAAAATAATGAATTTTAATTGAAAACATATTTTTCATTTAAATAATTCAAAAGTTTAACCTATATATTAATTGATTTTAATTTAAAATTATTTCAATTTTGAATTTTTTTTCCAATTTTGGTTATTGCAATAAATTAAATACTGAATTTAGAAAAAAAGGCATCGTAAACTTTTGAACATTTTCACTTTAAAAACTAGTTTCCACATCACGTCTAAGATATTTTTTTAAAATTAATTTGTTACTCTTATCTGAATTAAAATTAGAAAAATTGATTCCTTGGATATAATTATAATATATTTAATTTTATAATCAATATAAAATAATTTTTAACTCAATTGATTAGTGAAAACAAATAAAATTAATTACAACAATTAAGGTAAAAACAAGTTTACTGGGGGATTAAACGTTAAGCATAAGTGGACAGATGGCCTATAATCATCTAAAACGATATTATATGTTAATATTTCTATAATATAATTTATATTATCTATAATTGAACATTATTGTACCCTGGTAACATGAATAAAATGTATGTGGAATTATCTCATTCAAAAACATTACAAGTGTGCAACTCAACCCAATTATTAAAGATAACCCCATCTCCTCCTCTATTCACTTGTTAAAACCCAATTTCTTTGGAACATATACACCCCAAATGAATACCCAATTGAAACCCAATTATCCTTGAAATGATATTATTGGATTAAATCTATCCTAAAAAGGAATTAGTTTATTCCTATAGAGGATTCACAATGAATAGGTAATATTCTTCATTGAGCTTCTTTATTTTTCTTCATTCTCCATATCCTTTAGTTTTTTATATACAATTATGATATTATAATATAATTATATTAAATATACAATGAAGGTTTTGAAACAAGTTTATAACCCAAAAAAAATTCAACTTCCATCAAATGGGTTGCAAAATCATTATTCATGTGTATGATATACTATCGCCTCGCCAAAAAATGTCATTATTTTTTAAATTTCCATTTATTAATGTTGGGTTTGATGATTTATAAAATTTATAAATGTTAAATTAGAAGAAATGTATTGCTATAATGTTAATAAAACATATATATATATTTACCATCCATTCCGTATGAGATATGATAACGTCGCTCGTGTGTACGTTAGACTAGTGCCCCACAAAGCGATGTGATTCGTTTTTCACGAACGCTTCACATAGAAAGAGATAAAGATATATTTTATGATTACATATGTCATAAATTACATAATTATTTTCTTGATTTCATATTTTCAATTATTTAATCATAATATATTTATTTTTATTTCTTTTCTTATCACTCACATAAAGATGATACTATAATTCATGTACATGGGGACTTCCACCTTTACAAATCGATGTGACTCTCTTTTAATCACCACACCGCATTAATGATAAATATATAAGTATATAGTTACTTACTAATAATATTATTATAATTTATTTATATTATTATATTTCTTATACCCTTTCCAATATGATCATCGAAAAATTGAAATGTTACTCATGCGTACGTACCCCCTACCTTCTCTATGATTGTAACATAATTCATTTTTCATAACTGTCAGTCATTATTGGTTTTAAAACAAAATTTATATAAAAATATTATAATTTTTAAAGGGTTATTACTAATTATATGATATTACTATATAATATATATATGAACCATAACTTCCATAACAAAACACGCATGATAAAATAACACAATTAACAAAAGAAATAATGAAAATAATGAAATATTTTCAATAAACATGTAGTAAGATGTTATGAAATTATAATATATTATATAATAAATATTCATTTGGTTATTTAAGAGGTTAATAACATGTTTAAGATAAATATATATGATTTTAATTTGGGTTTTAAAAAAAGGATGCTTGAGGTAAGTGTTTCTGATCTCACTTTTACTACTGTGAGATATACGCCATATTAACGACATATATCATTGGTGTGGTGTGTATAATGAAATTTTTGTTGGAAGTTTACTTACGTAATTTAAAATAATTATATTTAATGATTCATTTTATGTTTTTTATTTCATGGATCTTTTGATACAAAATATACCAATGTGATAGGAGTTTAATTCAAAATTTCATCCTTATTTGATATGGATTATATTTACAACTCCATAAAGGGAATTATTTGATAATTATATCATTAAATAAATAGATATTCTTATAATATAATTATTCATGATAATTTCATGTAATATTATAATTTTCTACTCTTTTTACGTAAATTAATATCAAAATTTTCTTTTTTGAAAATCCTACATTTTTTCTCTCGCGTGTCAAAAATCTATTTTCATAAAAAACCATGAATTGAAAAAAAATTTAAAAATTGATTTTAACCTTATAAAAAATGTTAATATAAGTCATTTTACCCATTAGTTATTTTGATTTTTTTTCTATGAAATGTTTTTTTCATTTTAAAATTAATGTACTTTTTTTATCATTTTACAGTACAAAAGGGATGCACTTTTTAGTTTGTATTTCAAGTACATAATTACCCTATAACAAGACCATCATTTAAATGAATATTCCATTATATAATTACATGGTGCTTTTTTATGAAATTTTTTTTCATAAAATTTATTATTAGTTATTTTATAAAAGTATTATACAATGAAAATAATTTCCAAAATGTTTTACGTTTTAAAATGTTAATTTCAAATTGAAAATGATTTTTTTTCTAAAAAATAATTATAACAATGTTTATATAGTATTTATATTTATTAATGAAAATAACCAATTACAATTACTAAAATTCTTATATCTCAATTATATATATATATTATTTCTATGAATGTTTTATGATCTGTGTGATTGAGGATGTACTATTTTGATACCATTTCCCATAAATAATTATATTTATTTAATTGGGAATGTATGTAAATTATGTATCCAAATTTTTAATATGAAATTTTATATTGATTAAGTTTCAGACCATTTATATAAGTAATTAATTGGAGTTTGTATGTGATTGGTGAGGCCCATTATAGATACACCCTTAATGTATCCATAGTTTTCATGAGACAAACATGATATTGTTTTTGAAGCATCCTTAGACACTTTTTAAATTTATTTGTAAGAAGATATGATGGTATTGGATATCTGTGAATGAAGCCTCGTTAGTATTGAATTTCCTTGAATGAATCCTCAACTCTATGATTTAGATATCCATCCCCATGCATTACATCATTATGAGTTTTGTTTTTGATTTTTCAGGAGACTACTCAATTATTTAGAATTTACATGGTAATATTTCATTCTCATTAGATTATATTTATGGAAATATTTTATCACCTTTTATTCCCACCATATTATGCTCATGTTTTAATTTTTAAGCCATGTGTTTCAATAATTTACCAAACTATTTAGATTATTCTTTATTTATTCATAGAATCTACTATACAGTATCCCTTACTAAGGTTCTGAGATCACCCCATTCTTAGGTTTTATTTGTTCCTAGATACAATGATGTATTTGTTGATTGATATGAATTGATATGCCAAGATTAATAATTAAATTATGAAATATAGTTTTTTTGTTTATTTTATAGAATTATATATAATTAACATTTTAATTATATATCTAGTTTACCAAGAAAACTTAAATATTTGGTCCTTTGGGATGTAATTACTTGTATCTTATAGAAATTTAAAAAATCAGTGACCAAATTTTAGTAGTTGGATTCGTGGTCACTACAAGTGATTCGAAGGGTTATTTCATTCTCATAGAAATTTATGTTGTATTTATATGAATAAATCCAATATATACCAATAATATATTAGAATTATAATAAAGGTTTTATCACATGGTTTATATGAAATTAATCAAAAAAATTCATAGGGGGAGTTATATACAAGGAATGCAATAAATTCACCATTTTTCATCTAAACTGATAGCTCTACTTCCATGTTTTTTGTAGTATTTTAATTATTCTACAAAAAATTATTTATATTAAATAATGCATAGAACAAAAAAAAATTACATTGTCTATTGTTGAATAAATAACAAGAATAGCTATTATATATTCCATTTGGGGATCCATCTCTCTTCAATTGTGATGGAATATGATCACCCTTACTCTATAAGCCTTGGATATAGTTATCATCAGTTTTCTTTAGCATCCCTTAGATTAGTGCATCATTTTACATAGTGTACTGATTCTATGAAGTTGTATCATTGGATAGAAACATAATTGTTGATAGTACCACTCATTTCTACCATATCTTTTTTCAGATCTCTTAATGAAATTAAATTTCAAGATACCCCTCATTCTCTCCCCTAAAATTCATTCATTTACCTTTTTGTAAAATTCATGGATTATACCTTCCAAACATCTAACAATTGATATGGTGCACATCATTTTCACCATAAGTTTTTTATATTCTAATGTAATGATTAAAATCAATTCTCTAAATATTATCTCATAACCCCTAAGAATCCTGATATTCAATGATCTCTATTTTATCTTTTATGGATCATCAAAAAATTACCATAAATTTTTCAGTGTATTTAACCTATAAAGATTTCTGTAGACTTGAAATTATTCCCCTTAATAATTATTCAATGTTACTTTTGTGGGATATGAAAATTCATGTGGAATATCATGCATGTCCTATAAAGTTTTCTTTGTAGACCATGATATATTTTCCATCTTCATTCTTAAAGAAAGGTAAATACATCATTATTTTATGTCAGAGATTTGGAGGAAAATATTTTTCAAAAAATCATTCTCTAGAATAACCTCCACTCAATCACTTAACTAAAATCGGGATATTTATTTTTATCCCATTTACAAAATAGATTATTCTCTTTCATTGTGATAAAAACCCATCATGGATTTCTTTTATTAATAAAATTAATTGATAGAGGAGATAACAGATATGGAGATTCTCTATTATTTTAAGATTATAGGATCTACCAATCCACTAAATAGTAGAGGCCTTTGTTTCCAAAAATGTATCAATTGCAACTTTCTCTTTATTACGAGTATTCAGAAATTCCTTTTATTTATTGATTCATTTTAGAAAATGGGATAATTTAGAAATTGTTTTCATGATGTTCCCAACTCCTCCACTCATCGGGTTGGGCACCCCATTTGGGTATTCATCACATTACCCCTCATATTGGTTGTTGATTTAGTTTCTCATTTTTCTACTGGTTGTGTAAAAATAAAGAGAAATTTACAGATGATAATTATTAAAAAAATTATACTCATAAATGGGAAACCCAACACATTAAATGGATAACTTATTAATGAAATATATACCATAACAAATGAATTTCAACATTTCAGTCTGATTTAGCCAAGACATAACTCTTAATATAATGTCCTATTGTAATTTTTTCCCTTTATAATAATTCTTAATAAGAATGTAAATTTAACAAAAATATCCCTTGAGGGTATCAAACTAGGTGTGTAACAAGGCCTCCTTCTCATGCACTAGTTGATTATTTATTCTAGCTAAATGGTCTATTATTTCGTGTTATTACACCAGGGTACAACTGTGGCAGATCCAAATCCACTCGTAGTACTAAGACCGAGATGAATTTCATAAGAAACCACATAATGTATACTTTTCTAAAATTTTAAGATATTTTCCTATTATTATTCTTATCCTGATGGATTTCACTAGCTTTACTCTATCCTTATTCCCAACAATTACAATACTTTTTTCTGATACCAACTATGAAAAAAAATATTTTCATACAAATTAATTAATGATTTATTATATAAATAAACATGTAATATATCCCAAAATGATCATGAGTTATTTTGTATTTAGATAATTAGATACATAACATAATAATTGAAATATATAGAAGATAAAATTATGTAAAAGTCCTTTAGAATTCTCTAAAAAATTGTTTCTCTTCTAAAAATATTTTGGATAACTTGGGGAAAGACATAAGGGATGAGTTATAAATCCTTGTATGGTTAAAATAAAATATTTCATTAAGTTAAAGAAGTACATATTAACAAATATTAATATCAAAAGAAACATAATTGGGGTGAGAATTATAAACTTGAACATAGAAGCATGATATAAGATGATGACATAAAGACAATATGGGAATAGATACAACATAAAACCTGACATCATTAGACTATGTTAAATCAAACCATCGATCTATCATTAAATACTGTTATTAGGATAACCTCCTATGTACAATACATTGAATATAATGAGATAAAAATATTATCTGAATAATTTTAGGGCTATATAATGTTGTCCCCAACCATTATATTTATATTACGTAGATGAAGAAGTGTACCACATAGATCATTCGACAGAGGATCATATTTCATAACATTTAATACCATGATTAATTAGGGTGTGTTGAATGTATGTAATTAGAAAATAAATTAAACAGAGTAACATATATGTGAATAACATTGAGTGGAAATAATGATTTATATTCACTACATGAATTCTTGGAATGGTAAAATCATAAGATAATTTCAACAATACAATAGGGGAACATAATTATTCATGTAAGGGATTAATGAGTTTGAAAGGGGTATTTCATAAATTTTAAATAATAATGGTAGTAATAGGGAAGTGTTATCATGACCCGTCCTCAGGGCCCGTGCCGTGACTACCCCAAGACCGCCTTCCATAGGATATGGGTTGGCGACTAGCACCAAAGGCGTTAATCCCGATAAAAGGGAAGGCATTGCCTTTATATAAGTAAACAAACACCACAAAGTACAAAAGCTGCAGTAAGCACTATGTAAACTGAGTAAAAAATTATGTTCTAAAAGTAAATGGGCCGGAATACAAACCCAGCTGAAAGTACAATACAACTAAAAAGAAAGAACAGCAGCAGTAAAGTAAATCAGCAACCACCGAGTCGTCCTCCAGTTATCCCACCTGAAGGGTGGGTACAGATGGTATCCTCAGCTCCTCGGGTCCGGTTGTCTGCTCCGCGTACATCCCGCCTGATAGTCCACCACCAGATACCGTCCCGCTCCACAAGCCTCAACCATGATCAGTGTTGTCCGTCGTCTGCAACCAACACAATGTAGTGCGGGCATAACCAATGATGGAGTGAGTATAAGATACTTAGTAGGGACCCCGAGACCCCCAATGGTCTCCCATAATCTAAAAAGGATAAACCAAAAACAAAATATACAAACAGGAAGTATCAACCAACTCTACATAGGTATATGCCCATACATATACCTAAGTCATCAATTCCAGTTCGGCATCAACTCTCGAGTCCAAGTACAACCCAGTCTACACTGGAAAGTACAACTCAATCCACACAAGAAAACAAGACAATCATATCGAAGATAATGATTGAATGTCAAGACTCAGCTCACATAGGTATACTACTCAAGAAGAGGGGTGAAGATGATAGATGTATCCTCTGAATCATCTCCCATGCCGAACCCACGTATGAACCAAGTACATAAGTTGTCGTTGTCGAACCCACGTAGCATCCTAGTATTGTAACCATAGCTGCCGAATCCACGAAGGATCGAAGTACAGTCATCATCGCTACTTAACCCACAGAGGATCCAAGTACAATCATCCCCACTACCGAACCCACATAGGATCCAAGTATAGTCTTCAACATCGTCGCAGCCACAACTATCTCTAGGGTTCCCACACACAACATACTCAATTCCGGGAGGGTCCGCTCCTCAAGTCAAATGGGTGGATACATCAACCATCACGAAGACCAGAGATGATGTATCCCAATGTTTCGTACCATGTCATAGGGGAAAAAACAAGAAGAACATGTCCAATATAAAATGAATAAGATGACCAAGTCATTTCCCTAAAAGTACACAGCGTGTAGGTAAAAAGCACACACCGTCTTATCAGACACCAAGTTCTACCCGCGGTAACGGCCCGTGTCATGGGGCTGGCCATGTCAATAATAAGTACATGGCGTGTGGTATGGTTACATGTTGTGTCTAAACCTCTAGGGTCAGGTCCATGTGCACTGGCCATGCCCGGTCGTGTGGTGGAGTATATGCTCGTGTACTCCACCTCATGTCCAAGTATTCCCAAAATACATGCCGAGTCATCATGAAGCCACTTCTGCCAGGGTGAAATAAGTACACGTCATCCCTCTTAGCCGTTGGTTCTTCCCATTTCTGTGTATCTTCCGGATTACACGACGAGTCATCACGAAGCCGCTTCTGCCATGGTAAAGGAAGTACACGCCGTGCCTCATGGCCATGTGGTTCTGCCCATGTCCATGTATCTCTCGGATTACACGCCATGTCCATCGATGTCTCCTCTATAAAAATATGTGGAGAGTACATGCTGTGTTTCTAGAGTCACACATCGTGTGTTACTTTTGTAATGTCCGAAATGAAAGCCATAGTACGCTTTTACTACACAGCGTGTGCTTCTAGAGGAAACACCATGTATTCTGGAATATACCAGAAACGACACCTATGGGTAGAATGACTCCCAAGGCATCCGTTCTTCATTTCGATGATCCTATTTCTACGAAACATCGGCTTCTAAGTTTCCCCGATGTTCTGAGGATGTTCACGATGTTTTCGGGCCTCCGATCGGCTTCGAAAACATAACATGATTCACCGCTCAAGAACAGTTGAAGGACTCCACTTACTCACATGAACGATGGAGGAATCAGGCCGTGTTAGTTTGGTCTGGTCCCATCCACATTAGTCCGATAACAAGTGGTTTAAGAGGAACAACAACATGGAAGGAAAACCAATATTTCCCAATCCAAAACACAGCCCTACCTCATGACGTAATCTGTAGAGAGGTGGCATCGTTCTTTGTCATCGGAAGGGGATGTCGAAGTGTGCTCGAGGATGAAGTGGTGTCTTTTCTTTTTGTCATGTATAGAATAAGGAAAGTCATGTCACCTCTCCTTACAGTGACGGAGTTCTTCATCGATGATGAGACGTTCTTCACGGGAGGATAAAGTTCTTCAAAGAAAAACTAGGATTCTCCCCAAATCCTCCTCACACAACAATTCTAACCAAAAATCAAATAAGCTTCTCCGTATTTTATATTAATTTGCCATGCATTTCAAAAACATACAATTCAAACACATAGTTAAATTAATTGAAGAGGTTTTATCAATTAATTTAGCATGTGTTGGAATGAATTAAAGTGGGAGAGGAAGAGTTACATAATTATGTTCAAGGGTTTTCCAACATTAAACACAAGGAGTTTATTGGGGGGTTTTAGGGAATGTGAAGGGTTAGGGCTCGTACAGTCCCCACCTCACATTTATCCTCACATGGGTAGTTAGGATGCTAGTGGGTTCCACCCAAACTTCCCCATGTAGTATAAAACCACCATAACTAGAAATACAATTGGACCACAATTTTATTCACTTTTTTATTTATACCGCTTTTTTTAACAACTCCTCCCAAGAAAACATATCTTCACTAAAGGTCCTCCTATGTAACTACCAATGATACGGTTTCATCAGTGCCCTCAGATTTCATTTCCGAGTACTAGTTCCAAAGATATAAAAACTCGCTCGTTCGTTCACTGAACGTACCCGAGCTAAACTTAGGAAATTTATTCCAGGCACACCGGGCCTCGGAATCAGGTCTCATCAGAAACTTCATACTCGTAAAATCCCAATGAATTTAAGAAAAAAAATTTCCTATAAATTTACAGGTCTTTACATTACTCCCATCCCAGGATTTTACGTCCCCGTAAAGCTACATCATATACTAGGGAAAAAATGAGGATATTGTGCACGCATCTGAGCCTCCCACTCTAATGTGCTCTGCTAGAGGTTCTCGTGATGCCACCAGATGCACACTAGAGGAATCGACCATCCATGTAGGACCTGCTTCTATCGATCCTCGATCTCTATGAGTACCTCCGCAAATGTCGCCCCGTCATCGATGTCCATCTCTCCGTGGTCGATGATATGCATCGGGTCGTGCACGTATCTCCTCAGACGAGATACGTGGAAGACGTCTTACACCTAGTGCAATTGAGGTAGAAGAGCCATGCAATAAGCCACGTATCTTATCCTGCTGGGAACCTAAAATGGTCCGATGAAGCACAGAGATAAAATGACACCCTAGTCAAATCTCTGTAATCCACTTCGATTTGACACTTGTAAGAAAACATGGTCGCCATCCTCAAACTTCAGTGGTCTCCGCCTCCTATCAGCATAAGACTTCTGTCGGCTCTGTGCAGTCCTCATCCGCTCCTGGATGATCTGCACTTTCTCTGTCGTGGCCTGGACAATATCAGATCTTACAAGTGCTGACTCCCCAGGGTCAGTCCTGCATGGAGGTGATCTGCAGGGTCGGCCATACAATGCCTCGTATGGTTCCATCCCGTTGGTGTAGTGATATATGTTGTTGTACGAAAACTCCACCAAAGGTAGGGGATCCTCCCAGCTACGACCAATGTCGAGGACACATGCACAGAGCATGTCCTCGAGAGTCTGAACGGTCCTCTCCAACTGGCCATCCGTTTGAGGATGAAAGGCGGTTTTCAGGCATAGTTACGTCCCAAATGCCTCCTAAAACACCTTCTAAAGCTGAGAAGTAAAGCGAGTTTCTCGATCAGAGATGATAGACGATGGAACACCCTGAAGCCGCACGATCTCCTAAACGTAGAGGCATCCCAAGCTCTCCACTGATCCCTTCTCTCTGATATGTATAAAGTGGGATGACATGGTGTGTTGGTCAATGATCACCCAGATGGAGTCGATTCCTCTTGAAGTATGGGGAAGTATCTTCATGAATTCCATGGATATCCCATTCCACTTCCACTCCAGGACCTCTAAGGGATGAACTAAGCCTGCCGGTACCTGGTGCTCTGCCTTCACCTGATGGAAGGTGAGGCATCATGAAACAACCTCTGCCAAAACCTTCTTCATACCTATCCACCAATGTTTTCATCTGAGATGCTAGTACATATTTGCCACTCCTGGATGTACCTCTAGAGGGGAAGTGTGGAAATCTCTCAGCACTTCTTCCTCTAGTGCAATTGGTACCATGGTATGTCTTTTGAACATGATGATGTGCTCTCCTCCTACAAAAAATCCATCAGGTGCCTGCCCTGTGGAAATATGAGCACGTCGCGTCTCACAGTCAACGTCCCCATGTTGTGCCTCTCTGTCCTGCTGTTGTAGTGGCAGAGTGACTGTGACAGACTGTATAAAGGCTGCTCTATCTCTATCCATGAATGATATCTGCAACCCGGATAGCTACTCCATCTCCTCGCCAAGTAGCGGAATTATTGATATCCTGTTGAGAGCATCGGCTACTATGTTCCCCATCCCAGGAGTATAGACTATATCAAAGTCATAGTCCTATAAGAACTCAAGCCATCATCGCTGTCTCAGGTTCAGGTCCTTCTATGATAAGTTGTAACTAAGACTCTGGTGGTCAGAATAGACTGTAAAGCGCTCGCCCATCAAATAGTGCCTCCACATCATCAAGGTAAAGACCACTGTTGCTTACTCCATGTCATGGGTAGCGTAGTTCTTCTCATGTTTCCTCAACTATCGTGAACCATAGATGATCACTTCCAACTCCTGCTTCAGGACACACCCGAGTCCGGTCCCTGATGCGTCGCAGTAAACTACGTACCCTACGCCCTCCCCGGGTAGCCTCAAGTTGGGTGCATTGGTCAATCTATGTCTTAGATCCTGTAAGTTCTGTTGACATCTATCTGTCCATACAAAGTGTTTCCCCTTCTTCATCAAAGTTGAAATTGGTGCTGCAACTCTGGAGAAGTTTGGCACAAATCTCCGATAGTACCCAGCCAGACCCAGAAAAGTCCACACCTCCGTCACAGTCATGGGTGGCTCCCAATCCAGTACTTCCTTGATCTTCGTAGGATCCACCGCAACTCCCATCTCATAGATGATGTGCCCCATGAAGTGTACCTCTCGACTACAGAACAGACACATCGAGAGCTTACCATAAATCTGGTGCTCTCGGAGTGTTTCTAGTATAACCCATAAGTGGTAGGCGTGCTCCACCTCAGTAGTCGAGAAAATCAGTATGTCATCGATGAAGACTACAACAAATCGATCGAGGTAAGGCTGGAATATCATGTTAATGAGACACATGAACACTACTAGAGCATTGGTTACACCAAAAGGCATAACCAAGAACTCATTGTGGCCATACTGACACCTGAAGGCCATCTTCTGCACATCCTCATCTCGAACTCTGAGCTGATGATAGCCCGACCTGAGGTCTATCTTCGAGAACCATCGTGCTCCCTTGAGCTGATCAAAGAGGTATTCAATCCTCGAAAGTGGATACTTGTTCTTCATGTTCACCTGGTTCAGGAGACAGTAGTCGACATACAGTCGCAAGCTCTTGTCTGCCATCTTGGAAGACAAAATTGGGGAAGCCCAGGGTGAAACACTAGGTCGAATGAATCCCTTTCCCTACAAGTCCTCTAGCTGTACCTGTAGCTCACGAAGCTCAGCATGAGCCATCTGATATACTGGCATAGATAACGGGGCTATCCCGGGGTACAGTTCAATGCAGAAGTCTACCTCTCTGGGAGTAGGTAGTCCTGGAATTCTGTTAGGAAAAACGTATAAATACTGATCCACTAAAACAAGAAAACTCAGACTCCACACATCAACCACTCCGAGGATGAGACTAGCCAACTGATGTTAGATCAGTTGCCCTGTACTCTATGTGAGTCTATCCTACACTGCAAAGGCTCCCTTCTCGCCAGTGATGGTGAACCTGCACCCATCTGTGTAGACACACCGCACATTGTGCCTAATACAGTCGATCTGAGCAAGGACTCTAGATAACCAATGAATTCCCAAGATGACGTCGTAAGGCCTCGACACCGCTACAAGAATATCTCAGCCGAAGCTCTCACAACCTAGAGTAAGATCAAACTATTGGCACCAGTGTGTAATCATCGAGTCTACTCCTATAAAAGTATCTAGACGTAAGGATCGAGCCAACGACTCTGTCGGAATCTTCGAGCTCCAAACAAGGGCAATGGAAATAAAATAATTACTCACTCCTGTGTCTATAAGAATTTCCACAAGGGTGGAGTAGACAAAGATATTACCTGGAATCATCTCAGGTGATCCTTTATCGTAGGCCTCGACTGCCTGAAGCTGATCCTACCTCTGTCTGCTATCTCCCTGTAGTCGAGGTGGACCTCCTCGTGGTGGTGGTGGTAGAGCCTCAAAGCGTCTCCAACCACCTTCTGCTCGGTTATCTCCTCTACCAAGACCGCTTTCTCCCTATGCACCACCAAAGTCGAACCTCTTCCTCTGCCTGGGTGGTCCCTCAACCATCTGATGCTCCTCTATATGTTGGGTCGGGCAGTCACGAGCCATGTGGCCCTGCCCGCCATAAGCATAGCACTGTCTGCCTCTCGTATGACTATATCTAGTGCGTTTTCCCCACACCTCTAAACCAGTATCCTGCGGTCGCCCACCTGATGGACTGGTCTGCTTGGACATCTACGACATCTGTCTACTGCCAGCTGCAAAAGACACCGCCATGTGTTTCCCAGCGGTAGGCCTCGCTGATGGTGTAGGCTTAGCAAGAAATCTCTCCACAAGAAGGGCTCGCTCCAGTACTCATGTCTGCGTCGGAATGCTGAGGGAGATCATCGAAGCCCTGATCTCATGCCCCAGTCCCTGGTCAATGGTCCGAGAACGAATTAATGGGTCATGTACCATGTCTATGGAGTACCGCGAGAGATCAGTAAATATCACTGAGTACTAGGATACTGTCATGATTCCCTGCCGCAGCTGTAGTAACTCCAGGATGCACACCGCACAGAGGGTGGATAGAATGAACTCTGAGGGAAAGAGGCTGTTGAAGTTCGTACAAAGTAGAGATGCATCGCCGTGCACCTGAAGCATCAGGCTCCAACATCTATCTGATGCTGCATGTAGGAGACTCACCGCAAGGATCACAATGAGGTCAGCTAGTGTCCCTACTAATCTGAAGACTCAGACAATAGCCACTAGCCAATCCTCGGTTGCCTAAGGGTATGTCTCTCCGCGGAACCTGGGCGGCCACTGTCGCTGAAACTCATGTAGCGCACTCATGTGGCTTGAACTCTCCATTGTTGGGGCTAGTGGTATCGGTGGCCCAGCAGGTAGAGGTACCGCTAGTGCCTCAGTTGTAATGGGGCCCTGCACCGAGGCCTCGTCGCCCGGTGGGCTTACATCTAGCACGTAACTTGGAACCCTAGATGGCTGCCATCGTAGGGCCATCCTAAAAAGAAACAGGTGTGCCAATGTTAATACAGTATAGCTGGTGAGCTGACACATTGTAATCACAATGAAAAACTGGGAAACACACAGGAAATCAATGTTTTCGGGCACTAAGTCGGAAATCAGAAGTCAGGGTCCTAGTGTATGGATACGTCGGCCGCCACACCAACACTAGACTCCCTGGACTGATAAACACACTCATTACTCTACACACTATTGCTTAACAGGAAGAAATTATCATAGTCCTATGTTCTGCGGTAGAACCGACTCCTCTGATACCAATTTGTCACGACCCATCCTCGGGGCCCGTGTCGTGACTACCCCAGTCCCTCCATCTATAGGCAAGGGGATGGAGACTAGCATCAAAGATGTTAATCCCGATAAAAGGGAAGGCATTTCCTTTATATAAGTTAAAAACACAATAGAGTACACAATCTGAAGTAAACACTAAGTAAACATAGTAAAAAATTAAGTGCTGAAAAGTAAATGTGCTAGAATACAAACTCAACTGAAAGTACAGTACAACTGAAAAGAAAAAACAACATCAGTAATGTAAATCATAAGCCACCAATTCGTCCTATGGCTATCCCACTTGAAGGGTGGGTACAGATGGTCTCCTATGCTTCTCAGGTCCGGTCGTCCGCTCCGCGTATGTCCCGCCTGATAGTCCACCACCAGATACCATCCCGCTCCACAAGCCTCAACCACAGTCAGCGATGTTCGTCGTCTGCAACCAACACAATGTAGTGTGGGCATAGCCCATGCAGTGGTGAGTATACGATACTCAGTAGGGACCCCGAGACCCCCGAAGGTCTCCCAGAATCTAAAATGGATAAACCAAAAATGAAAAATACAAACACGAAGTATCAACCAACTCTGCATAGGTATATGCCCATATATATACCTCAGTCATCAATTCCAGTTTGGCTCCAACTCCTGAGCCAAAGTATAACACAGTACACACAAGAAAGTACAACTCAGTCCACACAGGAAAAAAAGACAATCATATCGAAGATTATAATTGAAAGTCAATACTCAGCTCAAACAGGTATACTACTCACTAAGAGGGGTGGAGATGATAGATGTAACCTATGAATCATCTCCCATGACGAACTCACATAGGATCCAAGTACAGAAGTCATCTCTACCAAACCCACGTAGGATCCTAATACAGTAACCATTGCTGCCGAACCCACGAAGGATCCAAGTACAATCGTCACCGCTGCAGAACCCACGGAGGATCCATGTACAATCGTCCTCGCTGCCGAACCCACATAGGATCCAAGTACAGTAGTCATCATCGTCACAGTCGTAGCCAGCTCTAGGGTTCCCGCATACAACATACTCGATTCTGGGAGGGTCCACTCCTCGAGTAAAATGGGTGTATACATCAACCGTCATGAATACCAGAGGTGATGTATCCCAACATTTTGTCCCACTTCATAGGTGAAAAACCAAGCAGAACGTGTCCTAGATACAAAGAATAAGATGACCAACTAATTTCCATAATAGTACACAACATGTAGGTAAAACGTACACGCCGTGTTATCGGACCCCAGGTACTTCCCTTTTTAATGGCCCGTGTCAAGGGGCTGGTCATGTAAATAAGTAAGTACATGGCGCGTGGTATTGTTACACACTGTGTCCAAACCTCTAGGGTCGGGTCCATGTGCGAGGGCCATGCCTGGCCGTGTGTTGGAGTACATACTCATGTACTCCACCCTCTGTCCATGTATTCCTGGAATACATGTCGAGTCATCACGAAGCTGCTTCTACCATAGTGAAGGAAGTACATGTCAAGCCTCTTGGCCGTGTGGTTCTTCCCATGTCCGTGTATCTCCCATATTACACGCCAAGTCATCACGAAGCCGCTTCTGCCATGGTGAAGGAATTACACGCCATGCCTCTTGGCCATGTGGTTCTGCCCATGTCCGTGTATCTCCCGGATTACACACCATATCAAGCAATGTCTCCTCTGTTAAACTGTGTGGAGAGTACACGCCGTGTGTCTAGTGTCACATGTCATGTGTTACGTTTCTAACATCCGAAATTAAATCCACAGTATTATTTTACTACACGATGTGTGCTTCTGGAGGACATGCCGTGTATTTTGGAATTTTCCAGAAATGACACCTCTGGCCAGTACGCCTACCGATGCATCCGTTCTTCATTCCGATGATCTGATTTCTACAAAACATCCGCTTCTATGTTGCCCCAATTCTCTATGGTCCTTTACGATGTTTTCAGGCCTCCAATTGGCTCCGAAAACATAACCTAATTCACCGATCAAGAACATTTGAAGGACTCCAATTATTCACAAGAACGACAGAGGAATCGGACCGTGTTAGTTTGGTCTGGTCCCTTTCGTATTAGTCCGATTACAAGTGGTTTAGGAGTAACGAAAAAATGGAAGGAAAACCAATATTTCTCAATCCAAAACACACCCCTACCTCATGACATGATCTGTGGAGAGGTGGCACCGTTCGTTGTCATCGGATGGGGATGTCGAAGTAAGCCTGAGGAGGAAGCGACGTTTCCTATTTTTGTCACGAAGAGAAGAAGGAAAGGCACGACACATGCCTTTATGGTGACGGTGTTCTTCAACAAAGATGAGACGTTCTTCATGGGAGGATGATGTTATTCAAAGAAAAACTAGAGTTCTCCCCAATTCCTCCTCACACAACAATTCTAACCAAAAATAAAATAATTTTCTATTTATTTTATTTTATTTTTCCATGCATTTCAAAAACATAAAATTTGAACACTTAGTTAAATTAATTGAAGAGGTTTAATCAATTAAATTAGCATGTCTGGGCATGAATTATAGTGGTAGAAGAGGAGTTACTTAATTATGTTCAAGGTTTTGCCAACATTAAACACAAGGTGTTTAATGGGGGGGGTTTAGGGAATGTGAAGGGTTGGGGCTCGTGTGGGCCTTACCTCACATTTATCCTCACATGGGTAGTTAGGATGCTAGTGGGTCCCACCCTAACTTCCCCGTGTAGGATGAAACCACCATATCTAGAAATAATATTATACCACAATTTTATTCACTTTTATTTAAACCACTTTTTTTTACAACTCCTCCCAAGAAAACGCATCTTTGGTAAAGGTCCTCCTAAGAAATTACTGGCGCTGCAGTTTCATCGGAGCCCTTAGATTTCATTTTCGAGTACCAGTTCAAAATATAGAAAAACTCAGTCATTCGTTCACTAAACGTACCCGAGCTACACTTCAGAAATTAATTCCAGGCACACCGAGCCTCGGAATTAGGTGTCATCATAAACGCGTACTCGTAAAATCGAAAAGAATTTAAGAAAAAAAAATCTTTTAAATTTACGGGTCATTACAGGTGTAAAAACATATCCAAAAATTAATTATTGCGGCAAAAATGTATAATATAATGAATATGTTTGAATAGGGAGAGGAAAGACAGGATCCCTTACCTTTAGAGGGTGCTTCTAAAATCCTTTTAAGAGCATATTAAGAGGTTTGGAACACCATGGGATGTATCTAGAGATATAAGGGTAGTGTCACATTATCCTCAATGGGTTTTGAGTTAATTTGAATGGGATGTTGCGTAGGTTTTTATAGAAAAAGTGTTGATAATTCATTATTAAATTTTAAAAAATGGTTTTGTACTCTATATATTAAATTATTCCACACCGAAAAACAAATCCTAATTTTTTATAATAGTTTATAACAAAGAATATTGGATTTCATTATTTTATAAGGATATGTAAGGATTTCCGTAAAATAATATTCCTAGTGATGTGGAGGTGATTCGTGTACATAAAGAATTGATTTTATAACCTTAAAATATATTATGGGTTTTGTAAGATTCAATAAAATATTATAAAATTAACAAAATAACATAAAAAAATTATTTTCCTAAAGTCTAAACCTTATATTTTTCTACATAATATTTAAATAATTTCTTAAAAATCATTTGGGATTTTATGATATCAAAATGGGTATCCTGTATTTATAACATATTACAATTTTACCAAAAAATTGGTTGTGTAATATAATTATTAAAGAATCTATGTTGAATAATTTTGATTTTCAAATTTAAAAATAAAATTTATATTATAAAAATAATTTTTAAATATGATAATTTTCACATTAAAATCCAAAATCCACATTTATTGAAAAATACTAGGATTTTTATAGTGACAGCTTTCTGACCCACATAAAAAATACATTTGATTTTATTAAATTGTACTATAAATTATATTAAATAATATTATTTTATAATAATATTCTATTAAAATATTTTTTATTTCATAAATCCATGAATTCATCGAAAATAGTGTCTTGATTGAATATATACATATCCCAGAAATACAATTTTCGGGTCATCATATTGGAATGAAATATTTATTATAAATACTATTTAATAATTCAAAATTAATTATAAAATATGAATATAATCATTAATATATATATATATATATATTATAAAATTGTTTCTTTTAGGTTCTAGATACATATACTATTATCAACCTGATGAATTCCTAATGGGTAAGGTTTGTGATGGTGATATTTTCATGGGTTGGTTTGGAGATGATGGTTGTGTTTTTGTTCTCTATGTGTTTGAAATTCTACTATAAATATTTTTTCTCATTCATTAGTCCTTGAATATTTTCTTGGTAGTGGATAATAGAAAATTCAAGTGATTTTATATCCCTCCAAAGCTCTAGTAAATGGGATTCAATGGGTATGATTCTACTGCTTGATGAAATCACTTCCTTTATATTTTCCACTTTTATTTATCATATACCTATATATATATTAATGATATGAACATTGAATAATGATAATACTATCAATATTTTTTTTGGGTTATGATGTTTTAAATCTATGTGATTATGACTTATAATAGGCCATAATAACAAAAATAGTTCTTGTGTTTTCTATTATTACATTTCTAAATAAAGAATTTATATATTGAAAAAGTTAATTTAATTTATAATGTATAACTGATTAAATAGAATGAACCCTTTCACATGTCTTATAAATATGGATGGATTAATAATAAACTCTTCTACATCCCTAATGAAATAGAGATATAAATTTTTACACTTCATATTGAGGCTCTTGAAGTAGTTATATGTGTCTACTAGCTCCACTGAGGTCATTATAAACTTCCATTAGTGGGATAGTCCATGGGTATTTAATTAATTCTCATTTTATATGGATAAATCCAAGGTGAAAATTGCATCATTGAGATAGTAATTTTGTAATAGATCATTCTCCACTAACTATTGTAAGAATTTTGTTGACGATAGAATATTTTTTTCTCGATAGGGATATATCCTTTATATCCTCTATGGAATACGTTTGGAAGATTGACTAATGAAAACCCTATGGAGTTCCATGATACCTACTGGTTGGTCTTGAAAGCATTTCAGAATGTTTTTAATTCGGTAATGTTATTAAATTGGATTAAAGGTGTCTCTGGAAGGATTCAAAAAATCCCAATAAAGATCAACAAAAAAATATTCTCATATATAAATTGTTAACACCATGTAATAGTGTGACTCTTAGATTTATTTTATGTGTAATTGATTTACATCAGGTTTACATTATGTTTTTGGTGAACTCTTTCTACATTTATAAAATTGATGTTTTATGCCTTACATCCCTCAAATAATTTTATTTAAAGGGATTCAAGATGAGTTCTCTATTGTGTTTCCTATATGAAATATAATTTTGAAAGATTATCCCTTGGAATTTAGTCATGATTTATTCCTCGTGAAGAAGTATATAACAATATGGATCATTAAGTAAACCAAGAGGACAACTAGAAACATGGAATGATATGATGAGTAATATGTTGCATAGGACTTTTAACTAATATCCTTATAATAAACTATCTTAATATCATTGGAATAAATAATTTAAAAAACCTTAATGGACTAATAATATATAATGGATATGAACTATATGCATTTTGTCATGAGAATACCTGATTTATTGGGTGCACAATATTGTGCATGGACAAATCAATTATCATATTAGGACAAGGTGGATTATATTTTAGAATGGGGTTTACATGGATATGAACATGGAAAAGAAAACCGAGGAAGATTATTCTAGTTGATTTGGGTCAAATAGATTATTTAGGTGACTGAATGCGTTCAAAATAGGTTTGATTACCCATTATTTATTTACTTCATGAAATCAACTTCTTTTTATCATATTCTCCAATTTCATATACCATTGAAAGAATTATACAATGTCGTTTAGGAGGCCTCATATTCAAGTTTTGTTTTTATGCTATGTAGAAGGTTAAGGAATGGAATTTAAGGATATGTGATCATGAAGGGAACCTCATGAACAAACTTTTATGAATTGTGTTTGTAGGTTCTGTTCATGAATGATCCTCATACATGGAACTCCATGAACTATGATAATGGAATTTCTATATGATTCAAGCTCCCATGTTATCATCCTTTTGTTGGATTCATAGTTTTACTTCACAAAAATACTCAATAATGGGCCAACACAATATTTGATCAAAATGGTTTTCTTTGTCAATAGTCTTTGATGTGTTGTTCCAAATTAACTCTCTTACTTTTTCTCACAAATTACTTATAGGTAGTCATTACCTATTCGAGAAAAGAAACACTTTCTCGATGATTTTATTGTTAATATGAAATCTTCACTTTATAAAAATGTAAAAACTATCCTATATAGGGAAAATTACTCCCAAAAATAGATATTATGGGTGTTTATAGACCACAGTTTCCCATAATATAAATATATACTAGAAGCATGTGGGAACATAGTTATTCCTTATCTTGACTGATAATGAAACCCGATATATAAATGGACCCCACATTTTTGAATGGGGGCCCCAATACATTTCCAATGGTCCTTTGGTCTCTGAATGTGTAGTATTCATGTGTTATGTAATATCTAAAGACCTCTTAAAATTAATTTCACCAATGACGGGATCATGCTAGCCCTCCACAAACTCCCCTCATTCATAAATTAACTATAATAATGCCTAAGAATCATTTCATTCATCTAAATATAACTTTCATCCATGAATAGACTATTTGCACATTAAGGGATCACGCCAGCCCATAGGAATAACCATTATCCAAAAAGAGAGAATAAACTCTCAATGGAGGAATATATATGAGAAATTTTCTTTCTCATTATGTTGAAATTCCCTTTCTCAATTTTATTCTCTTGGATTCATGTTTTAACCTTTCTGTTTATAAATAATAGATAAGTGGAATCAAAACCTAGTCAATATATAGATTGTTTAATATGGAAACTCTTTCACTCTATGATCAATACATGGGTTGATATTACCACTCCACCATAACCCTTTCCACTCAACCAAGCCAATCACCATCCATCCCTATTTTCTACCATTTATATATTAAAAAAATAGAGATAAAAGTTCTAATTTAAATTAAATATATAATATAAATTGAATATAAAATGGGGATATGATAAATACATGTTTCAATTCATAATTCAAGAGTAAGAGATTGAAAAAATATAGAGAATATTCAATTCAATATAACTTCACTCTTTAGAATCATTCGATTCAATAACTCATTCATTATATTGAAGGTATTTAAATGTTCATTTAATTAAGATATATACAATAATATAACATTTTCAATATGATTGTTTATAGTTGAATTTTATTGTCCTTATTTTCAAAAAAATCGTATCAAGGATTCTTTCCAAAATATAACTTAAATAATCATTGAAAAATAATAGTAATATCATTAAAAATGAGAAATAAATAATTATATATATATTAAAATGGATTCTTATAGGAATATAATATTTTTTATATGACTATATTCAGTCTATAAGATATATTTATGTAATTATAACTTCATTTTAATAACAAATTTATTATATACATGATACAAGAATTACAAATATTAAATAAAATAAAATTATAATTAAAATATATTATGATATATTCGAAAACAATAAAACCATAAAATTTATAAAATCACGGAACTATACCTATAATTGTTATTAATTCACATTCTTTACAAAATACTATAATATAAAATTGTTATCTCCATCGGTTGAGAAAATTATAAACCCACATTCATTCTCAATTCTATATAAATATCAATTTATAGGGTGTATTATTTTAAATTACCTTTTTTCAATATATTTATAATTTTCATTAAAATCCATCACACATACCAAAAAAATGAAAAATATGTTAGAAATAAAAAAATATCATCTAAAAGGAATATCCCTTTTCTAGAATCAATATTGAATTCTGTTTCACAATTTTACACTCTCTTAGAGACTAAATTATAGTTTCAATATTTTTATTAGAAAATCCTTACTTTCATTCAATAATCATTAGGAACATTAAGAAAATACGATGTGTTCTCAATTAGTAACCATAATTGTTATGTAATCCAATGAAATTTGAGTCATTTCAAATAATGATTAATTTATATTTCAGTCTAAATTCAATGTTGAAACCACTATTCTTTGTAAACTATATTTTCCATCTTGCTTAATATTATCCAAACATTTTATATTTCTTATATAATCTACACAAAATATGAAAATTATTAATTAAATACATTAAATAAATAAAAATAATAAAAATAATAGATTAATATTAGGGTTAAGAAAAGTATATCTAGATGTAAATTAGGGAACCATAATTATTTTGACACATGTAAGTTGAACACTTAAATATGACAACGTTACTTTTATTTATGACCAATATGATTTTTTGTGACACCCTATTGAAAAACAAAGTAATTATTTTATATTCATCATGTAATTTTATTTATGAGAAACATATTATGTGAAATTATTTTTTTAATTTAATGATATTTTATTATATCAATTTATTTTTTTGAAGAATATACGACCATATAATTTATTATATCATTATATATAAATAGTTATTTATTGATTACTTAGGTAATATCATTAGGTATATCCAAACGTTATTTTATTCTTAAAAAATCATTGTGACTCGTATTTTGACAAAAGGAGATGTAATTATATGGTCTTATTAATGAATAATTAAAAACCATAAAAATATTGATAAATAGATTGTTCTGGTGGTGTCCTAATTGGTCAAACATTATTGATTCCCATTAAAACTATGTTGATTATTCTACTATGTGATATAGTGTTTCTTCTATTAACATTTCTTGAAAGATATATTTTTGATGAATTACATTTATTTGTTTTTTTTGTTTTCTGTAATGATTGGTTATTTAATGTTAGTTTAACAATTCATTGAATTATAAATTTTATCTTTGTTATTTCTTCTTGTTCAATTGTTTTTGTAAGGACCCGAGCTTAAACCTTACATAATATTGAATTAAATGAATAATTCTCCTTTAGAATCTTTTCATGTTTAGAGTTTTATATAAATAGTACATAACTATTGCATATCAAAATATTACAAAGTAGACACTTCCACCCAATATCCATTTTTTTACAAAACATGAACTCTTGGAAAAAAGAGTCATGTGTAGTTCCATGTTTAAGACATCATGAATTTTCCTTGATCCCATCAATGACCCTATTCGGCATTATGTCCTTTGAAAACCATTTCAAAAACATGGGATGAGTTGAAAAAGCTCATTAAGGGATACACAATGATGTAAATTGTTAGTTTTTCAAAAAAACAAGTAAACCATGAATACATTCAAATAAGTAATATTTTCTAGCTTTATAAAGTAGTAAATACTCTTCAATGAACAAAAGATCATTACATACCATTATATAACCAAAGGATTACCAAAAAACATATAAAAACACATAACATATAAAGGTAAATTAGGAAATAATCATACATAAATGGAATAAGCATACGGTTGACTTCCACACATATCATTAAATGATATAGCCACATAACCGACTTCCATACCCAATGCATTGGAGGTTATAATGTAACCACCTGTCCTGGTATTCATGACACCACCTGTCATTTGGTTTATCACGTAACCACCTGTAAAATGTCCTAGTACCATCATTACACATAAAATATTTCAAATATAATAATTTCAATAACAACATTTAATTTTAAATCATAAGAAATAATTTCAAGATATTGAAATAATCAAACCGTATTCAAAAACCATTTAAAAATAGATTTTGAATCAAAGTGTCCCATACAACTTTGAATCTTTTAAAAGAATTATTATTTTAAAACATTAATGTCCATATAAATAAATCCTTGAAACCCATTTTCACAACATGGACATTAATGAGAAATACATAGAATAGTAAATATTTAAAACATTTAAAACTATATTTTATTTAAAGAGTTTCTAACAAAATGAGAGACTCTTGAATTAAAATATTTGACGTGTAACATATAATCAGAACATTATAATATAATTATAATAAATGGATTAAAGATATAATATTTCAAAGGACAATATATATACCATATAAAAGTGAATAGGTGCATAACAATAAATAAGTCTCAATGGACTGTAAATTGAGACAAAGTCCCTTACAAAGATAGTATCCTTAAATTAAGTATAAATCAATCAGATAATTATGTGCGACAAATATAAATACAACCAATATAAGTGGATATTATGTTTAAAAAAATCATCTGTCATTCACACATATTCATAGGACGACATAAATAAGAAATAGAAGATCAACCCAATGAATGGGAATTGGGTTATGAAGTTCCCTTACCGATTTGGTAACTTACAAAAAATATGCCACATGAATGAAGGATCATCCAATGAAGATGTAAATACTCATAAATTAAATTATATTACACAAATATTACAATAATGGGCAGTACATACACCACACACAAGGAGATTGTGGCAAATATAGCATGAATCTCATGGGAATAAAAACAAGTGAGATGAAGACCCCTTACCACGTTGTAATTCAATCGAGTCATATGACCAAAAGTTAATAACCACGAAACTAACCATTAATATGAAGATAATAATGATATTATAAATCAATTGGTAGTAGACAATACACCACATGCAATAAATAGGTGGCGAATAATAAAAATCTCACGAAATTAAATGTGAGATAAAATATCCCTTACCTCTTGTCCGACATCACTCGATCGTTCTTTAATATCTAGAATAATAAACTAAAGTTAATTTATAATTTCTTAAGGACCGTTTTCAAGTTTATTATTCCTTTTATATCACTTATTACTATGTTATATACATTATGTAATCATTTAAGTAAATAATGTTCATTTTGTCGATGTTTGGAACTTTAGTCAAAAATGGACGTCTTATAATCACATGTTGTCATGTGGTTAAAGTTTCATTATATCCATAATGATATTCATGATTTAGATATACTATATATCATATTTATCCTATATATAAATGTATTTATAATAGTACATAACATTTATAGGTAATAAATGAAATGCACTGTTCATGGAGACGGTAAGCCGTACGTGTGCATGAACGCTACTTTCATTTCTATTTGTTATTTTAAGGGAATAAAAACATAATTATACATTGGTATATTATAATTAAATTATAATTTAATATATAATATCATATTTAATATCATTTACTCCATCATTTATACGTCTCACATGTAGAATTAACGAGTAATATCACTTTGAGGGGGCAGTAGTCCGCACTTCCTCTAGTGAGATTATCATGTTTACCCACAATTGTAACCCTAAAGGCATTATATAAATGGAAATAAAATAAGATTAAAATAAATATAGACATAATATATATCATATATAAATAATGTCCCATCATAATGGCCACCATGAGAGGCAGTTGGAGATATTTGAACAATTGTCGTTTCGTGAGGTGTTAGTTTTCCATCCGCAGAAACATTATGTTCATAATACTTTAGATGGAGATGTGTGTAAGTTTAGTTTGAATACTTATCATAAAAACATCCTACTATATTTATGATACATGTGTTGTTACAAAAGAATCTAATAAAAAGAGTTTAGAGGTTGGATAAGTAAAATAAGATAAAACAATTTAAGAGAAACTGTTACCTTTAATTTGGGTAACTCTCTTTGGTTTGAACCAAAGGACTTCATGAAGTGCCTTATGGATAAATTAAGGATTCTTGGAAAAGGATAGTTATGTAGGGAGATTAATTGGGTAGATTTTGGATGAGCCAAAAGGCTTGAGAGGTTTCTGGAATTGGTTAGAAGTGGTCTCCTTTTATAAGGGAGAGGAGGGGCTCTTTTGGAATGTGTGAAAACATTATTTTATTATATAATTATATTTTGTTTATAATTGTCCAAAAATAATTAATTTTCAAATATAATATGACGCATGGTCGAAATAAAATCATCCCATAGGAATTGGGCAGGTTTTTGATAATATTTTAATCATTATAATCTAATTTATTTCAATGATTTGTTAATGAGATAAACACTGAATCATTAATGTGTCATAAATATCATAACTAATTGGATGTCTAAAAATTAAATAAAAAATACCATGATATAGGAAATATATTTTTCTTTCCAATTAATATTTATAGTCAAAAATATAATTTATATAACCTCATTTAAAAATTAATTTACTAAAATATATTTTCTTTTGTCTTTTTTGCCTTTACTTTAACTTAATTAATCTAAATTGTCATTATCACTTTCAAGTGGCTCAATGGGGTCACAAAATCTACCCAATGATTAAAATGGTCGTAAATGACTCAACCAATAATGTTTGGACACGTTTTAATGAAATTTTGAATTATTATAATATTTGTTTACCTTGAATTACCTTATTTACCTTTAACTGCGGCAAAAAAAGGTCAAAAGATACTATTCACTAAATATTATTTTTATCTTATTGAACCAACTTTTACTTCATTATAACAACCATGTATTTAATATTTTCAAAATTAAATTCACTAAAGCGGTAAAATTTCATTTAAATCCAAAATTTGGTTTTTAACTTCTAATAAGTGGTTTCACCATTCATCAAAAATTAAAGTTTTTCAGAAAAATACCAAACATTCAGCCGAAGCATTATTTGATATTCCAAATTCAGAAATGATGTTTATTCTTACAAAGTTGAAACATAAAATTTTAATTAATTAATTTTAAAATTAATTCTATTTTTTAAAACAAATAGGGTGTTTTTAAGAAATAATAACTATCAAAAGATCGACTATTGTTTATATCCAATTTCAATGTGAAATTAATTCCAATGACCATCATTGGATTTAAAGGTAAAAATATATTCTAATTACACTTTAAAACCAATTAAAAGATAATATATCAATATAAATAAATTATATTAAAAGGAACTTTTGAATCAAAATACAATATTTTCCACTATTCATTAAAAAAATGAACATTATCCTAAAAACTCTATAGAAGATACCCAATGTAAAATTCAATATCTCAAATAAAATGAAGAATTTTTTCAGTAAAATAGAACATATAAAAATGACCAAACAATATTTTAAGAGGGTTCTCCATTAAAAGGCTGTAAATCGACCTTTTGAGGTAAATTATGCTAAAAATTACATTCATTAACTTTTTAAACCTCTTAATTTTATTGGATAAAAGTAAATACATCTAAAAAACATGTATAATCACATTTTAGTGGGTTTTTTTCATTCCCTATGATACAACGGCTGGTGGTTAACTTCTATTTAAAATAATAATATTTTATTATTAGTATGCAACGTATGATTTTTAAGAAACCCGTTGTTGCGTATCTGGTACGCTATTGAACACATCAACCCCATTAAAGTAAAATTAATATTTAATTCACAAACATTAATAAATATGAAATATTACCTATTCATTATTTACCTGGGATGTTACATCCTTCCCCCCTCTTTTGGGAATTAAGTCCTCACAATTTTTTTAAAAATTGTCTCAGAAACATCATTGAACGTCCCACATCAAAAAAAGAGTCAGTAAAACTATCACATTAAAAGAAAGAATGAGAAGCACAAAGGTCACCCAAGATAACACATAGTTGGATTCAATGTAAGAAAACATGTATATAGAGGAGAAAACAAAGGGTCATGTTCTGATGGGGACTGATAGAAAACATGTTTAGGAGAAAGTTAACCATCAGAAAATCACAATCAGGTGATGGGTTAAACGGTCTTTGATTACATAGTAGGAAATGTAAACCAACAACGTTTTTTACATTCCTTTTCATAATTTGGTGGAATTAATTTACTACATAGAATAGGAACATAAGGAAATATACTTACCTTCATGTAGAGTTTCATCCTTTAATATTTTTCTACAAAAAACTGTTCTTTTCTCTAAACAAAAGGCATTCAAAAATACATGGTCACATCAAAAGCACAAGAATAATCTGCTTAAGAATAACATAATCTACAAAAAAGAGGTATATATTTTCCTTGTCATTAGAGATCTACTAAAACTAAAATTGTTAGTGCGAGATCAGATAATACACAAAAAGGATAATCTTTCACAAGAAGAAAAACTATACTAAATCACCAAAAAATTTCAAAATAAACACAAAGATCAACAAAGACTGTTCGATAAACAATTGTCCCTAAAATTCTTCAAAAGTAATCAAAACTATGATTGAAACCCAAATCTCAAAAGGATTTAATTACATAGTCTTCCAAGATAAATCTTATCATTTATCACCACATAAAATTAGTTACTCATAAAATGTCATATTGAAAAGTTATTAACCTAATCACATATTCTCCATGATAGGTTAACTAGTTTCATAAATAGACAATATCATCATATGTTTATAATACAAACATATATTCTTCCAAAATAAATTTCAAACATTATTCAACAATTGAAATCCCATATTATTCTATCTTCAATAGGCATATAGTGTTTCCTCAAAAGAGAGAACATCTTCCACAACATCCTTTATCACATAATCACTGAATCTTTTTTCTATACTATGTATATCCATTCGATAAAACAAAAGATCCAAAAATCAACTTATTCTTGTTCCATAATAAATTTACTAAAATAACAAGTCATACTAACCAGGGACTTCAATTAGGATAGTGGTAGGCGATGCACCATTGTTTCCATTCATTTGTGGGTTAGATTCAAGTAGCCATACCAGATGTGACAGCTTTTCACCCATCCTACGGGTTATCCTTTTTATAAAACTCAAAAATAACCGTAACATATTTTAACCAAAATGGTTTACTTATACCTATCATTTTAATCCAAATTCATTATGACCTCAACATCTTAATACTTGAAGTCTTATTTCACCAATATATGATAAAATAAAATGATCCCCAAAATGAAGAACATCATACCATGATCATGTTGTCCATTTTGTTCATCGTCATCTTTTTTACGTAGGTAGAAGGTCCATGCATTGCAACAATGATTTAGAGATCCTTCAAAAAAAATTTATTCCTCTATTCAAATACCCCTTGTACAACATGGGTCATATGAGTGTTCACAAAAAACAGTTTTGGACAATAATCATGTATGACATAAAATTTCAAAACATCTGATAAAACATGATTTCTATAAAATAATCAGACCTAATTTGAGTTGAAAATTTCAATTAATGGTCATTTTAAAATACCATAGCAATGTGTTGAGATACTATATTCCAAAATAAAATATAAATAGGTTGCAGAAGGGTCTCCTTCTTCAGCACCTTTTTTAAAATCAGAAAATTCTTCAAAATCATGTGATAAGGTAAAATATTTGAAAATGCCTTGATAATATTTATAATTCTTGAAAATATGAAAATATTCTGAAAATAGGATTTTTCTAAATACAACCCATGATCAATGATGATAAAAAGGTATAGTGGAGGTGTTTGATATCTCAAAAAACTTCTTGAAAGTGAGTTGTATTCTTTAAAAAGTTTCACAATCATCCAAACATGACATTGTAATAATTATGGCAAGCATGTCATTAGGAAGAGATAGAAATGTTGTTTGAGATCCTCCTCCTTCCATTTGTACATGAATTTCCATGATCTGAAAAGGTTATAAAATAAGGATTTACCATAAATAAAAGACAAAGGGACTGGCCATGTGTCTAATGAATACTCATAATCCCGAAATTTGCCTAAACCGACCTCTGATACCAACTTTAAGGACCCTGCCTTACACCTTACATAATATTGATTTATATAAAAAATTAACATTGAGGATATTTTCAGGATTAGAGTTTTAGTGAATTTGAACATAACTATTACGCCTCAAAAGATTACATTGTAGACACTTCCTCCATGTATCCATTTTTTTTACAAAACATGAACTCTTGAAAAGAGAGTCATGTCTAGTTCCATGTTTATGACAACATGAATTTTCCTTGATCCCATCCTTGACCCTATTCCACATTATGTCTTGTAAAAAATATTTCATAAACATGGGATGAGCATAAAAATCACAGTAAGGGATACACAATGAAGTAAAACTATTAGTTTTTCAAATCAACAAGTAAAACATGAATACTTTAACATAAGTAATACTTTTTTCCTTTATGAAGTAGTAAATGCTCTTTACTAAATAATAGATAATTACTTACCGTTTTGTAACCAAAATATTACCAAAAAATCCATATAATGAACACATAACATATAAAGGTAACATGTGACATAAACATACATAAATGGAATAACCATATAGTCTACTTCCACACATATCACTAAATGGAATAGCCATACGTCCGACTTCCATACCCAATGCATTGGAGGTTATAACGTAACCACCCGTCCTCGTATTCACAGAACCACCTGTCATTTGGTTTATCACGTAACCACCCATAAAATGTCCATGTACCATCATTACACATAATATATTTAAAATATAAACATTTCAATATCAACGTTTCATTTGCAATCATAAGAAATAATTTTAAGATATTGAAATAATCAATCCATTTTCAAAAACCATTTAAAAAAATAGATTTTTGAATCAAAGTGTCAAATACCACATTGATGATTTTAAAAGAATTATCATTTAAAAAAATTAATTTCCATATAAATAAATCCTTAAAAACCATTTTCACAACATGGACATTTAAGAGAATGATTTAGAATAATAAATCAATAAAACTTTTAAAACTATAATTTATTTGAAGAGTTTCTAAACAAATGAGTTTCTTGAATAGAAATAATTGAGGAGTAACCTATAATCAGAACTTTATAATTTCATGATAATAAAGATATTCATGATATAATATGTCAAAGGACTGTATATACACCATATAAAATTGAATTGGTGAATAATAATAAATAAGTCTAAATGGAATGTAAATTGAGACATAGTCCCTTGCAAAGATGTTATCCTTAAATTAAGGATAAATCGATCAGATAATAATGTGTGAAACATATAAGTACACCCAAGACAAGTGGATATTAAGTGTAAAACAATTAGAGTTCATTCACAAATATTCATAGGATGACAAAAATTAGAAAGTGAAGATCAACACAATGAATGGGAATTGGGTTAAGAAGTTCTCTTACAGATTTGGTAACTTACAAAACATATGCCACATGAAAGAAGGATCAACCAATGAAGATTTGAATACTCGTAAATGAGATTATATTACACAAATAGTACAATCATGGGCATACATACACCACACAAAAGGAGATAGTGGAAAATATAGCAAGAATCACACGGGAATAAAAACAAGTGAGATGAAGACCCCTTACCACGTTTTAATCCAATCAAGTCATATGACCAAAAGTTAATAACCACAAAAATAATCACATAATACCATGAATATAAAGATAATCATGATATTATATATAAATTTTCAGTACCCAATACACCACATGCAATAAATAGGTGGTGAATAATAAAAGTCTCACAGAATTAAAAGTGAGATTAGATATCCCTTACCTCATCTCCGACTTGACTCGATCGTTCTTTAATCTCCGAAATAATAAACTAAAGTTAATTTATAAATTTTTAAGAATATTTTTCAAGTTTATTATTCCTTTTATATCACTTATTACCATGTTATAAACATTATGTAATCATTTAAGTTAATAATGTTTGTTTTGTCGATATTTGGTACATGAGTAAAAATGGACTTCCTATAATTACATGTTGTTCATGTTGTCAAAGGTTCATTATATCCAGAATTACATTAATTATTTAGATATCATATATATCATATATATACAATATATACATGAATTTATAATAGTACATAACATTTAGAGGTATGAAATGAAATGCACCATTCATGGAGACGGTAAGCCGTACGTACGCATGAACGCTACTTTCATTTCTATTTCTTATTTTAAGGGTATTAAAAAATAATGATACATCTGTATATTATAATTCCAATATAATTTCATATATAATATAATATATAATATCATTAACTCCATACTTTATATGTCCCACATGTGGAATTAACGAGTCATATCACTTTGAGGGGGTGGTAGTCCGCACATCCTCTAATGAGATTATCTTGTTTACCCATAATGGAAACCATAATGGCATGATATAAATGGAAATTTGAGATGAATAAAGGAAATATAAAAATAATATATTTCATATATAAATATAGTTCCATCATAATGGCCCCCATGAGAGGCGGTTGGAGATATTTGAACAATCATCGTTTCGTGAGGCGTTAATTTTCAATCCACTGAAACTTTAAGTTCTTCATCCAGAAGATTGAGGTTTGTGTAATATTAGTTCGAATAATTCTCTTAAATACATCCTAGTATATTTTGGATACTTTTTTCGTTACAAAAGAATGGAATAAAAATTGTTTAGGGGTTGGATAAGTAAAATAAAAGAAAATAATTTAAGAGAAACAGTTACCTTTAATTTGAGTAACTCCCTTTGGTATGAACCAAAATAATTCATGAAATTCCTTATGCCTAAGGTAAGGCTTCTTGGAGGGGATGAGGGATGTAGGAATCCTAATTGGTAAGAGGTTGGACGAGCCTAATGGCTTCATAGGTGTGTGGAATTGGTTAGAAGTGGTATCTTTTTATAAGGGAGAGACGGGGCTCTTTAGGAAAGTGTGAATAAAATATTTTATTATATAATGATATTCGGTTTATAATGGTCAAAAGATAATTATAGTTGAAGCTACGATGACTCATGGTCGAAATAAAATCATACAATAGGAATTGGATAGGTTTTGGATAATATTTTAATCATTATAATCTTATTTATTTAAATGATTTATTAGTGAGGTAAACAATGTATCATTATTGTGTCAAAAATATTATAAATTATTTGATGTCTAAAAATTATATAATAAATACCATGATATAGAAAATCTTTTTATATTTCTGATGAATATTTATAGTCGAAAATATAATTTATATAACCACTTCTAAAAATTAATTTTCTAAACGATATTTTCTTTTGTCATTTTTGCCTTTACTTTAAGTTAATTAATCTAAATTGTCATTGTCACTCCCATGTGGCTCAATGGGGTCCCAAAATCGACCAAAATATTCCCATGGTCATAAATGACTCGACCAATAAGGATTATACATGTTTTTAGTTAATTAAGAATTATTATAATATTCATTTTACCTTGAATTACCTTATTTACCTTTAACCACGGTAAATAAAAGTCAAAAGTTACTATTCACAAAAAAATTATTTTCATCTTATTGAACAAAATATTACTTCTTGATAACAACCATGTATGTCGGCTTTTTGAAATTCAATTTTGTTAAGCGGTAAAATTTCATTTAAATCAAAAAGTCATCATTTTAACTACTACTAAGTGGTTTCACTATTCATAAAAAATTGATTTTTTTTAGAAAAATACCAAAAATTCAGCCAAAGATTCATTTTATATTCCAAATTCAAAAAAGTTGTTTATTTTTCCAAATTTAAAAAATAAAAGTTTCCTTAATTAATTTTAAAATTAATTTCCGTTGTTAAAACATATAGCGTGTTTTTAAGAAACAATAACTATCAAAAGATCGACACTTATTTATGTCCAATTTCAAAGTGAAATTAATTCCAATGACCAACATTGGATTAAATGGTAAAAATATATTTTAATAAAACTTTAAAACAATTAAAAGAAAAACTATCCATATAAATAATTTAGATTAAAAGACACTTTTGAATTAAAATACAATATTTTCCACAATTCATTAAAAAAATGTACTTTATCCGAAGAATACCAAAAAAGTTACCCAAAGTAAAATTCAATGTCCCAAATCATATGATAAATTTTATTTAGTCAAATAGAATATATAAAAATGACCAAAACTAGATTTAAATAGGTTACTACATTAAATGTTGGTAAATAGACCTTTTAATGTAAATTATGCTAAATATTGGATTCATTCACATTTTAAGCCTCTATCTTTTATTGGATAAAAGTAAATACGTATAACAAACATTTATAATCACATTTTAGTGGGTTTTGTTCATTCCCTCCAATACAACGACTATGAGTTAACTTCCTTTTAAAATAATAACATTTTATTATTAGTGTGTAACCTAAGATTTTAATGAAACTCGTTGTTGCGTATCGGGTACGTTATAGAACATAACAACCCCTTTAAAGTAAAATTAATATTTATTTCAATAATATTAATAGATATGAAATATTTATTATTCCTTATTTACCTGGGATGTTACAGTTTTGGATTCTGTTTTTCATTTCATATTTTAATTTATTTATTGATTTATGTAAGGTTTAACAATGTTTTTATGTGTATTCAATTGTTTTTTTAAAAACATTGATGAAAATAGTTTTGATTTTTCAAATTTATTGAAAATTTCATTATGGGTTAATCATACTAAGTTTTGTATCAATTTATTAATGGCATAGAATTTTAATGGAATGGAGTTGAATTATAAATTTATAGAAGGTGGTAATTGATAAATAAATCATTCCACAATATGATTTTATATGTACCTACATTTCAAAAAGCATTCCATCATGTTTTACAGTGCCTTATAGGTGACGAGAGGGTTCCCATACCCTTTTCTCTTATTAATTTTAATGTTTAATGTTTGAAAATTTAATTATTTTACAAGTATATAAATACCCCCAATCTTTTTTGGGATAAACCTGATTATTGGTATGCATATACCCTGCATGAAATAAAGGTATGTGATTCCCTACATATAGTTTGACCTCATGTGCGGATAGTTCATTCATTGCAATGCGAATTTCCAAAAGTCACATGTGGGTTATTCAATATTCTTAGGACCTCTATAAAGGCCTGTTCATTTTTATAAAGTATTCATAAGGGTAATATAATATTTTTGATTCTCCTTCATGGGTCTTCAATATTACCCTACTGTAACATTCCCTTCATTGTTATTGATAGAATATTTTTTCCAAAATTTAATTTAACTATTCCAAGTCATCCTATAACCTCCTCTAATAGTTAATTAAATTAAATTATGAGGATTTTTCATATATTAATGAGATTTAATAGGATTTATGATGTTGAGGTATTTATGATTCATCAATGGGTTTTTTGTAAATAAATTAATATTAAATATAATATGAAATTAAGTGGGAATTTATAAATCAGTTTCCTTGATGAGATTTACTATACACTATAAATCTAAAGAGTGATTCTTTTACCATCATTTGGGTTTTCTTCTTATTCCATCAACATCGACTGATCCAAATCATTTTTATTGACTCTATAAAACCATTCTATACATCGTTCAAGCTTCCTTATATTTTTTTAACATACTCACATTATCTTCTCTCTCATGTTCTTGAGCAGCATGTCGTATGCATCGTTCATTTCATATAGGGGATATATTTATTTTATTTTATTTTATGTGTTAGTGTGATTGAGTCATTATATAGTTTAATTTGTCTACATGGGTGAAATTATCCATTAAAACATAACAATTTATAAATCACATTAAATATTATTATTTATAAATCTAGAAATTCATACATATAGAAGAAAAAAATATAGAATAGCATACTATATAATATTCATCATATATGATTTCATATGTTTTTATATTTTAAATATGATTTATATACAATGAATTAGAATATTATTAATATCATTATTAATAATAAATAATGAGGTACATAGAACAAGAACATTTAATAAATTATATTGTATTTTCATCACTTGAAATTACACATAATAAAATATTATTATTCTGAAAACTATTTAAGAATGATAAACCAAAAAATCGCACGCTGAATATGTATTTTTAAATAAAATTCGTAAAATATGATAATTATATGATTCACTATTATATGAATAATATGTTATGGTTGTAAATTTTATCTATCATGGTTTATTGAAGAATTGAATCCTGAATAACTACACGTTATAAAAAATTTACATTTCATGATGCGCGGTTCAAATAAATGGTGGGTTTGTGATCGTATGATTTTTAATGATTTTGTATACTTCCCTTTTTTATTAGATATTTTTCTATCTATTTGATTTGGTTTCCATTTTTTTTTAAATGGTTGCATTCATATAATTTTTTAACAATGTAATGGAGATAAATTTTAGATTGACTTGTGAAAGATGCTCATAATTTGTTTTAGATTCACTACACATACTAATGATCATATAAATAATGTTTATAGATAGTGAATGTTGTTTCTGAGATATTTTATATACTTATTATATATTTATGGATGTGTAAACCATTGAAAAATAAACCAATTAATTCAAATGAAATAAAATTTTTATTACATACTTCAATTAGGGATGAAAAAGAAATTCCTTTTGTATTAGAGGCTTGACTTATTTAATTCCATGGAATTAGTTCCCTTTACAAGTTGAAAAAACATACAGTTAATTTGTATGAGTTATCTAGAATAAACTATATAGTTATTGTAAATTTATATTTCGTTTATAAAATTTATATGTTTAGGAACTTTTTTGATCCAATGGGATTAGAGTCTAGGGAATTAATCATGGTAAATGTTTGTGGTGTCTATATATAATTTACTATATGAAATGGCATGGGAATGAAATGTGCGTAGTTGAAAAAAGCTCATACGGTTAATTTCACCTTGATATTAAATACTTCTTGATGTATTTAAAATTTATAGATGGCCATATGTTATTTATATATTTAGTTTTCAACATAATGAAGTATTTTGACATTATACATAGCTAGTTATTTTGTGATGTGGTGTCCAAGGAAGATTCCTAGATTACCTAGAAAATAATGAAAGGATAAATAAATTAATAATGAATGATGATATTTCCTGGTGTTCATAGATGGTGATGACATTATTCATAATTTCATCATTATAGTTTATTGTGTCATAGAACTAGATTTAAATATTTATTTGTTAATCATGAATAATTAAAAATTTAAATTTAATTAAATAATGATTATCAATGATCTTTTATACATGTTTGAGATCTAGATAATAATAGTAGAAGTTAAATGTCATGTGTGATGGTAGTGATATATGATTCGATGTGTTTTTTTTCATTTAGTGTAGTTATTCTCGATATAACATTTAATAATCTTATTACATTCTCTTCAACACTCAAGATGTCAATAAAATAATAGCAAAATTTTTCAAGGGTAGATGACATCTAGGATGCTAGGGGAATTGTTGGATGAATTATCCTTCTCCACCACTCTCCTACCAAATGTAGTTAGTTTAGGCATATTTATAGCTATAATAGAATATGATATAGGTTTTGTTCATATCCATACTATGATAGATCTCAGTTTTTATATAAATTTTTATGTAAGTTAGTATTCCATGAATTATAGAACATGCCTATACTCATACATGGTAATTATCGATTCAAATTTATATATGGGCATAGGATGTGATGGATTAGAGTGTAATTAATTAACACATTTCTGGTTAGATTATAGGAATACACTTGGTAACAACTTGGATATGATGATAATGACATGTAGGATACACAAGATGAAATAGTTGGGATACTTAAGCATGGGATGTATGATTTTATAATGAAGTGAATTGCACATGATGTATGGAAATGGGGAAAGATAGTTACAATGTATTGAGGAAGTGAGAGTTGGAAACCCTCGTTAAATTATATATTTTTATATAAAATGTTATAACTATATGTGGGATCAGTCAATGCACTCTTTTTATTGTATGCATGATAAGAGAAGTCACCATATCCCACGTGTTTTTCATACCTTTTTTAAAATCTGATCTCGGGAATTATTTATAGGTGGTTTGAAGTGGATCTATTCTGTGTTGATACACATATTGGGCTACTAGATAACTACAATAATCACAGGGCTTCACCTTAAATAAAAAACATGTTCAGAAATGTGGTTTCTATAGTATGGTATCTCATTATGTGTATCTGAAATGTAGATATGTTTGAGTGTAATGCTCTCCAAAACTATATGCTCATGAACAACATTATCCTGGTGGTCATATTAGATACTTATATGAACACTATTTTTTATGAAATCTTATTAGAGTATTAGATTTATATAATGGATGGGTATCCATGGAATCTATGTGAGTAAAAATTGTTTTATTTCTATTATTTGGGAATTACCTGTAATAACTTTTATTAAAATAACTACAAAGGGTGACTCAAAATAGAATTAGAGTCTCTCGGGATACAATAGTGTTTTCAATGGTTCAAGTGGAAATTCTATATCTTGCTTCATCATGTATTTTGGGATAGTGTTGTATTATGAAAAAGACATATAGGGAGCTATAATGGCAATAAAAAAATCTTATTATAATGGTTGGAATAAGATTTTGAGTTCTTATTATAATGGAAGGAATAATATTTTAATTGACATTTACTAATTATTCTTGGTTAATTCCATTCATCTTATGACATTCACTCTTTCATGGAGACATATGGTAATGTGGGAGGATTTCATGCTCCACTATATACATATTAATTTTTTGTGTCTCATATTTTTAATGAATGTAATATTAAGGATAATATTATATCCAATATATGTTTTTGTTAAGGAGTTTGTAATAGATGATTAGGCCTTCAATCTATATAATGGGTCTCCCTCTACCTAGTTGAAATATGTCTTTTCTTTAATAATAAAATGAGGATTCATCCCCAACAATTATTTTTTTACTAAAAATACATGTTATGCTCACTATATGTATATATAATCATTATTATGGTATAGAGTAGTTGGTTCATCATCAAAATGGTTATTAATAATTCATGGAGTCATTATGGTGCTAGTGGGTATTTTTTATCATTTCTAATGATTATTTGTACTTTTAGTTTCAATTTAAGTTGTAATAATTTATTTTTGAAATTATATATAGTGGTACCTTTTATCTTTTATGAATTTGATTTTGGATAGTGGTTTTATTTCTTATCCCTTATTACATAAAGATATATTGAGGATATTTCATGTCATATGTGTTTTTGATATACCAATAGATATTTTCTCCAAAGAGTTTGGCTATAAGAGGTGGTATTTGATTGTTATTATCTCCCTTTCTTCATTACTAGCCCATTGGGGTAACCATCAGTGGGAGGGGGTCATGAAAGAGTAGTATAGATTCTTATGGTTAAGAGATATGGTGGATATTAGAGTTAGGAATTTTTTATAATACATGGCTTGTTATGGAATGAATATTAGTTAGGCTAGGTATGTTCAACCAATAAGGGAGACCAACTAGGATATGGGATTTTAGGATCCTCTAGGATAGGATGTAAGGTCATTCAAGCATATGACATGAAATATCCTTGAGAGAGTGAATTGGTTAGGGGAGGTGGATACAACAATTATTTAAATTCATTTTTATAAGTATCAATGTGTTTCTCTATATATGATGTTGATTTGTGGGTCAAATCAATATTGGTTTCATTTATTCCTCATGCATCTTGAAGATTAATATGTTATATGCGAGAAGATGAGAGATCACGTGAAGGACGATTTTCTATCATCTACTACTATGGTGACTTTTCATTAAGATATGTTTACCCAAATTTTGTGGAGTTCTTATGCCAATGATTTAATTTCACAAAATAAGAACCTCTAAAATTATGCATCAATATTTTTCTTAGTAACGAGTCTTATATTGTAATTTTTAAGATTCATTTCCTCCTAAGATCCAATTCAGGTTTACCTCATTTATGATGAATTAATTTCTTGAGGTATTATAAAAGGAATAGGTTATCAAAAGAAAAATGACTAGGATAGTATCATTATTATATGGGAGTCACCAAAAATATTTATGGAGTAAAATGGTGATTGGTTCATAGTTACATGGTCAGATGAATAAAGTTTAATCTATAAGGAGCCAGTTTCAATTTTCACCAACTCATTTAATTGGTCTGAGGAGTTATGAAATCCCTTCTAATGAGTTTGGTTTGATTTTATATTATTTAAGATGTCAGTAGAGTGTATACATTGAAGTGGTCATCATTAGGCATAGAGAGTCTATGGATCTCATATTGGTCAGATGAATGCATTCATGTTTTTAGTGATAGATAATTCATACATCAAGTGGGGTATTATTTTACTATTTTATAATTGGTTTTAGACCTTTATGGATTCAAGATCTATGGACTATTTATGAGATTTATTAACTTGAGGATAAATTAATATTATAGAATAATTATTAAGTAATGGTTGTATTCAATGTAGGCAATTGTGGACGACATTAGTAGGCACATGATATTCATTAATGATGATAGTCACCATGAAATTCTTATTGGTGAGTGAGCCCCGCAAATAGATCATTGAATAGTTTATTCTCTATTATATCAAACAGATATGTCGATTTGGAGTTCATAATATTTTCATCATTTATTATTTCCAAGTGTTTCAGATGAATACCATGATGTCTTACCCAATGATGTTGTGATGAAACCCCTTAATGAGATATTGTGTTTGGGATAAAACTATAGCCGAATTTTTCTCTTTTATCTATGTATTCAAATTGGATGTTCCCCTTTTAACCATGTTATCTATAATTTTTTATTGATCACATCATTTAATGGGGATTAGTTTGGTTTACTATAACAACATGGGGTGCTTCAATTCTTCTTATGATGTTTGAAGCTGTGACTCTATGATTATGTGTTTATTTTTTTTATTAAGGTGATGGTTCAGAACCACTATCCTATCATTTGGATTGAATAAATATTAGACATGTTATTTGGAGAAATATGGTTTTCTAATTTTGATATATAGTATTAATATCATAATATTTGAAGTTATTGTAAGGATATCCTGGTGACTACATTTCAATGTCAGTATTTTCATTAAGATTTTCTTGAAATATCATTCACAGTTATAAATTTTATATCCATTTTCATGATATTAATCAATGTAGTATTCAATGAGTTTTGGGATAGGTTCATGGTTTCCTTTATCAAAAACATATTTGTGTACTTGACGTCACACGAATTAGTCATGGATCATTTGTGATATATTTTGGGATTTTTTTCATTCTCATCAATAATTCTAGATGATATCAATGTAAAATTTCTCTTCCCATAATTATATTTGATGGGGTTTATAATATATTAGAATGTATTAATCATATATCGTATATTGATTGAGTTATTTGTTTCTTTGGTATCCCCCACAAATATTTTTTTTGTGATGTTTCCTTGTTGATGGTAGCTATTATTCACAGTTCATTATAGATATATCCATTATTGTGATTTATAATATATAAATCAAAATAAATGATTATGAATTTGTTTAGGTTGACTTATTATATGATTCTTTTTAATATTTTATTGAGATTCTAGTCATTTTTGTGATTATTAATCATCTAGGTGATGACATTTTATTCTAGGACTATTTCAATGATTTATTTCATGGATTATGATTTGTGTTGATATGGTCATGGGTTATAATCCAGTATCATTATTCCCAATTATGAAATAAGGAATGTAACTTCGTTTCTGATGGTCATTATCTATCTTTGGTAGTGTTCTCTTTTATGTTGTTGTAACATTATCACATCAGTGAACATTTTTTCACCCCCATAGATCCTAGGATTTTGAAGTTTGTTTTCTCCCCAATGTGACATGAATCTATAGATATGACACATGATGGTTTTATTTTTTGGATAAGATATTGAGAATTATGATAAAAAAATAAAATGTTATTTAAAACACTATATCATTAAGGTATTAGGTGTTGGTTTGTGTGAGTCTTGAGAGTCATGGTGAGTTATAGAGGAGTTGGATGTGTCGAACCATGTAATTTGAGTAGTTAATAGAATATGTAGTCTTTATAAGAATGTAGAGTAATCATATTTGGGGTAGAAAGTGGAATTATTCTTGTTAGGGGATAATGAGGTAGGCATTTGGAACAATCTCTTTCATCGTCATGACGCCATGTAGGGATGGTCTGAAGAATGAAAATATCAAATATTTCTCTTATGTAATCATTTCACTCTATCATATTTGAATGATGAGTTTCTCTAGGATTTTTTAAATTCCAACATGGTAGTAAATATTGATGTGGTGATGATGTATCATACTATGTAAGGACATTCTTGGTTCTCTGTCATCAACAATTCTACTGAATAGATTTTTACTTGATTTTTGGTTTTCCAGAGAGTGAAGGTTCACCAGCATACTATTGGGGATTGCATCAGTATCTTGATATTTCCTAGTAGAAGTTCAAGTACATCATGATAGAAATAGTCACTAGTTTAAATAGTGATCAAAATATTTATGATGTTATATGAGTGATCACAGACTATTTATTAGATCTATCTCACATATTTCTAATAAAGCACTTGATCTCAATAGAGGTCTTATCATGATAGTATGTGGAATAGATTGTGAAGATTTATGGTTTTCCAAAGATTATTAACTCTAATTATGAACCAGGTTTTACCAATACTGTGTAGAGAGGTATCTCCTATGATTTAATCCCTCCATTATTATTTATTATTAGTTTTTATATGTAGAAGGATGTTCATATTGAGAAGACGATCTCTACCTTAGAGTAAATATTTTATGTGTCAATTATATTATTTAATGGTATATCAGTTACGTATATACCCTTGGGGGAATTTTTATATAAAAATATTTATCATTATACTACTAAAATGAACCTATTTCAAGGCATTTATAGATTACATTGTCACCGTTTTTATAGATATAGGTTACAGATTTATTTTTTCATGCACTAAAATTAGGTAAAAGTGATATATAGAAGGTATAATTGATCTATAGGTGAATTAAAGAAGTTTTATATCAATAGTAGTCCACGTTGACCAAAAAAGTACGTCTATGATGTTTTATATTATAAATCACATGTTACTAAAGATGTGTCTTCCACATGTGTATTGAAGGTTTAGTATATGAGATAATTATTAACCAATGTGTATTGGACCTTTTGAGTTGTTAACATACATTAAAGATATAGCTTTTCCGTTAGTAACTCCCATTTGATGAGTTATATTATAGATTTCTTCCATGAATAATGAATTCACTATTAAAATCGTCCTGATTTCCATCTCATAAATTAAGGATAGTTAGATAATGATTATGGTGAAACATTCCTGGAAAACTTCTTGAAATTCAGGACCATTGAAAGAATGTGTTCTATAAGAATTCCATTTCGTTGGTCTCTGTCATGTGATGACATGGTAGCATAAAAGAGAAAAAATGGGAGATAGATTCATATATGTGCACTCAATACCATTAATTTTTTGGAATTCTTGTTTGGTTCCCCTCTCTAATGATATGTCTTTTCGGCCATATAATTTTTTGATATCGTTTTGTTTACTCGATGTGATTCTCATTTAATGAATTTTTCATGTTATAGTGGTATGTATTCTAGGATCATATTTTAGAAATTTTTTACTAGTTTCTGGTTTTATTATTTGTTAATTGGGTGAGATTTCTATGTTTCAATCAATGAAAAATCATTGATAGGTATCTAAGAGGGTGGTTGGTTGTTCCCCTTTCATTTATTCATGGTTTTGTTTTAAATTAATTAGGATTATTAATATATAAGTGGTGATTGATATAAGGTCCTAAATTTATAAAACCCTTATTTTGTTTTTTAAGGCTTAGAGGTCTCAATTGGTTTGCAGATCATTTTTGGTAATTAATTTATAAATTTAGATAGTGAAAATTTAATTTATATTCATCATTATATAAGTACACCGTCTCGTATTTTGCAAATCTAGAATACCCACAAAAGTTACCCTACCTAACATGGAGGTATGTTTAGTCCCACATATATGTAGTCAGCATGTGTGGGTATGTTCTTTCATCACGTGTAGGTTATCGATGTTTTCTAAGGGTCGCATGATGTTACATTGATCCTCTTGTTAAGGTACTGCGATTTTTCCATTCATTGCATGAGGGTGTGTCAATATTCACATGACCTATATAATGGGAAACTCTCGTATCTAACTCTCAAATTATGGTATGATAACATTTTATAGTATCATGTGTAGTTCCTCAATTTTACCCAACTCTGACATTCTAATCCTACTTATAGGATGCATATTTTTCCACAATTGATTTTTTTCCTTTCTAATTCATCCTTTAATGTCTCTAAATTAGAAACAAAATAAAAATGGGAGTTTATTTATGTTGAGGTTATTGAATCTGATTTGTGTCTTCCTTATGTTTAATATTCCTTAATATGCCAATTAGGAAGTTATATTGGAAACAAAATTAACTATGAAATTAAAGGGTAGGATATAACATAGTTTCCCATAATATACACAAAAATGATTTTTTAAGAGAGTATTTTTTTTATTTGGGATTACTTATTATTCCTTGGAGAATAGGAAATAAATATCTTTTAAATCATGTATATAGAATCCTTATGAAAATATTTTGGTCTTGTATTTGTTTTTATCTATATTGGGTGCATCCCCTTCTTTATCTTGTTATTGAGTAGCAAGTCACATTAATATTTACTTATGTGTTGGGTATCTGTTACTTCTACTTTATTTTATGTTGATGTTTTATATACTTATTCTTTTGTATCATTTTTCTAAATTTATATGATTGAAATATGAATTTTAATTCACTAGTAATCACATTATGGATGATTACATAATAATATTGAAAATCATACCATAAGAAGAAGAGACGATATAATCACATTTTATTGAATATTAATATTATATTTATTTTGATATTTGATGATTTGAATTTAGAGTTATTTCACTTGTTGTGGAATACATTTATTATTAATATAATTAATTTAAAACTATGGAGATAAAATAAGAACACATGATATATTATTACTTTTTTTGTAATGGGAAATTGCACGTAATATAATATTATTATTCTAATAATTTTCTATAAAAGAAACACTTAATTATTTCATGTATATTACTTTTTATTATATCATAGTATATAAATTATATAATCACATGATGTGTTATTATCTATTTAATATTTTGTTATGAAAACTATTTTTTATTTCAGTTATTTTAGAATTGAAATGGTAATTATCTCATGATATATATAATTATTATTTCATGATATAGAGTTAATATAAAGGTATGGGTTTGTGATCATATTAGTTAATCTTATTTCCTGATATTTTCATATTGATATTTTATAAGATAGTGTGATATTTATTTTGAAATGATTTCATTTTTTTCATTTATCATTGATAAATTATTGAAACAAGTAAACAACCTAAAGCCATTAATATTAAAAATGATCATTGAAAGTGGACCAGAATAACTTATTATTTCTCAATAAGATATTTCTTTCATGGAAATAATAATTATATCTTATTATCCTCAATTAAATGTTGTTGATATATACTTACAATAGTTTTCATTATAGATAAATCGTATTCCTAATAAAATGATTAATTCAATGTGGAATTTAAATGTATTTTTTCAATTGATTTTTTTGGTGCTAAAGGAGATCTTATTTGTTTGGATAAGGCTTGGATATGTCAATTCGATGTCCATGGATCATTTACCAATGTGAAGAAAATATAAAGTTATTATTTATTTGTTCTCTAGGATGATTACACACTAGTTGTGACATGATGTTCTATTGGTAACCTTTTAATGGTTGGGAAACCTTTATAGGAAATGTTCTAAGATCACTAGGCTATTGTGATGGATGATAATGGTGACGGAGATATATAATGTACTATGAAAAGAGGTTAGTTAATGACACTGAGGCGGTTGGTACGATTTTATTGTGAGGCATTATCAACACTATTTAATATTTCTATATGTTTTCTTATTGGTCGGATAACCAAATGTTTTTTGTAAGATAATATTCCATAAACTCATAGTAGTTTGAATCAATGTTTGACTGATTAATCATTTAGTGGTATCTTTGGATGACTCCATTAGTACCTGAACAAAAATAAAATGATAATTTAACTATTAAATTAATGGGTTCTGTTTACAGATGGCGATGGAAAACATGAAAATATAAACAAATAAAATTTATGGGTCTCAAGGAACTATCAAAAAAGGATATAGTGTTAATATTTAATATTGATGAAGGTAAATTGGTTAATGGTTTTTATTAATTTATGATGAACTGTTATTATTTTATTATTTTTTGATTTATCGTCTTTAGCAAAGATAGTTTGGATTCATGTGTATCATTAGCAGTAGATGTGTCTATGGATGGTTAATTCCCTTAGTGTGATTGTGAGAAGTATTACATTATATTTTAATAATTTTGAATACTTCTCCGCCCATGTAGGTGGGGAAACCAGCATCACAATATTTTTTTTGGAGTTTTATTTATCATCTACGAATGGGAGGGAATTGATGGTGGATTTCTAATTCTCACCTTCTCTCCTTTTAAACTATAGTGGGTGGTCATATTCCGGGGTATATATGCTTACGTCATTGGATGGTTTACTACTCATGTAATGAGTTATATACGTTTTATAATGCATTTGTGTGCATGATATATCAATTTGAGGTATTTGACATACGTGGATTCAGATGTGGTGGTTAAGGATTCCTATGGGTGTACATTCATGGGCTATGATGGATTGACGTTTAATGCATTTACATGGTTTTTAGTGGATTTTATTAATAAACTTGATTATTTATTAGAAATGATAATGATGACATGTGGGGATGCACATGATGTATAATGATTGTTATACATAACCATGAGACAAAATATTATATATAGGATGGGTGAGTGAATGATGAGTGGAATTGGGGAGTGGTATCGATACAGATATGGGGAATTAGAAGTGGGGTACCATTATTTATATATATTTTTTGATATATAATGGTATATCTCTATGTGTTACATGGTGAGTGATCTATAGAGAGTTTGAGAAAATAGTATTACCTATTTAGGTGGTGGTTTTGTTTCATTTATTTATTCATTTTCCATTAGTATGGTTCCTTCACATGTTTTCTTAAGAGGTTTCTGGTAGGATCATATAAACTATACATGTTATACTTTCCTTATATATATATATATAAATTAGGTACATGAGAGTAGTTTAGTGATTATGATAGAGTAACTAGTTCTAGGAGTTGTTCAGAAGCTGCTGGAGCTTTGTGGTAACTTCTAATGATTTACTTTTGGTACGTTTAATTTATTTTAAACTTGTATTAGTGACTATATAATATTAAATATAATGGGTTTATTTCATTATTAACATATTTCTATTTGGTTATTGGTTTCTCATTTTATCTATTGTTCCTTAAATCTATATTGATGGTAATACCTCACATGTGTGTGTTTTTTACCCTCGGTCCTAGTCAATAACTACTGGCCTAATAGAGGAAGGATTCAAGGATTATTTTCTCCCTCTTATAATTTCTAGTATAATAGGGGTACCTTTGGAGGGAGGGAGTCCTGAAATATTCTATAAATATAAATATTTAAATTTAAGTGGTTTAGAAAAATTGAATGAAAATTTAATTTTCATGGAATAATTGTATTGGATAACTATTTGTTTCAGATGATGTTTTCATTGAAAATCATATTCATTTGGAATTTCAACAACTAGTTCTAAATTTAATTATAATTTACTAGAAATTTATTTCAAAATATGATTATTAAAATTTTCCTTAAAAAATAATTTTCTTATCCCATTTATATTTATTTTACAAAATATTGTCTGGAATTAATTATACCAGGAAAACAATGGATTTATTATTTTTTGATTGGTTAAAACCCTTAATAATGATTTGGGTAAACTGAAATAATATCCAGTGAGTTTATGTAGAAATATCATAACTATAATAGTTTTAAAAAATTATATATGCTTATTTATGCAATATAATATGAAATTTTTAATTTTGATGGATGATGTTTAAATTATTTCTGGTCTACGGATGTTCTCTATGGTTGGTGATTATTTTTATAATTTATTTAATTCAAGTCCTGTTGTTTAATTTTATTGTTACGGGATATTATAGATAAGAATTCATAGTGTTCAATTATGTTTGGAATTTTAAGAGATTAGATATAAATGAAATTTTATTACAATATCATGCTATTTTGTTTAACTTCTTTTCTTTAAACTATAGTGTAATTATAATGATAATGATATTTTAAATTCAATAAAATAAATAGAAGAATGTATTATGTGATTTTTTATTGTGTTTGAATTTAATTTTTATCAGGAGATTATTCAAAGTGTTTAATAAATAAGACTTAAGTTAATTTCAAAACCAAATATTCATTTATAGTCATATATTGAAATGTTGATGAGATAAAATTGTAGTGATATTAATTTATATAAATGTGAATTAACAGAATTATGGGATCTTGATGCCTAAAAAATTGTATATTAAGTGCCCATGCCAATTTATCATTTATGGTTACATGATTATATTTTGATGGAAATGAATTACTCTGGAATCTTTTAGTCATATTGGGGTCATAGATTGGACAAGTTAATGCATTTGATATCACATCATGGTTTCACCCAGTCCATCCCCAACTAGATTTAACTACTTATTTATATTTGATTTAATTAATCGCGGACATTTGGCTCCTAAATGACCATATATCGAAGATTATAATTTAAATGACTAATGACTTCTTATCTTAATAGTTTCACTAATACACCTAATTTCCATCCAATGGAGATGTTTTATAATTTTTCTAGGAATCATTATGGTTCATCATTATTCATTACTCCATCTATTTTTAAAATAATTTCATTAATTTCATCTTTGTATTGGTGAATCTATTTCCATTTCTCAATGATCCTCTAGCATGATGCAACATTTTTGGTATATATCGATTATGTTTTAACATAATGTCAATTACACTTCATATGAACCATCAAGAAATGAAATATATTTTTTATTATTCTTACCTCCTCTCCAATGCTTCTCATAGACCTCCTATGGTTTCTTAGGCCCAGGGAAAAATTTTTTGTTCTAGTTATTGTAATATTGTCCTATTATAATGTTCATTGTTCACCTCCACTATCACATTCTCATAATTAATAACCATCAACATTGTACCCCCAACACCAACCATACATTTACAAAAATAAACTAATTCACATTTTTCATTGGTGATGACTATCGAATATTAATTGACTAAGAATTTTAAAAAAAAAGGTGCTTCCCTCTATATTCAAAAAGTATTCCCATTATAGGACACTCAGTCTATTCCAAGTGAATTTTTTGGCATTATGATAAAACAATATTCCTTAGGTGATAGAACTACCCCCATTGACTATGATTATACATAAATTATTCCTTTAATTTAATCTCAAATTGTATAATTCTCATCATAGTTCTCCTCCTCTGTAGACCCAGTATTACTTGAAATACTTTATTGGTGTTTATTCCCTTCAGTAGTGGTTTTTAGGGTTAAATTTTTATCCCAATGTTTTGTCTATTAAATTTCATCCAATATTAAAATATAGTCCATTTTTTTAATAAAAAAATATTGTTTTTGAAGTTTTATATGAATTAATACTTAATAGTGGTATTATATTTTTAAATAAGGATATTATTATGTTGATTTTATTGGGTGAGTTTAATGTGAATGAAAATAAAATTAATTGATTGGTCTTTATAAAATATAAATGATAAGTATAAAATTATATCATGGTATAGATTGATTAGACTATGGTATTTTTATTAAAAATTTAGTTTAGTGTCATATATTTCTTTTGCCATTTATAGTATGTTTTGGATTGAAATAAAAATACATCATTCATTTTTATTAAATGAGAAACATATTAGTAAATCAGGATTCAATCAGTAATATTTATGAAGTTTCTTTAATTATTAAAAATAAATTTTCTTGTTTTTAATTATAGGTTTGATTATATGATTTGTTTAGTGGGATTTCGTAATTTAATAATTATTTTCATATATAAAATATTTCATTAAGTGGGATAGTTTTTGAGATGGTCTATTTTATTCAATAATTTTAAAATCAATGATCATTTAAAACACTATTAAAATATTATTTGATTAATAGATAAGACATTGGTGAAAATTATGTAATTTTTATTTTTTTTGTAATTTAATTATGAATGGAAATGATATATTGATTCATGGATCATTAAAAATTAATAAAATTTTTATTGTGGGAAATAGTCATTATTCAGTGTATTTAGGACTCAGAATGTTGTTTGTAACAATGGGGTGCCAGATTCAGAAAATTTTTCATTATATATAAATTTTATATTTTTTTGTGAATTTTATAAAAATATATGAATTTTATAGACAATGATTATATTTTAAACTACGATTGATACGGTAGAGGTTGAAAAAAAGCAATTCTTACAGTTTTTAACCATTCACATTTAATATTCAGAATGATAAAATATATGGGTAGTGTTCACAATATTTGGAGTGGGATTTTCAAACTATCCTAATAACCATTTATGTTTCATATATCTGGAAATTCATATTAACATCCCTTACATTTTATTTGAATCCTCTTGATGATTTAGTGACCTTAAAATAAGTTCAATAGAGTTTTTCAATATTAATGTCCATAATTCATGATTTAGCTATATAATTTTACTTCATCATAAAATAAATTTATCTTTATGTAATGTGGTAATCCTCTAGATATGGGATAATCACATCAAACATGTTTCTAGAGTTCATAAGTGGTTTCAATGATTTTATATAATTCTTTCCATATAAATGTTTGACAATTTTAGTCATTATAGTGAAATTCAAATGTAGTGAAGGGTAGGCCATTATAATGGATAAGTTATTCCTAAACCCATCTATTTTTCTTTTTCCATAAAAGTGTTTTGTGTCTTCCCCCTATTATTTAAATGTTTTTTAATTGAAAATATCTATTTTTTTAATATTTAAGTTTCCATTATGCAAATCATTTTCCCTACGTAAAGGTGTATCCCATTACTCATACATAGCTTGGATATTGGTTTGTTGTGTAAGCCTACTACATATTTTTATGTGCGTTACAAATATAGTTCTTTCATTAAAATAGTTAATAATGGATATATATTTTTCATGTTATTTTAACATATATGTTATATATTTAATCTCCCACAAACAATGGAAATTATAATTCATAATCTTGAATAATTATAGTTCAATCATTGAGTGAATATAGATCCATGTCTCGTGCCAGGGGTGCATCTCTACTGTACTGTTAATTATCATCACGAATTTAATTTACATATATTTATAATAGTTTTTATAAAGGTATATAATAATAAATAAATATATATATATATATGTGTGTGTGTTTCTCATCAGAGACATTTTTATAAAAGTAAATCCCAATATCACATGACAGTCTTGTATAATGGTTATTTTTAATTAACATAAAGTGAACTTTTCATAATTTGATATCATGTAAGGATATATCCAAGTTGTTTCAGGGTACAATGCGCATTCATAAGGGTAGAAACTAGCTCACATTGGATTAATTGTGTTGGGGTATTTCATAAGTTAAGGCTTATGATCTTGTATAATTATAATGGATTTATCTATTATTTCATATCTTATTTCTCTGAATCATAATGCATTATATTTTTATGAAAATATAAACTAATAATAAATAAAATTCAAGGATTTTGTATTTTTTATAAATGGAATGAATCTTATAATTTATTTTATGAAAGATTTAGATGGATGAAAAATGGAAATAAATATATGATAGATTAAAATTAATTAAATAAGAAAATATTAATTAATAATACAGAAATTTTGAATAATATTAGAATATGGTATTTTTTTTAAAACGAAAATTTTAATCATTTAGGTTTTCTTGAGTTTTTCTATGTATGGTAAATTTAAGCTTCATTAATAAAGCCCAATGAGTAAATATAATCTGCTTGAGTCTTCTCCCACGATATTCACAAGCCATGTGAATCTCTCTCGATCTCTCTCTCATTGTTTCTTAAAATACAATTTAAAGATATTTTTGGGTTTGGGGATTTAGTATATTTCTCTATTATTTTTTATAAAACTACAATGTTACTATCAAGACTCATCCCTCGAGGACCATGTTGGGACTACCACAATCTTGCCTTACATAGTCCAAGGGTGGACGACAATCACCCGAAAGGCATATCCCTAAAATGGGAAGTCAATTCCTATAAACCTATACACACACATAGTAGGTACACAACAAAACTAATTCCCATAATAAAATAGCTTAAGTGAAAGTGTGAATATAAATTAAGGGGATAGTATACAAGCCCAAATAAAATAGGCAATAATAGAGAAAAATAGATAACATATGATGAGATCATCCACCAATGATCCTACTAGGAGGGTAGGTATAGGTATTGAAATCCTAGGATGGAACCCAACTCTCTAGGTCCACACTCTCCTCTGCGCTAGGGATTCTTCCCATCTCCACCGCCACCACTCCAACCCTCGCCCACCCTCACCCCACTAGCTGTGAAGTTCCTTCTCTGGAACTCCTCCTCTTCTCTCCTTCTTAACCCACTACTCTTCTCCAGGCCTCGTTTGCTCACTCTCAGCGACCATGGTTCCTCATCTCATCACCTTCGGCTTCCCTGTGTTTCTTCCTCTGTGGTCCTATTTTCCGCTATCACTCCGTTAAAGGTGCTTCGGTATTCCTGAAATGGATGAAGTCATCTTTAGTCTCCCTCTAACCAACATCATCTTATTCAGTCTCCCTCGAATCGACAACATGTTCTTCGGTCTTCTTCGTATCGATGGCATCATCTGCCTAGGTTGCCTCACTTCTACTTTGATGGTCCCTAGTTCTTCCGCGTCGTTGAAAATACCTTCGTTCAGATCCCTCGGTCACTTGAACCATTTCTCTGACCTTACGTTCTTCTGGTCTTATCATGGTTGTATTTTCAGTGGGGTTTATAATGGGGTTTGGGGATGTGTGGTTCGATGACCGTCAATGTTCCGGGCACGAGCTCCTCGACAGTGTATTTGGTTTTTTCGGTTTTCGCCCTCCTGGTATTATTGAAGGATTGTATGATTCTTCCTAGTTGATGATATATTTGATGATTGTTCTAGTGGTGTTGTGGTTTAGGATTGGTTTCGATGTCGACGAAGAGTTTTCTCTCGGAAGCGACGTTGGGGACTTCTCCTCGATGATGATGGTCTGCAACAGTTTCATTCATCATTGATTCTAGTGGGCTCCATGGTGATGATGTCGGTGTTCTTGGAAATGATGGGGGTCTGCTAGTGTACATTGATCAGCTGGCTTTGATGTCAGTGTGTGCATATCAAGGTGACATTAATAGCGGTGTGATGATTTTTTACTGCTTTTTAATTTTCATTTTTAACGGGTTGTTTTGGTGGTGGTATTGTCAAATCTATGTGTTTTTTATGGTATCATTGTAATTTTGAAACAAGATGCATATGATGGTTATGGCACGGTGAATATTTGTGTTTCTTATTTTGAAATTTTTCTATGTAATGGGTGTTTGACGATGTTGTGTCTGGATGTTTGAGGAATGGTGTTGTAGGTTCTCACATATGCTTAAAGTGGATTTTCAATAAAATTAAATAAGTATTGTGGTGGAGGGTAGTTACAGCTCGTCAATGCGACTTTCTCTATCAATCAGACACCTTTGTGCACCGTCTAGTCCAAGCTCCCAAAACCTTAGTCGAATTATTCAATTGTCTACGCAAGACACAACAATGTGCAGGAAAATCCCATGCATGGGTGAGTATAACAATACCCAGAAGGGACCCTGATACCCTCAAAGGCCTCTCAGAATTCCATAAAATAAAAATCAGAAATCACAATCTCAATCACAAAGCACAGGGAAGGAATCGACACAAACCAGGTATATAACATAAAAAACAAGAATAAATATGTTTAGTCAAGAAATTTAGATAATTTCATTCGGTTGAGAGGATTTTTCTGGTTGACCGTAAAAGGACATTGGGTGTAGATCTACAGAGTATCACAAGGTGCGGACCCATGGAGGATCACTAGGTTCAGACCGACGAAGGATCAGTAGGTGCAGACACATGGAGGACCACTAGGTGCCGACCCATGAAGGATTGTTAGGTGCAGATCCGTAGAGGATCGTAAGGTGAAGTCCCATGGAGGATCGTTATGTGCTGACCCACGAAGGATCACATGGTGCATATCCACAGGGGGATCTCTAGGTGTAGACTCATAGAAGATCTCTAGGTGGAGACCCACCTAGTATCGCTAGTGTATACCCATGGATGATCCCTAGATACTAACTCACAGAGGATCTCTAGTTGTGTGCCAATAGAGGATCGCTATGTGTGGTCCCACAATGTATCTCTAGGTGATGAAAAATAGAGTATTGTTATTCTTTCTTCCCATCACAGTGAGCCACTGGATTCCCTCACATAGTACGTTTGATTCCAGAGGATCTGATCCATAAGCCATTGGAAATATTAAAACTACCACAAATTCCCAAGAAGAAATAACTCGATGAACTATCATTTCATAAGGGTTCCAATGCAACAGATAGTGGGTCCATCAGATACTTGATATTTATGTTATATACAATTTTGTAACGGGGGCCTGGTATGATTCGAGTCTGTTCCATCCCAGACATACTCCAAATTTCTCCCAAACCAATGTGGAGTATATCATAATAACCACCTTTACCTAAGGGTTCTGTCACGGTAGACGGTTCGTGAAACAAACGTCTGATTTAGGAAAAATACCCCTTTAATCAAAACTAGACCATGAGTGGGTCTGGGCCCACCATCTCATCATGGTGGTCAGCTCCCCTCCAGAATGACTCAGTCGTTCAGGCTCCTCCATCTGCGGAACCATTTGGCACCCCTCCGCCTAGATGGTCTGTGTGGATCATTTTTCTGTGGGACCCATGGTGTGTGGGTCCACCCTCCATAGTGGCTTGGAGGTGTGACCCCATCTACCACGCGCCGCCACCATCAACACATTGGTGATGGCCGGCCACCACCATCGTTTGTTGTGGCCCTTATGTGCACCACCACCTCCTCATGGTCAAAAACAGATGGCTGCCACCGACGGTGTTTGGGCGGGCCACCAGTGAAGCGCCAGTTGTCTGATGTTCTTCCAGACTGTGCCTACATGTCTTCAAAGAAATCTCCATCATTGCGTGGACCCCAGTTCCATCTTGATGCCTTGTTGGTCAATCGACCATGATGAACACAATCAAGAAATAGTGTCAATAAGTCTGAGCCTTGTATAGTTTTCCTTTTGAACTTCACATTAGAATTATGACATGGAAAGGGGTTATATATCATCAAGAATAGATGAATCATAAAACTCGTAAAAATATAATAAATAAAAACCACTACCATGAATTTTTTGGAAGAAGCTGCAGATCATGAAGAAGGTTATACGTCCAAATTCGTATGCCGGTGTTCTCCATCACCCATCAATTTCTACAAAGACCATCGATGCTCCATTCTACATTAGTGAAAGGCTTTTCCGGCACATCATTAGAGGTTCCTCCAATGAGAGACAAAAACCCATGTCTGTGTTTTTTATTAAATAAATGAAAAACCTCCAACATTGGATCATTATTACAATTCAATAATAAATCATTATTAATGAACCAAATAAACCACAAGTGATTCAGTTACACAATGAGGGATTCAATTCATTAAATGGACTATGTTTATTGCCTGACACAACAATGCTATCCTAGCATTCAACGCTAAACTGGTTACAAAAATAAATAAATTAACTCATGGAGTTATTTTTTTATTTTTTTGTAAAGTCCAAAACATAAACATTTCATCCGTCCCTTGCCAGTAAATGTTATTCATTTCCAAAGTGAATCCTATCCCTAAAAATTAAATTGTTCTCTAAAATTTTTAATTCGAGCACCGATTCAAAATATAGAAATTTTTTCTCACACATTTTGTGAAAGTACCTTAAAAATGTTAAAAAATTGTTAATAGTCACCCTCAACCCATTCTGGTCAATGATAAGATTTTTACTATGGGGAACAAACCCCCATGAACTCAATGGTACGCTTGGATTTTTAATCTGAGATACCACTTAAATGTTTAACGGTTTTTAAAAATAAAATAATTTCCACAAATTATTTTCATTATGGAAAAAACATACTTTTATGGTTGGCCTGTGCTGGCTATTGTCATGTTCCTCCTAAGGAATGCATACCTTCCTGAGTTCTGTGATGGTATTGTATTTTAATCTAAGTCACCATTCATATGTTATAAGAATTTGAAGAGTAAAAAATAATTTTATTTATTTATTTTATTTATTATTATTTAATTTTGGGTTTTCTCACTAGAGGACTATGGAGAATTAACATAAGTCACGCCTAGGGTAAACCTACCATCGTAAAATGCAACATTTCCTTGAATTTTTTATCTAGGATCTCCTTTATGTTTTATTGTACTTTTTCAAGAAACTTTTTCATCCGTTCTAATTAAATCTTAACATATTTTGACAGATCATTTCACGTACTCCAAGCATCATAATCACTTGCTGTGATTTTCACAAACTAGTAATAATTACAAAAAATTAAAAAACATGGAATTCTAGGGTCTTTACATCCTCCCTATCATAGGTTTTTATGTCCTTGAAAGCCACAATAAAATACTACTAAAACATATGAAGGCTCTGAGAACATTTCTGAGCCTCCCGCTCCCATGTAATCTCCTAGAGGTTCCCATGCTACCACTAAACTTACACCAAATGAATCAACCTCAAATGAAGGATCCTCTGTTTTAAATTATCTATCTCCTCTGAGAACTCCCCAAACGTCACCCCATCATCAATGTACAGCTCTCCCCTATCAATAATGTGTGATGGATCATGCATGTTATAAGGCCCCAGCCTTAAACATTACTTATTATTGAATAAAATGAATAATTCAAATTGAGGATCTTTTTAGGTTTAGATTTTTATAGAATTAGTACATAACTATTACATCACAAATATTACAAAGTACACACTTCTACTAAGTTTCCATAAAATAAAAACTCTTAAAAAGAAATATGTCTAGTTCCATGTTTTAGATAGCATGTCTTAACATAATCCCATCCATGACCCTATTCCAAATTATGTCCTGTGAAAAAAATATCAAAAAACATGGGGTGAGCATAAAAAGATCAGTAAAGGATAAATAATGAAGGAAAACTGTTAGTTTTTCAAAACAACAAGTAAACCAAGAATACTTTATCAAAGTACTACTTTTCACCTTTATGGAGTAGTAAAAAAACTCTTCACTGGATAAAAGTTCATTACTTACCCATTTGTAACCAAAAGATTACCATATAACCCATATAAAGAACACAGAACATAAAAAGGTAACTTGAGACATAAACATACTTAAATAGAATAACCATATGGTCGACTTCCACAAATATCACTTAATGGAATAGCCATACGGCCGACTTCCATACCCAATGCATTGGAGGTTATAATGTAACCACCTGTCCTAGTATTCACGGCACCACCCGTCATATGGTTTATCACGTAACCACCCATAAAATGTCCATGTACCATCATTACACATAACATATTGAAAATATAAACATTTCAATAACAAAATTTCATTTGCAATCACAATAAGTAATTCCAAGATATTGAATTAATCAATCCATTTTCAAAAGCCACTTAAAAGAGATTTTTGAATAAAAGTGTCCCATAACACTTTGAAGCTTTTAATGGAATTATAATTTTAAAACAATAATGTCCATATTAATAAATACTGAAAACCATTTTGAAAACATGGACATTAAATATAAAGATTTAGAATAATGAATCCTTAAAACATTTAAAACGATATTTTTGATACAGAGTTTTTAACAAAATGAGAGACTCTTGTATACAAATAATTGCGGAATAACATTTAATTTGAACTTTATAATATCATGAGAATAAAGGGATTCATGATATAACATGTCAAAGGAAAATATACACACCATATATGAGTGAATTGGTGAATAACAACAATGAAGTATCAATGGAAATGTAAATTGAGATGAAATCCATTATAAAGATGGTATCCATAAATTAAGGATAAATCAATCACATAATTATGTGTGAGAAATATAAATACACCCGATATAAGTGGATATTAAGTGTGAAATAATCATAGGTCATTCACACATAATCTTGTAAAAACAAAACCACTGACATTGATATTTAACTCAATGAAATGAGATTGAGTTATGATTTCCCATACAAGTTCGTAAGAATTTATCAATGAGATGATTATGTGTAGAAATAGTATATCTACACATAGGTTTGTGGAAATTAGAACATATAGATTCCAAACATAATCTTGGCATAAAAAAATCAAGAAGTAGAGGTTTAACCCAATGAATTGAAAGTGGGTTAAGAAGTTCCCTTACAGAAATCTGACAGCCTAACTGCGTCACTTTAAAATTAATAAAATGAGTTGATGAGAGAAAAAATGGAATCTCATCACTTGGACATAAAATTTAAAAAAATAATTATATATACGAACATATCCCAACATAATAGTATGTGAATTAAAATACATAACAAATGATGTCTTTTAAAAAGAGGAGGGTGAAAGGTCCCCTTATCGAGTTGGGTAACTTTCAAAACGTACACCCCATTGAAGAAGGGTCATACAATGAAGATTTAAAAACCCATAAATTAAATTATACTACAAAAATTGTATAATAATGGGTAGTACATACACAAATCAAATGAAATAGAGGAAAACATAGCATAAATGTCATGGGAATAAAAGTGAGATGAAAAATCCCTTAGGAAAACTCGGCAGCCTAATGGCGCCACTTAAAACTCCCAAAAAATGGATTTATGAGATCAAATAGGGTCTCTCAAAATATGAACATAAAAATTACAGTATGAGTAATATAAAATAACATCCACAAAAATAAGAAAGATGAGGTTAAAATAAATGACATAAAAGAGAGTACTTAAAAAGAAAGAGAGAGGTTGGATCCCTTACCGCGTGTCCGACATGACTCGATCGTTCTTTAATCTCCTGAAAAATAAAATTTGGTCAATTTATAATTTCTTAAGGTCCTAATTTAAATATTATTATTCAGTTCATATCAATATTATAATGTTATAATAATTGGTTAAAAAGGTGAGTTCATATCAAACGTTTTTGTCGATGTTCGGTACATGATTAAAAATTGAACTTGTCGGAAAAGAATTTTCCATGTAGTTATAGGTACATCATCTCCAGAATAGAATTAATGTTTTAAATATCATATATTTCCAGTATATTTTAATTTTTTTACTATTCCATAACATTTTGAGATAAAAAAAATTAAAAGCACCGTTCATGGAGACGGTATGTCATACGTACGCATGAACGCTACTTTCATTTTTTTGTCATATTAATGGAATTAAAGTTAAAAGAGAGATATATATATTATATTTCCGAAATTATATCCATAACTTATATGTAATATATGACATATATATCCATTATATATATTTACTTATGATAGTACATAACATTTGGAGATAAGAAATGAAATGTACCGTTCATGGAGACGGTAAGCCGCACGTACGCATGAACGCTACTTTCATTTCTTTGGCACATTAATGGAATTAAAACTAGATGAGATATATATATATTATAAAACGATTATAATATATATTTTATATATATCAAATAATTTTATCAATTTCATTCTTTATACATTCCATGTATTGCATGAACGAGTCACATCACTTCAGGGGGCGGTAGTCCACACTTTTTCAAATGAAATTATTGCATTTTCACAACATGAAAAGAATAAAGGTTTTTATTAAATATAAAATACAGAAGCATATAGAGGAAATAAATATAATATATATCATAAATAAATATAGTTCAATAATAATTTCCACCATGAGAGGTGGTATGAGATGATTGAACAATCATCGTTTCGTGAGGCAGTAATTCTCCATCCACAAAAACAGTATGTTCATTAACCATTAGACGGAGGTGTGTGTTAGTGTAGCTCTAATCCTCATCCTAAAAAAATCATAGTATATTTAAGATACTGTTTATGTTACAAAATAAATAAATAAAATGATTTTAGGGGGTCATAGAAGAAAAATAAAACAAAAGAACACTAGGGAAGACATTACCTTTAAAACGGGTAAATCTTTTTGATTTGAGCTCAAAGGATTCCTTGGGAAGACTTATGCCCAATGTGAGGATTCTAGGAATACTAGTGAGATGTGGAGACAAAAAATGTCCAGGGGTTGGCCAATCCAAAGGCTTGATAGGTGTGGGTAAGGTGGTAGAGGTGGGGGCCTTTTATAAGAGGAGAGGAGGGGCACTCTTCGAAAGTTATAAAAGGTTACATTATTATAAAATGAATTTAGGATTTTAAAGGTCCCAAAATTATATATTGCTAGGATAAGGTGATAAGAGTTCTATATACACCCATAAAATAGGTTTTTTCCTTGTGTAGGTCTTAATGTTTACATTATCGTTTCATTTTAGTTAAATCGTTAAATAATGAGGTAATCGCTGCATCATCATTGTGTCATAAATAATTTAATTTATTTAATGTCTAAATATTATAAATCAAATATAATGATGTAGGAAATATCTTTAGCTTTCTAATTAATATTTATAGTCAAAAATATGACTTCTATAACCACATTTAAAAACGGTTTATTAAAACAACTCATGTTTGTGACATTTTTATTATAACTTTAAATAAAAAGTTATTTATGTCATTTTCCTACCAAAGTGGCTCCATGGGGTCCCCAAGTTGACCCATGGATACTTTCTGTCGGATATGACACATCCAATGATGGTAAGACACGTGTCTTGGTCATTTCATATTATTAATACATTATTTTTTCCTTAAATTAAACTAATTACCTTTAATCGCGATTAATAAAACTTAAAAATTACTATTCACCAAAAAAAGTATTTTAATCCCATTGATGCACATTTTACATCCTAATTAAAACCATGTATGTTGGATTTTTTAGAATTCAAATAACAGAAGTGGTAACATTTCATTTAAACGAAAAATCAGTTTTTAAACTACCACTTAGTGATTTCACTATTCATAAAAAATTGATGTTTTTCAGAAAAATTCCATAAATTCACCCTAAGATATACTTGATATTCCGAATTCAAAAATGATGTCTATTTTACAAAATTCAAAACATATAAGGTACATTAATTAATTTAATATTTAATTCCCGCTGTCAAAACAAATAGCGTGTTTTTAAGAAACAAAATCTATTAAAAGATTGACACCAGTTTAAGTCCAATTTCAAAGTGAAGTTAATTCCAATTACCACTATTGGATTAAATAGTAAAAATATATTCTAATCTCAATTTAAAACCAATTAAAAAGATAATATAATCATATTAATAAATTATATTAAAAGGTGGTTTTGAATTAAAATGCAATATTTTTCAATGTTCATTAAAAATGAACTTTATAGGAAAAATACCAATAATTTACAAAAAGTAAATTTTGATGTCCCGATTCTAAAGAAGAATTTTATTTTGTCAAATAAAACACATTTAATTGTCAAAAAGTGGATTTAAAAGAGTTTCGTCGTCAAAAGGCGGTTAATCGGCCTTTTAAAGAATATTAGAATGTTTATGTTTAAAATTGGATTCATTCTCATTTTTAATCCTCTAACATTTATTGTAAAATGTAAAAATATTTGACAAATATATGTAATTATTTTGTAGTTAGTTATGTTCATTCTCATCATTAAAATGGCTAGGTGTTAACTATCATTTAAAATAAAATTATTTTATTATTAGAGTGCAACGTAAGATTTCAAAGGAACTCGTTGTTGAGTATTGGGTAAGCCATCGAGCATAATGTTCTATTTAAATTAATATTAACATTTTATTAACAAATAGTGATAAATATAAAAATTTCATATTCTTTATTTACCTGGGGTGTTACATCCTTCCCCACTTTTGGGAATTGCGCCCTCACAATTTTAAAATTGGGCTCAGAAACATCATTGAAAGTCCCACATCAGAACAAGAGTTGGTAAAACAATCACTTTAAAAGAAAGAAATAGAAGTACAAGGTTCACCCGAGTTAACCCATACTAGGATTCCATATAAGAAAAACATTGATATGGAAGAAAAATAAAAGGGTCATGTTCTGAGGGAGAGTGATAGAAAACATGTTTTGGAGAAAGTTAACAACAAGAAAATCTCGAACTTGTGATGGGTTAAATGGTATTGCATTCCCCAGTAGGAAAAGTTAACGGACAAAATTTTTGTTTTAAGTTACTTTTAATTGAGGAATTTATTTTTGAGCTTAACTAAATCATAAGGAAACATACTTACTTGTCTTGTAGACTTTCATCTTTTACCAGATTTCTAACACAAACTCATACATTCTCGAAAAAATGAGTATTTAGGATGACTTGTACACATTAAGAGAGTTATAATCCACTTCTAGAGAAACAATTAACCCAAAAAAGAGAACTATATATTTCCCATGTCTTTAGAAAAAAATAGAAACCAAAATAGTTAGAACAAGATCAGATAATCCACAAATGAATAGTCCTTTATAAAAAGGAAAATCTATTCTTAATCTCCAAAATTTTTTACAACAAAACCCAATGTTCAATGAAGACCATTAAATAAATAATTTGTCCATAAATTTCTTCAAATTAATCCAATCTAATATTGAAATCCAAATATTTGAAGGATTTATTCACATTGTCTTCCAAGGTAAAAATTAACATTTATCTGCAAATAACATTAGTTTCTCTTAAAGTCTAAAATTGAAAAGTAATTAACCTAATCACATATCCTCTATGATAGGTTATTCATTTCGATAGATAACCCAAAATAATCTTACTCTTGATTCCTAAAATCATCTAACTAAAAATAATTAGTCAAACTAACCAAGGACTTCATGCAGTTCAGTGGTAGGCGATAAATAACAGTCTCACTTTGGTTGTGGGTATGATTCCCACAGCTTTGTCCGACGCGACGGGTTGTCACACGGTCTGCGTGTTGTACTTTTTCCAAAACTACATAATTCTTAAAACATTCCCCAAAATGAGATAAAATCTTCAAAAATGATCATAACATATTTTAACTTCAAGTTTATTTCATGCCTTTCATTTTCCATCATATCATAGAGTAACCCATAATTACCTAAAAAGTAAGGATCATATAAACCCTAATGGTTACCTTAATAATTATTACCTGAACTTCTACATCGAGTTGGTCATCTCGTACATGATGCATTAGAGAACTCACCATGGTTCAAGTGGTTGATCATGAATCCTTGATAGTTGGTTTAGCAGAACCACGAGATTCCTCATTGAATCCCCTATTTCATACAGTCTCTTAATCAGAGAACCCCCACAGTTTCCATCAAACCCATTGTCACTTTGGTGCCCGCTAGATCCATCCATTTACAAAAAACAGATATGTCAGTGTGAGTATATCAACAAAATCATCATGTACTAATGATGAATATAAACACTAAGATATACTTACTCATTCAATTTATCTAAAAACTATGACTCTTTCTGAAATCCTAGCCATTATGGTAATGTCACTTATTCTTATAGAATACCATAACCTATAAAGTTATCTAAACCGACCATTGATGCCAAATATAAGGCCCCGACCATAAAAATAACTTATTATTGAATTAAATGAATAATTCAAATTGAGGATCATTTTAGGATTAGAGTTTTAGAGAATTAGGACATAACTATTACATCTCAAAGATTACAAATTATACACTTCTACTAAGTTTCCATAAAATAAAAACTCTTAAAAATAAACATGTCTAGTTCCATGTTTTCGATAGCATGTCTTTCCTTGATCCCATCCTTGATCCTATTCCACATTATGTCCTATGAAAAACATTTCAAAAAACTTAGGGTGGGCATAAAAAGCTCAGTAAATGATACATAAAGAAGTAAAATTGTTAGTTTTTCAAAACAACAAGTAAACCAAGAATACTTTATCAAAGTAATACTTTTCACATTTATGAAGTAGTAAAAGAACTCTTCCCTGAATAAAAATCACTAATTACCATTTTGTAACCAAAATATTACCATAAAACTCATATAAAGAACACATAACATATCAAGCTAACTTGGTACATAAACATACTTAAATGGAATAACTATATGGTCGACTTCTGCACATATCACTTAATGGAATAGCCATACATCCGACTTCCATACCCAATGCATTGGAGGTTATAACATAACCAGCCGTCCTGGTATTCACGGCACCACCTGTCATATGGTTTATAACGCAACCACCAATAAAATGTCCAAGTACCATCATTATACAAAAAATATTGAAAATATAAACATTTCAATAACAACATTTCATTTCCAATCACAATAAGCAATTCAATGATATTGAATTAATCAATCCATTTTAAAAAAAACATTTAAAAGTGATTTTTGAATCAAAGTGTCCCATACCACATTGAAGCTTTTAATGGAATTATTATTTTAAAACATTAATGTCCATATAAATAAATACCGAAAAAAATTTCGAACACATGTACATTAAAGATAAATATTTAGAATAATGAATCTTTAACACATTTAAAATGATATTTTTGTTAAAGAGTTGTTAACAAAATGAAAGAATCTTGAATACAAATAATTGCGGAATAACATTTAATCCGAACTTTATAATATCATGAAAATTAAGGTATTAATGATATAATATGTCAAAGGATAGTATACACACCATATAAGAGTGAATTGGTGCATAACAACAATGAAGTCTCAATGGAAATGTAAATTGAGATGAAATCCATTATAATGATGGTGTCCTTAAATTAAGGATAAATCTATCACATAATTATCTGTGAGAAATATTAATACACCCAATATAAGTTTATATTAAGTGTTAAACAATCAAAGGTCACTCACATATAATCTTGGAAAAACAAAACCAATGACAAAAATATTTAACTTAATGAAATGAGATTGAGTTATGATTTCCCATACAAGTTCGTAAGAATTTATCAATGAGATGATTATGTGTAGAAATAGTATATCTACACAAAGGTTTGTGGAAATTACAACTTAGATATTCCACACATAATGTTGGCATAATAAAATCATGAAGTATAGGTTTAACCCAAAGAATTGAACGTCGGTTAAGAAGTACCCTTACAGAATTCCGACAGCCTAACGGCATCACTTTAAAATTCATAAAATGAGTTGATGAGAGAGAAAATGGTATCTCATCACTTGGAAATAAAATATCCATAAATAAGGATATATAAGAACATATCCCAAAATAATAGTATGTGAATTAAAAGACATAACAAAGGAAGTATTTTTAAAAGAGGAGGGTGAAAGGTCCCCTTACAGAGTTGGGTATCTTTCGAAACGTACACCCCCATGGATTAAGGGTCATACAATGAATATGTAAATACCCATAAATGAAATTATACTAAAAAAAGTGTATAATAATGGGCAGTACATACACCACTCAATGTAAATAGTGGCAAATGTAGCATAAATGTCACGTGAATAAAAGTGAGATGAAAAATCCCTTACGAAAACTCGGCAGCCTAACGGCGCCACTTAAAGCTCCCAAAAATGGATTTATGAGATCAAATAGGGTCTCTCATAATATGAACATAAAAATTATGGTATTATGAATATAAAATAACATCCCCAAACATAATAAAGGTGAGACTAAAAGAAATGACATAAAAGAGAGTACTTAAAAAGAAAGAGAGAGGTTGGATCCCTTACCTCGTGTCCGACATGACTCGATCATTCTTTAATCTCCTGAATAATAAAATTTGGTCAATTTATAATTTCTTAAGGACACCCATTAAATATTATTATTCAGTGAATATCACATATTATAATGTTATAATAATTGGTTAATAAAGTGAGTTCATATCAGTCGTTTTTGTCGATGTTCCTTACATGAGTAAAATTTGAACTTGTTGGAAAAGAATTTTCCTTGTAGTTAAAGATTTATCATCTAAAAAATAGTATTAATGTTTTAAATATCATATATATCTAGTATATATTTATTTCTTTCTATTCAATAAAAATTGGAGATAAAAAAATTAAAAGCACCGTTCATGGAGAAGGTTGGTCGTACGTACGCATGAACGCTACTTTCATTTTTTTGTCATATTAATGGAATTAAAGTTAAAAGAGAGAGATATATATTATAATTCAAGAATGATATACATAATTTAGATTTAATATATGACATATATATCCAATATATTTATGTACTTATAATAGTACATAATATTTGGAGATAAGAAATGAAATTTACCGTTCATGGGGACGGTAAGTCGTACGTACGCATGGACGCTACTTTCATTTGTTTGGAACATTAATGGAATTAAAACTATCACATCACTTGCATGAACGAGTCACATCACTTGAGGGGGTGGTAGTCCACACATCCTCAAATCAAATTATCAGATTTTCACAACATTCGAAGCATAAAGGTTTATATTAAATATAAAATACAGAAGCATAGAGAGGAAATAAATATAATATATATCATAAATAAATATAGTTCCATCATAATGGCGACCATGAGAGGTGGTATGAGAAAATAGAACAATCATCGTTTCATGATGCAGTAATTCTCCATCCACAGAAACAGTATGTTCTTTAACCATTAGACGGAGGTGTGTGTTACTGTAGCTCGAATCCTCATCATAACAACATCCTAGTATATTGATGATACTGGTGTTGTTACAATATAAATAAATAAAAAGAGTTTAGGAGGTGGGAGAAGAAAAATTAAACAAAAGAACACTAGGGAAGACATTACCATTAAAAAGGGTAACCCTTTTCTATTTGAGCTCAAAGGCGTCCTTGGGATGACTTCTACCAAAAGTGAGGATTTGAGGAGTAATAGAGGGATGTGAAGAGAACAAATGGGCAGGGGATGGCTGAGCCAAAGTCTTGATAGGTCTGGGTGAGTTGGTAGAGGTGGGGGACTTTTATAAGAGAAGAGGAGAGGCACTCTTGGAAAGTTATAAAAGGTTACTTTATTATTAAATTATTTTCAGATTTTAAAGTTCCCAAAAACTTTATATTTTTAGGATAATGTGATAATAGTTATAAATACACCCATCCAATAGTTTTTTGACATGTTTAGGTCTTAGAATTTACATTATCTTTTCATTTTTATAAATCGTTAAAAAATGAGGTAATCGCTGCATCATCATGGTGTCATAAATAATTTAATTTATTTAATGTATAAAAATTATAAAACAAATATCATGATTTATGAAAGATCTTTATATTTATAATTAATATTTATAGTCCAAAATATGACTTGTATAACCCCATTTTAAAATTGTTTTAGTAAAACAACTAATGTTTGTGACATTTTTATTTTTACATTAAATAAAAAGTTATTTTTGTCATTTTCCTACCAAATTGGCTTCATGGGGTACCCATGTTGACCCATGGATTGTTTTGGTCTGTCATGACACATCCAATTAGGGTAGGACATGTGTCTAGGTCATTTCATATAATTAAAACATTATTTTTACCTTAAAATTCACTAATAACCTTTAATCGCGATTAATAAAACTTAAAAGTTACTATTCACCAAAAAAATTATTTTAATCCCATTGAACCAAATTTTACATCCTAATGAAAACCATGTATGTAGGATTTTTGAAATTCAGATCATAGAAGTGGTAATGTTTCATTTAAACGAAAAACCAGTTTATAAACTACCACTTAGTAGTTTCACTATTCATCAAAATTGAAGTTTTTCAGAAAATACCATAAATTCACCACAAGATATACATGATATTCAGAAATAAAAAATGATGTCAATTTTAAAAAATAAAAAAAATATAACTTGCATTAATTAATTTAATAATTAATTCCTGCTGTCAAAACAAATAGCGTGTTTTTAACAAACTAAATCTATTGAAAGATTGATGCTAGTTTAAGTCCAATTTCAAAGTGAAATTAATTCCAATGACCACTATTGGGTTAAATGGTAAGAATATATTCTAATTTTTCTTTAAAACCAATTAAAAAGCTAATCTAATCATATATATAAATTAGATTAAAAAGGGGTTTTGAATTAAAATACAACATTTTTCATTATTCACTAAAAATGAACTTTATTGGAAAAATAACAAAAATTTACCCAAAGTAAATTTTGATATCCCGATTCTAAAGAAGAATTTTATTTTGTCAAATATAACACATAAAATTTTAATAATGTGGATTTAAAAGAGGTTCTTCATCAAAAGGCAGTTAATCTACTTTTTAAAGAACATTAGAATGTTTACACTTAAAATTGGATTCATTTGAATTTTTAATACTTTAAAAATTATTGTAAAAAGTAACAATATTTGACAATCATATATAATCATTTTGTAGTTAGTTCTGTTCATTCTCGTCATTACAACGGCTAGGTGTTAACTATCATTTAAAATAAAATTATTTTATTATTAGAGTGCAATGAAAGATTTCAAAGGAACTCGTTGTGGCGTATTGGGTAAGCCATCAAGCATAAAGTTCCTTTTAAATTAATATTAACATTTTATTAAAAAATAGGGATAAATATAAAAATGTAATATTATTTATTTACCTGGTGTGTTACACATGTACCTCCTCAGGTGCAACACATGGAAACAATTTTTCACTTGGTGCATCCGTGGGGGAAGAGCTAGGTGGTATTCGACATCTCACACTCTGCTGAGGATCTGGAAGGGTTTGATAAACCATAGATATAGCTTGTCTCCCCATCCAAATCTCCACAATCCTTATCGGGGTGAGACCCGTAGGAGAACATAGCCTCCCTCATCAAATTCCAAGGGTCTATGTCTCCTATCGGCATAATAATTTTGCCTTCTCTGTAAAGCCTTCATCCGCTCCAGGATGATCTACACCTTGCCAGTGGTAGCCTGTACCAACTCTAGACCCATGAGTATTGAATACCCTAGGTCTATCCAGCATAGATCTGATCTTCATGGCCTCACGTACATGGCTTCAAAAAGTGTCGTGATAACGGTGGAGTGATATTTATTATTGTATGAAAACTCAACTAGTGGTAGGTCGTCCTTCCAACATTCACCAAAATCACAAACACAAGAATGAAGCATGTCCTCCATCGTTTGTATGGTTTTCTCCCCTAATCTTCTATATAGGGGTGAAATCTATGTTCAAGAATGTTGGAACATGATTCTTAGCACTCACTGGTTGATAAATGATGCATCGTGAAATGAACTCTACCACTTCTTTCTTTATCCCTGGCCACCAGTATTGATGTCGGAGGTCTTGTTTCATCTTTTCTATTTGAGGATGTACTACCAACAAGGATGTGTGGAACTCCCTCAACATCTCTTCTTGTAGCATGAATGGTACCATGGTGCGTCCTATGAAAATGACAAAATTCTCCCCATTTTAAGAAAATTCTTCAAGATAATGTCTTAATAATATCTAGGCATGTCATGTCTTTCAGTCAACATACACAAGTTGTGCCTACCGTACTCGTTGTTGGAGTGGGGGAGTGATAGTTATAGACTAGAGGTATACCTCTCCATCACAATCCTTGAATCGTAACTGCAACATGACTAGCTGCTCTATCACCTCACTCAACAACTGTAATGCAGACCTCCTATAGAGTACGTCTACAATAAAAAATTACTAACTCAAGTTATCGCAGCCTAAGAAACTGTGTGAGGAAAACAACACTGATCATATTAATTCATTCCCTTTCCAAAGGAGGTTGAGACACAGCCTCCAATAATGGTTTATCTTCAAATAAAATCTAGCAATCATTTTTTGTTCTAGAAAACTATTTCTTTAGAATCTCGGGACATAATTGAATTTTGTAACCATCACCCAACTAGAAGAACATTGTGACTAGTAGAAAGCTTCATCCATGTGTGGGTAGAAGTTCAATAATAGGATGACCTGAAAGATTAGTAATCATTCTAATTCCACTTAAAGATGACATCTTTTTAAAAAAATGGTCTTAATATATAAGGTGCAAACATTCAATACACCTCCCATTGGTGGACGTAATGATTATAAATAGGAAAGATACCGAATGAAGAGTCATACCTGACTCCAACACAAGCCATAACTCTTGCATATTTCATTCCACAAATATCTATAGAAAGGGTACAATCCCACCAAATTGGACCATCATTGGAATAATAGTTCCTTTTTTCAATTTAAATAAACCATTAATATATCTATCCTCTGATTACAAATACACCTCTAAGTATGTGTTACTTTTATATGATTGGGAAGCTGGCGGTCAAGGAAACAGAAATGGAAAATAGGAGACTAAACAATCATGGTCAAACCCAGTATTTGGTTACATCTGATGACAAGACATATATAGGGCCGTACCCCATGGGAAATCACACCAATCTACCCAATAGAAACATGTATATCCTTCAGTTCCCTTTAGCCGTCATCCAAGACAAATCATCTTACATGAATGTCTAGTGGGTGTGTGGTTGTTTGATTCTCCCAAGAAAAAAAGATAACATTGTTTCTACCCATGCCACCGGTAGAATATTCTCACTAAAAATTTTATCAAGAACTAGGATCATACACCTTGAATACATCAACTCTTGATCTACAAGATATAGAGCATCCCCAGCTTGTGAAGTGTATCCCTCTCCCACAAAAGTTTGACATTCTGAAAAATTTTCAGTTTTCCTAGTCAATCTCTCAATCCATGATGCTCACCATCTATCCACATAACATAGAGTTGAACACATAAAATATCTAATAATCCAATAAGTGTTGGAGAAAAAATTATATTCAGATATTGTTTATTGAGTGGAGACTATTCCATCAAAATTTCATGTCATAATATAATTCATCAAAATAGATTTTGAAGATTTTATCCAAGTCAATATTAGACCCATATATGTTTCAAGAAATCACAAAAATGATGAAATCCAACGTTCATTGAATTATAATTACTTACATATCAACCCCATACTGATCTTAACACTATGAAATTTGGAATATAGTGATGGTAGTCATATCTCTTACAAAGCTAACAATTTACGGTTACGATAAGAGGGATAAAATTCCCATCAGGAAGATCAAGATCAAATATCAATTTGGGGATCTAACATATAACATTGAGTTCATTTTTATCCAGAATCACACAATATATTATATCCTTATTGGAAGACCTTGGATTCATATCCATGTGGAATTACCTTCATAATTTTATCAGTGCTTGAAATACCCCATTAATGGGATAGTCCACGTAATACATTATGACAGTTCCCACATTGAGTCTAGTGAATCCATATATGATGAGTCATGTTTCCTCAAAAGGGAAGAAAATAAACCAATGGTGGATTATGATATGTAGGTTTTTTTTCTCCAATGTATTTGGGAATTCCCCTAAAAATCACTATAGTATGCTTGACTATGATTATGTGTTACTCTATAACCCTGATTGAGGAATCAGACCTAATCTCATATGTCCATGATCCTTATGTAACTACTGACAGTATAAAACAATACATTCATCACTATAATCTCTATATGATATCTCTGGTAATTCAAGAGGAAAATGTCACTTCCCATGGCCTCTCTTAACTCGACATTGATATATATTCTCCTAGATTACATACATATTTTAAAAATGACTCCACATACATAGAGATCAATGAAAAATATGATGAAATTAGAAACACCCCTACTTTTTTGAGGAAGGATTCTCCACCATTGTAATGGAGCTCAGTCATGTGAATTTTGGGAAAATAAAAAGATCTATCTTCTACATATATTATTTTCTTTCTTCCCCTCAAAAAGAATATAATATATATTTGGATTATTGAGAAACATTAATATATGGTCACACATAATTATAATGGAATTCCTGACATGATCCCTGATATGGCAACACACCACCTTAGATTACTCGATGAGCACTGAGGTTTCTAGATGATAGCTATATGAATGCACCCCTATCATGAACCTAATGTATAATCATATTTTTGACTAATTGATCATAGAAATCAATGTGTAAGAAGTTCAATATCCAAAATGGCTCACCAACATAATCCCCATCAAGAAAAATAACATTATGAATAGTCTATTCATTGATGTTAGGGACTTTAACATGAAATACTAGAAGGAATACATCCCATTTCTGATAACAAAACACTTGATCAATGAAACATCGTGATATCTTTCCCCTTTCTTCATTATTTGGTATTAAAGGTATAATCAGATAAATATGGACCCTAATGACAGGGAATCCATCCAATTCAGAGCACGACGTGGGAACATGTTCTCTTAGGATATTCCCTTTAGATTAAATAATAATGAATGTAATTAACAAAACTCAATGAATCATATCATTAATATATTGTTTTTATGTATAGAAAAATTCTATGTTGATGACATGGTAGTCAAATCCTGATAGTGATGTGATCACTTCACATATCATTATAAAATATTAAATATGATGTTTCATCATAGTTTTAAGATGAATCTAATGATGTTCACTTTTGGGGAAACTTTATATAAATTCTTTATATTTGTGGTATACCACCATGAAATTAATTTAAACCTATAAATGAAAAAGTTGAATCCTTTAAATAAAACCTCCTCATTATCTCAATGAACTAAGGGGTTATAAGGGAACCTCGCTTATATTCATCATTTCAAAGCTATCATATCTAGGAAATCTCTACACATAACCATGTTAATGATGAAGGGAGTCACCTATCGATGAGATAAGGAATATAATGAATACTTCTAGCATATAATATAATACTTTATATGAAGATGGATATTGATTTTTTTACTAGAATGTATGACTATTTTCTTATATCTGGCCACCATGGACTGATCCCATGACACTATTTTCATATATAAAAAAATAAAGTGGTGAAGGAAAACAAAATCTTCTACCTCATCTTAATGATTCTATTTAATATGATCCCATATTAAAATATCTAGATGAACTGACATTCACCCCTCTTTGTAGTAAAAAATATGATACAATATTAAAATAATCATGAAATCCACTAGGTCTGTCATATCGATCTACATATGTATATACTTGGATTACCTATATTGACTAGGTATATAGCATGATAGTCAAATATTCTGCAAAAACATGAAATTTATTCATCTTAAAAAATTCAGTTGAAGGAGAGGCACTGGTTGATTTCTTTATGGCATATACAACCTCAAAATTCACACTAGTGGACACTGAACTTCCAGAAAATAGAGGTTTTAGATACTTATGAAACACCCAGAACATGGGAGATTTATTTTTATGTATCCTCTCAAAGTCTTATTGACATGAATACATAAAACCCAAATTTAGATTGGGTTATTCTGTTGATTATATTTTGTTTTCTCCGATAGTTAAATTTTTACCAACTCCTTCGCAACGTCTAATTGATAGACTAGTTATAATGGATAATATCAATCACACATTATTTCCCTAGAACTATCCTATTAGTTGCAGATAGCGTACCTAAACATGAAAGGGGGTTCAATGTTAGTAATCAATCAAATATGTAGATAATATGGAGTCAATAATGAAAAATTATACACTATTATTGGTGACATTATTGAAATGATGGAAGATTTCCCTTTTAATCAATATTTTCATCATATCCTTTATTTACAGAATGTCTGTGTTAATGCAATAGATAATGTACCCACTATATTGGAAGATCATGATTAGGATGAACTGATTTTATACATTATGCACTAATGAATTGTCTCATCAATCATCATCTATGACATGGAAGAATTCAATCAGGTTAACCTACCAATAGATCGTGATCAACTAATATCCACCCTTGGATGGATGCACCCCATAATTGATTTTCACAAAATTGGGACCCTCTAATTAGATCGAGTCAAAAGAGATCTAACTCGATGTATAGTAGAAGAATTTATCCATTAGGATGTACCAGAGATGAAAAACATCCTTTACATATGTGGCATTGGTGGAATCTTCCTCAGATGCATCTATGATGTAGAGAATCCCACAATCTTGGAATAAGTCCATGCTAGCCACTTCATTTTTCTTCAGTCTGGGACCAGACTCTCCCATAAAATAAAGAGGCTTGGAATGTACTAGAAAAATCATATAGGAGTCTGTCAAATTTACCATGAAATTTTATGTATATTATATTTAATAAAACACTATCCATCTATCCCTATATTTTATTCATACAGCTAAATATTTCTGGTCATTTACCGTATGGGAAATAAACATTGTGAGGCCATATTCCCCATAAATTTATGAGAAAATTACATAAAACCTTTTTGTAATTGATTTTTTTTCTAAATAGTATAAGTCAATACACCCCGAGGAATTTTTGATGACGAATATAATTAACTTCTTAAAGTCAAATATCTTCACCAGATTTGATATACCTCAAACAATATTGATAGAAAATATCACTAACTTATGTAATATTGTTTTTAAGAAAATATACATGATGTAGAACATCATTTCAAACCATTCATCCTGATGACATGTAGTATAAAATGGACACATGGAGTCCTTCGATGATACATTATCAATTATTCTCTAGAAAATGGATCCCAAGGACAATACTTCTAGGCTAAACAAGCTTCATAATAGAAGCCCATGATTCTCATATATGGATGTTTCATATATTCATATTAATATTCATTAAATAAGACAAAAAACCCATTATGTCCATAATAGTTTACTTCCATTGAAGGATTTTAATATAAAATTCAAATATTTATTGTTATTAAATGTTTCCAACAAATTAATCCCATTTCCTACCCATCATAGAAATTCCCTATACAAATATTATCATTATAACCTTTTGTGAAGAAATACAATAAAGCATGATCCTAGATTCTCAATAGGGGTAAACATGAAATATATCAATCTAGGATCAAGTGAAATTATAATATATAGATAAGGGAATTATATAAAGAGCATAACTTATGATGTTCATACCCAAACAATCATAGATCATAAACATTATTCATGGAATAATGACTGACAATTAATAAGACATCAATCACAAGTTAATAATTGAAAATGAGCCTCGTTATCATGAAATTTTCATAAGACATAGATTTGTGGAATACACAAATGAATATAAAATATTATTTCCAGGAATCCCACCAAGTCATTCACAACATGTTAGGATTTGCATAAAAACATGTGTACATGCTTCAAGAATGGGCTAACAAACTATGAAACCTTTTTTGGGTGGATAAACCACAATGGTAGGACACGCCACTATCTAAAATGGTATACCATTACTCATATTGGAATGGGTTCACTCCCCAAACCATATTGTATGTCAAGGATCACTCTCAATACCATTCTATTAAACAAAGTCCCTTACTGAACTGGGTTCACTCCACATTCCTGTCTTATCCATATCACAGGATATATATTTTTACCCAATGACATAGAAGGAGATATAGACCCACCAATATTTCGATAAAACATAAAAAGATACATTTTTTATAATTTTACCACTTTAATTTATTATAAAAAAACCACTATCACATAATGAAAATTATACATATGTGTTCTATAAGATCATAAAACACTCATGAGATCAAAACCCATGAAATGCAATGTGTTTCATAAACATTTCATCATAAGACATCATGTATAAAACATAAATGATTCATATTCATTTAATAATTTCATAAAAACATAACCCATTGATAAATAAGAAGTTTTCATAATAATTTTATTATCGTATAACCCATGGAAGACAAACATGTTTCATAATCATCTTTTACTTTGATTCCCAAAAAAATATAATGTAAGAACCTTATATTTGATTGTGTCTACGACACGAAAAAACAAACATAAATGGTATTATAATACATGAATACTTTGTAATATATTTAATATTTGAAATATATTATACCTATTTCAATTCATGAAACATCATGTTAGTGTGTGTTACAGGCAATACCAACCATTTTTATGGCTTGGGAAACACACAAGATTGAGTTTTACCAAACAATAATATATTATTAAAATATGATTATTTAAAATAATAAGATATTAAATATTCATTATGAATTTTATTAACTATCTTATGAAACATTATGGTTTATATTCATATAAAATCAAGTCGTGTGTTATCAATTAAAGAGAAACAAAAAGAATAAAAAATTGGATATAAAAAATACTATTATATTTGTGATTCTAGATGTGTTATATCCTATCAAACATAATAAATTAAAAATAGTGAATTGTTTTAATTAAATATCTTGGTTATATATTCCAAAAAATATTCCTTATATTCATATATTGTTTTGACAGACAGAAGATAAGAAGAGACTCTATTTTATATATAAAAATCGATATTTTCATAAAGGTGGCATTACCACCATTTAATGGAGAATACATTTGGAATCACATTTTTGACCCTAAAAATGATTAAATATGTCAAAATCAACTTCATATTTGAAATTTGAACATAATAATTCGGTTCTTGTGAATTGATCTTATTTTTCGACAACATTTCAGTTTTTAATGAATAGTTAAAATAATAATTTTTAGTTCGAAACTATTTTTTATCTAATTTATTTAAAATGATAAATTTTAGTTTTAATTTTCGTAAAATATTAATTATATAATATTTTTCTTAATTAATAAGAAATTTAATTGTAATCTATTACAGTTTGTAATCCATTATCAAAACATAGCAAACATGAAGATGTTTTCACTTTTAAAAACATGCATTGTCATCACACAAATGGGATTAAGTTTAAATTTATTTCAAACCCTTATGTGATTGGAATTTGGAAAAATTATCTCATATTTTTAATCATAATAATCTATAATTTATAATAAGAGAAACATTGTTTTTTACCAAAAATATTATTGAAAGTGATTAAAATTAATTACAACGAATGATGCTAAATTAAGATTAATAAGGGACTAAACCTAAACCAAAAGGCCCAAAATTGAATATACACGTGTCAAAGAGATATTAGATGGAAATATATCTACCCTATAATTAATTTTATCAAATTAGTAAAATTATTTGAGCTAATTATAAGGCGATAATCATTCATAGAATTCCATTGTGAAAATATTGTAAGAGTGGCACTCTTCCTCCACTATAAAACGACATCCCCTCCTCCCACTTCTTAAAACCTCTCAAGAAACATTTTACAAACAATGATATACCAAAATAGCTCAAAAAAATACCTCTGATAGACCTCCAATCCTTTCCTTTGGAATAAATCAATCCAATAATTCTTTTGGGTACAAACCAAAATAATTTACCTGGTTAAGATGTGACATCTTTCCTTAATCTATTTAGGTGTATTAATGTTATCCGAACATCAACTATTTATATTCTATGATTTTATAAAACACCATTATCAAAAATTTAATAGTATGTTTTTATTCTACGGTTTTCACCTACACTTACACAAACTTTCATCTAATGGTTTACAAGAATACTATTTACATGTACGGAAAACTACCGCTACATGAAATGATGATTTTTAATTTCTTATTTACCACCCCTAATGGTGGCCATTATTTTGGAAAAAATATTTATATATTTTATATATTATTTCAGTTATGCATTTATAATTCTGTAATCCTTCTATAAAACATTTCTCTCTAACTTTTCATTTTTCATTAATATGATTATATCGTTTGAGGAATGGTGGACTACTGCCCCCACAAAGTGATGAGAGTCATTCAAACAATACATGGAATGTATATAGGATGTTTTTAATTAAACTTATATGATATAAAATAATTAGTTTTATATTCATGACATAATTACTTTTCAAACAATATTATATTTATATATATATATCATTTTCATTATTATCCTTGGACATACAAAGTGAAAATGTCATTCATGGACGTGTGGATTACCACCCCCTCATCTTGATGTGATTAATTTTACATAACATGAATTTTATATATAATTATATATTATTACATAAAATATGTATTATGATATTATTATCACTTTATAAATACATGTCATTATTTACCTATTTTCCATAAAGATCATTGAAAAATTAGAATGTTAATCATGCATACGTATGGCCTACCATTTCCATGATTGTAACATTGATTAACTTTTCATCACCATATTTCTTTATTGTTTTTTGAAAATATAATTTATGAATAAATAAACTAATTATTCCATTATTATTATTCTGTATATTTTATATAATGACCCCTTTTACCATAGATGACCATCCAATGTTCTTTTTAACACAAAAACTAAATATCGTAAATGCAGCTGACAAAAATATTATTCTTAAAAACATTTTATAAAAAATTTTAAAAAGTGAAATAAAATGTAATTAGAAACATGAAATTATTTATCAAGAATGTAAATAATTATCATATGTTTATTATTTAGGAATATAAAGACACATGAGACAAATTATATGTAAGGTAAGGGATTTCATCTCAATTAACATACCATTGAGACTAATTTATTATTATGAACCAATTCACTTTTACATGGAGTATTTACTGACATTTTACATGATATATAATCAATATAATTACTCTCATGATATTATTACTTTCATTTATTTTTATTCCTTCATGAAGAATATGATTTAAAATGTTTCATTATAGTATATGACACTTTGGAATGTTCAAAGAATACAGTCCTCAACAATAACATTGGTAATCAAGGTATTTTAAAAATGTTTTTAAGAAAACCAGACTTTATTTATTTTTTTCTTTGGAGAACTTGTTTTCTTCTTTAAAACATGTCTTATTAATATGATTTCAAAATTATTTTTAAAATTATTTTATAAAGTCATTTTTACCCTCTTTTATTTTACCAATGTTTTTAAATGAATCTTCTTGTCAATTTCTAAATATGGATATTAAAAATGATTTTATCATGAAAAAGGAATGTTATTTTTATCCTATATTGAATGTATATATTTAACTTACATCATTATTTCATATATTCCTTTTTTTGGTTAAAAGTTTTATTTTTAATTGAAATGTATTTTAATGTGATTTTTATGGAAATTTTTTTCTGAATAAAAGAATATTTTCCTAAACAATGTTTTTAAAACATATTTTTATAATATTTCCACTCAACAATGAAAACAATCATTTATTCTACTACACATGGGGTATGTTGAATTGATACATCCTTAATATAACATTAGATTGTTTATGATTGATTTGTCGAGGGATAATATTCTCATTCACTTCTTATGTATCTTAGATAGTCCCCCATGAAATATTAAACATCCTATGATTATTGAAAATTTAATTTCTCGTAATTATCTATAACATTTATCATGGATACATCCATTTCCTAAAACATATACCATTTTTTATACGGTATTTAATTCCAAATTCCATTAATTATTTGGTGAAATATTGATTACTCGATACCTTCTACTACATCTGGATATTTGATAAGGATTATTGTTAAATAAATTATTTGATATTTGACTAATGTTTTGGATGAGTGCAACATGGATTGTTCCGAGTTACAAACATCCCCTTATAGCATCAGTAGTCTCATGGGACCTGTCATTTGGTTATCTACCTTATATTGGATTTTACCTAATTTGTTGTAACCCATCTTTGGAAGGGTCTGGACGGTAAAGGTAACATGTAACAAGGGAAAATAGAGTCCAATAATCAATCAGTTTCCTCATTTAGTTTTTTTCTTATTCATCCACGATTTTTTTCATCAACATATCTATATATACATTTAATTTCTTGGTAATTGATTAAATAGAAAGGTTTTAAGTTTATTACATTGCCATATTTATTTTTCCTTATCTAATTATTTGAATTGAAAGTTTTTTCAGCTATATTCAATTCCATATTGACTATTCTCATTGATTTATTTTTTCTTCTTCTATACTTTAACCTTATTGAGTATTTGAGCTTACCCTTATTATATTTCATCTCCTTAGGAATTATGAAGTAATAATGATATGTAGGTATATTCTAAACGGAATAAATTTATCCTTTATGTTATTTATTTATTTAGAAAGATGAAAAAAAGATTCTAATTAGAGTATTTTTTTCATGTTTGTATCAGATTTACCAAGACTACAAAACTATTTGGTCATTTGGGATGAGATTTACATGTACATATTCCAATGTAACTGACTACAGACAGCGGCTCTGATACTTGTGGGGCTAGGTTCCTATAGTTGGTATTAAGTGAATTTTATTAGAAACCTTGGGAACTAGATTTAAGAAGTCATAAGTTACAGAACATATCCCTAAGTTAGAATTTGAGGATATGTATAGAAGAACATCCTAGAATTTTGGTAAGGTGAAGATTATGTTTGTCTTCCTAATAATAGATCCATATTTGGATTTTCAATGTGGACGTGGATCTAATACAGATGCACCTTGGAGTAATAAATCCAAAAAGGTGTTCGGAGCCTAACCCAGGGTATCCTAGTAAATGACAATATGCATTATTGTGCACGTGGTTTGAAACTCCCATAGGATATTCCTAGGAAAGATAAAATTTTATTTACAAACAATTATGACGGATTTGGAAATATAATAAGTTACCTGGGATAAACCTAAGTGTTTTAGACTGAGGATAAGTTGTCCTGATTTAGAAATCCTATAAATGGTATTGTGGATAAATCATAGACAAATGAATATTCTATGTGGAAATAAATGGATAAATTATTTATGTATTGAATTTGTATTGTACACTTTAGGTAAAAGTATATTTATTAATTATTCTTATTTCAAGGATGTCCCTCGAATTTATATTGGAGATTATATTATTTTGGTTTTAGAAAAATAAAATATGTGATTTGGGTGAAAATCAATTAAATCTATCAAGGACATGGGTCTAGAACCCATTACCAAATCACAATAAGGGTTTCACTCCAACCACCGACCTGCACAATGTCGTAGTTAATTTTTCATTGTTTTTAGTTAATAAATAATGAATAAATTTTAATAATGAACCAGTAATATAATTTTTGGGTATTATAGATTAAAGTATTAAAAATATTCGTTTTTATAGATAGTTATAGAAAAATAGTTAAACTTATCTCTCTTTTATTGGCCTTACGATCAATAAAATGATTCTTTTATTTCTTTAGGCATAAAAATTTCATTATTGGTAATTAATTTATGTGTGTAATGGGTTGAAATAGAATTTGATAGATGAAAAACCAAAATCTTGGATTGTTCATTTTAAAAATAAACCTATCAATTAGTAATATTTTCTTATATTCATGGTTAGTAAAAGAATTACCAAACAATAGGAAAATCACTTTAAAATAAAATGTTATCCTAATTCCATAAATCATATTGAACTGATCATCTCTTAAATCATCCAATATTTAAGGATTTGAGGCCCTACCATTTTTATTTATCAATAACTTTTTTATTGATGACCTCATTCACTCCCTATAATTATTTTTATTTTTCATCCTTGTACGCATTTTCACTTTCCACTAATCATCTACTACAATGAATCCTAGTTACCTGGTTGTCTATGTGTCCAATATAATTCACACTCTATATTTTCTAGAGGATATATTATACACCCTTCACATGATTTGGAATTTAAATGTAGGAAATTATCAAAAAATTTATCACCATGACTATGTTTAAATTGCATGGATGCGATTTAAAAAGGATGGGGAGAATATGATGCACTGAAAATCAAAACCATGATCCTTGTATTTGATAGAGTGTCCAACATGCGAAACCAAGTGAATAAGGGAATATAATATCAGGATACATTATAATATATATTCTATTTAAAATATATTATCTATAATTCAATTCATTAAACACCAAGTTATCATTTGTTATACACAAGAGTGACCTTCTTTGATGGCTTGCGTCACAAGCCACGCAATGTTTTAATGAGTAATAATATAATTTTAAAATAACATGATTTAATATAATATGATATAAACTTGATTTTATGAATAATATTAATTAGTTATTATACATTATGGTTTATATAAATATAAAACAAATTCATTGGTTTCGAGTTTTTGATAAGTTAAAATAAGAACTGAGTGGCTATGAAATGAAATATTATTATTATAATGTTTCCAAAGGAGTTTTATCTTAATAAGAATAATTAATTACCATTGTTGAATTATTTTAATGATTTATATATGTCATATTTTAAATAAAATATTTTTTATATTCTTCCATTATATTTGATAAACATAAGATAAGAACAAACTATGTTTTACAAATAAATACCTATGTTTTTATAAAGCAATTTTGAAACATTATTTTGGAGAAACCATTTTAAATATGAATTTTGACACTTTAATTGATTTAATATTTCAAAATAAAAATAATATTTTAAATATAAAAATAATAATTAGTCTTGGGGGAATTTTTATATTTTTCTAAAATATTTAATTTTTTTAATTAATAGTTTAAAATACTAAATCTTAGTTTAGAAATTTTTGTCCTACTATTTATTAATAATGATAAATTATAATTATAAATGATTGAAAGATTAATTAGAATATATTTTTATATGGTAATAAAATTTCTGTCATTGTAATCAGTTCCACTTTGAAACTAACTATTATGACATAACAAACTCCCATACTTTTTTATAATAAATAACCCGCAGTGTGGTCCCACCTACGGGATTAAATTTAAATTAATTAACACCACATATATTATTGGAATTTGAACAAATTTATAACATATTTTGAATTATAATAATTTTTATTTTTTATCAAGGCCAATATTTTTTATTGCCAAATCATTTAGTGAAAGGTATTAAAATTAATTACAACGATTAATGATAAATTTTGATTAATAAGGTCTTAGTCCTTAACCATAAGGCCCTAAATGACTAAACCACATATATAAGAGTTGCTTGATGGAATTATATAAACCATATAATCACATTTATTGAATTGAGACAATTATTTTACCCCCTTTAAATTTGAAAGTCATTCATGGAATTCCTTTGTTTCAACATTAGAAGAGTGCCAGTCCCCCTCCACTATAAAATGACCTCATGTCCCCGCACTTCCTTAGACCTCTCAAGCCACATTGGGTCAACAAATATCTTCCAAAAAATATTCTAAATATTCCTAAAATCTATCCTAAAATCCTCCCCTTGTGATTAAATTCATCCAAGGAAGCCTTTTGGTATAAACCAAAAAAAGATATCTTATTAAGAGGTTACATCTTTCCTTAAGCTATTTTGTTTTGTATCCATAATTTAACCCTCTACACATCTTCTTATATGATTTTATAAAAACACCATTATCCAAAATATATTTGAATGTTTTTATTCTATGTTTTTTTAGACACTTACACAAACTTTCATCTAATGTTTAATGAACATACTATTTACATGTACGACAAACTACCGCCCCATTAAATGATGATTGTTCATTTTTCCCATTACCACCAATCATGGTGGCCATTAGGATGTAAATAATATTTATATATGATAGATGTTATATATGTTATTCCTTTATAATTTATTAATAAATCTGTAAAACATACTTTTATTACATTCCATCTTGCATTAATACAATAATATAGTTTGAATAATTATGGACTACCATCCCCTCAAAGTGATGGAATTCTTTCACAATGTACATGTAATGTATAAAGGATGGTTTTTATTGAACATATGTTACATAAAAAAATATTTTATATTCAGGACCTAATTATATTTATAGAAATATTGTATATATATATCATTTTCATTCTTATCCTTTAACACACAAAGTGATAACATTTTTTGTGGACATGTGGATTACCACCTCTGCAACCTGATGTAATTCATTTTACATAACCTGAATTTTTAATATGATTATATATCATTAAATAAATGTGGTTTTATGATATTTTTACCACTCTTGAAATACATTTCATTATTTCCTTCTTTCCCAAATGATCATTGAAAAATGATAACGTTAATCACGCATACGTATGAATTACCATCTCAATGATTGTAACATTGATTAATTTTTCATAACCATATTTATTGATTGTTTTTAAAAATATAATTGATATATAAATAAAATAATTATTTTATTATTATTATTATGTAGATGTTATATAATTACTCCTTTGACCATTGTTGACCACAAAAGTTGTTTTTTACACATAATATAATTTTTTTAAAACAATCGAGGTAACATTAATTTTCAGGTAGTTGTATTAAATATATTAAAAAGTAAAATAAAAATTATGATAAACATGAAAATATTTATCATGAAAGTAAATAATTATCATATGTTTGCTCTTTTTGTGAAAATAAAGACACATGAGACTAATTATATGCAAGGTAAGGGATTTAATCTCAATTATATTCCATTGGGACTTATTTGTTAATATGCCCCAATTATATTTTACTTGTGTTATTTACTAACATTCTACATAATTTATAATTAATCAAAATAGTATCATGATATTATTACATTCTTTTAATTTTATTCTTTCATGAGGCTTCTGTTTTAAAATGTTTCAATGTGGTGTAGGACACATTGAATGGTTTAATGATTATTATCCTCCACATTAAATTTAATTATCATTAAATAGTATTTTAATTCAAATAAATTATATGACCATTGATTAATAAACCCTTTCATTTTCCTCTCTTTTTATTATTAATGAAATTATTCATGTATTAGTACCATTTTCTTACTCCTTAGTACTAAAGTTATTTCATGAAAGGTTATTAACAAAACCCAAATTCCATTATATCCTTATTCAAGGAACATGTTTTCTTCTAAAAACCCATGTTTTTTAAAAAAATTCAAAATTTATTTTAAAATGATTTGTTATAGACATTTTTACCCTATTTTCATTTATAAAATATTTCAAAGGATTATTCTTTTGTAATTCTTAAAAGGTATTTTTATCTATCCTTTTTGTCGTGCAAAGGGAATTTTCATTTTTCCTTATAAAGCATGAATGGATTTAACATCCATCATTCCTTCAAATATTCCTTTTCGTGTTTAAATGTTTTCATTTTAATGAAATCTTTTTAAATGAGATTTTTAAAGAAAAGGTTTTTCAGAATAAAATAATATTTTCTTTAAGAATTTTTCAAAAACATATGTTTATAATATTTCCATTCATCAATTAAAAAACCAATTATTTTACTCCACATGGGGTTTGTTGTATTAATACAATCCTTAATCTTCCACTGGATGGTTGATTTTCGTTTTGTTTAGGGATAGTATTCACATTCACTTCCATTATTTTTTTTTGTTAGTCCCCTTGAAATATTAAACTTTTTATGATTATGGAACATTCGATTTCCATTAATTATATATAACATTTATCATGGATATATAAATTGCCTAAAACATATACCATTATTCATACGATGATTACATTGAAATTAATTTGATTATTTGGAGAAATATTGATAACTCCATACCTTATAATACATATGGATATTTGATAAGGTTTATTGTTAAACCAATTATTATATATAACGAATTTTTTGGACTGGTGTGTCATGGTTGGGGCCGAGTAATAGGCATCCTCTTGATGCATTGGTAGTCTCATGGGACAAGTCATTTGTCTATCTACCATAGATGAGTTTTTAATTGATATGTTGTAACCCATCATTGGAAATGTCTTGAAGGTAAAATTATTGTTTACCATGGTAACATGGAGTCCAATAATGAATCTGTTACCTTATTTAATTTTAGTTATTAATCATCCATGAGAATTTTCATTGACATATATATATATATATACATTTAATTTTCTGGTCTTTGATTAAATGGCATGTGATTCCATTTTTTACATTTCGAATTTATTTTTTCTTTATCAGGTTATTTAAATGGCATGTGTTTCTAATTGTATACCTTCCCATACTGACTATTCACATTAATTTATAATTTCTTCTTCTATACATTAACTTTATTGAGCAATTGAGATCTCCCATATAATGTTTTCTCCGTCGAGGATTTAATTAAGTATGAAAGATATGTTTGGAAATTCTAGATAGAATAATTTTATCCTTGATGTTATTTATTTATTTAGAAGGAAGAAAAATATTTGTTTTAATTAGAGTATTGATTAGTTATGTATGTATAAATTTTACCATGACAAATAAACACTTCGGTTCTCTGGGAAGTGATTTACTTATACATATTCCAATGTATCTTATTGGAGACATCATCCCCAAGCCTACTGGGGATATGCCACTACAGTTGGTATCAGAGGAAATTTATTAGCATCACTGTGAACAATATTTATCAAATTATATGTTACATAACATATATTTATATATAACTTTAGGATATGTATAGAAGAAAATCATATAAATTTGTTATGGTGGATATTATGTGGTTCATCCTAACAATACATTAATATTTGGATACTACCAGTGGATGTGAATTTGGTACATATGTACCTACGAGTAATAATGTAAAAAAGGGGTTTTGAGCCTTACTCAGGGTACCCTGGTACATGAAAACAATCTTTATCGCGTACCTCATTTGACACTTACAAAGTATATTCCTAGGACAAATCACATTGTTTATAAACAAATATAAAGGATTTGTATATATAATAAGTAACCTAGTTTAATCCTAAGGTGACTTGGATTAAATATAAGGGGACATGGTTTAGAAATATTATAAATGGTAATATTGATAGACCCTATACTAAAGAAGGACCTATGTGGATATAAATGGATATGGGATTTATATATAGAAGTTGTCTTGAAAACATTAGTTAAAAGACAATGTAATAATTAACATTATTTTATGTATTTAAGACATATTTATATTGAAAAGTATGTTAATTTGTTTTTAGAAAAGATAAACTGGTGATTCAGGTGACAACCAATAAAATCTAGTATAGCCACAATTCTTGAACTCATTACCAAAGGACATTAAGGGTTTCACTCGGACCACTGACCTACACAATATACTCGTTAATTTTTCATTGTTTTTAGATTATCAATATTAAGAATAAATATTAATGACGAACCATTAATATAAATTTTGAGTATCGAAGATAAATTATTTAACCATATTGGTTTTGGAAGATAGTTAGACAAAAATTGTTAGACTTTCACACTTTTATTGGCCTTATAGTCATTTAAATGTTTATTTTAGTGCCTTAGGCGTAAACAACTCATTATTGTTAATTAATTTCTAGTAGTAAATGGTTGAATTATAATTTTATTGAATCACAACTAGACGTCAGGATTGTTAATATGAAATTCATATCTATAAATTAGTAATATTTCATTAAATTCATGGTCATTAAAATAATTACCTTACATTAGGAAATTTTATTGGAAATCAAATATTGTCTTAATACCATAATTTCTTCTGAACTAATGGTCTCTTAAATATTAAAATTTTTTATGGATTTTTGGCCCTCAACTTTTTTCTTTATCAATCACTTTTTTTATTGATGACCTCATTCACTCCGTATAAATATTTACATTTTTCCTCCAAGTATGTATTTTCACATTCCACTAATCGTCACCTACATAGAGTTCTAGTATCCTAGTTGTCCACATACCCTTTCAACTTCTTGTTCTATATATTCTATAGGATATATAACAAACCCTTCTCATTATTTGAAATTTTAATTTAGGAAAATATCAAACAATCTATCTCCATGATCAATATTAACTTGCATGGTTGCAATTTAAGAATAATGGGGAGAATATGATGCCCCAAAAATCTAATGTAAGAACCTTGCATTCAATAGCGTCTATGACATGCAAAACCTAGTGCATAAGGTAGTATAATATGAGGATTTTTTATAATATTATTACAATTTTAATTAGATTCATTATAATTCAATTCATTCATCACCTAGTGAGAATATGTTATACGCAAGCGTGGCCGTCTTCATTGGCTTGTGTAACACACAAGACCTAGTATTACCGAAAATAATATATTATTAAATTTTTTTTATTTAATATAATTTGATATAAACTAGAAATTATGAATATTATAAACTAACTTACAAGCATTTATGTTTTATATAAATATAAAATGATTTCATGGTTTACTAATTAATGAGAAATGAGAATAAGAACCAATCAGATATAAAAAGAAATATTATTATATTTTGGCTGCCAATAGAGTTTTATATAAATAATGATAATTAATTACAAATATTGATTTATTTTAAAGAAATAAATATTTTATATATTCAATCAAATATTTTTTAAATTCATTAATTAGTTTTGATAAATGTAAGATAAGAATAAACTCTATTTTACACATAAATACATATATATTTTTATAAATGAAAATTTTAACGCCTTTTAATGGAGAACTCATTTTAAGAATAAAATATGGAAATTTATTTGAATTAATATTTCAAAATACTGATAATATTTTAAAGATAAAAATAAAAATTAGGTTAGATTTATTTTTTGATATTTTTTTGAATCATATCATTTTTCAATGAATAGTAAAAAATACAAAATCTTAGGTCCAATTTTTTTTTCAACTAATTTTTTTATAATGATTATTTATAATTCTAATTTTTGGAAAGATTAATTAGTTCATATTTATATATGTTAATAAAATTTATGACATTGTAATAAATTCCACTTCAAAATTTACTATTAATACATAGCAATCGTTCTGAGGTTTTTACCATAAAAACCATGCAATTTCGTCCCACCAATGGGATTAAATTTTAATTAATTTATGCCACTTATATGATTGGAATTTGGAAAAATGGAACCCATGGAATAATAATAATTTATAATTTTTAATAACACCATATTGGTTTGAGCAAAATTATTTGTGAAAGTAATTAAAATTAATTTCAATGATTAGTGTTAAATTAAGATTAATAAGGGACTAATCCTTAACCTTAAGGCCTAAAATGACTGATAAACATATCAAATATATATTGGATTGACATAAATATACATTATTGTCACATGGATATAATTGGGACTATTATTTTAGCCACATTAAATGTGAAAATCATGCATGGATTTCCATTGTGAATATATTACAAGGGTTCCACTCCCCCTCCACTATAAAAGGACCTCCCCTCCTCCCTTATCTTTAGACCACTAATGAAACATTCCATCAACCAATATCATCCCAAATCCCTCCAAAATATATTTATACAACATCTTGATGCCTCACCTAGAGAATACATCCATAAAAGGAAGCTTTCTAGTACAAAAGAAAATAAGTTACCTAATTAATACATAACATATTTCTTTAAGTTGTTTAGTTTTATTTGGATTTTTGAACCCATAAAAACATATTATTATACAGTTATATAAAATTAATTATACTAAATATAATAATATTTTTTGATTCTAAGGATTTTAACTGCACTTACACAAACATCTATCTAATGGAAAGTATACATATTGTTTACATGTATGAAAAACTACAGTCTCATGATACAAAGAATGATTATTTTTCCTATACCACCCCTCATTGTGGGCATTATAAATGAAACTAATTTTATATATGATATATATTATATATATTATGTATTAATTCTTATTTAATACTTTTATAAAACACAACTTTGAAAAAATCAAATTTCTATTAATACGATAATATCATTTTAGGAATTGTGAACTACCGCCCCCTTCATGTGATGTTATCTGTTCACCTAATACATGGAATATATAAAAGATTAATTTATTTAAAAATATGATACATAAATAGAATATTTTTTATATTAATACAAAGTGATAACATCGTTCGTTGATGTGTGGATTACCACCTCCCTAACACTATGTGATTACATTTACATGACATGAATTATATATTTGAGTATATATGATTAAATAAAATGGAATTTATGATATAATGATCATTATGAATATAAATATAATTATTTTCAGTCTTTTCATAATTAACATATAAAAAATGAGAACGTTACTCATGCGTAACAATGATCTACAGTCTCAATGATTGTAAAATTGTTTCATTTTTCATAAACATATTTAATGATTATTTTAAAATTTTAATTGATGTATAAATATATAAATAAATTCATGATTAATATTCATTAAATGTTATACAATGACCCCTTCAACAATAGTTTACCAACCAAAGTTGGTTTTGACACATAATTACATTGTGGTCAAAACAGCTGACATGAAAATAATTGTTTAATTAGTTGAATAAAACCAAGAAAAAAGTGAAATAAATGTAATTATGAACTTGGAAGTAGTTCTCAATCAAGTAAATAATTTTCTTGGGGTTTTTATTCTGGAATATAAATACACACGAGAGAAATCAAATACAATGTAAGGGATTTCATCTCAATTTATATACCACATAAACTTATATGTTTTTATGAACTAATTCACATTTAAGTTGTATATTTACAGAACATTTACATGATATGTCATGAATCGCATGAATCTAATGATATTATGACATTCATTTAAATTTATTCCTTCGTGATGATTTTGATTGATAATGTTTCCTAGTGGAATGGGATACTTTTGAATAATTAAAGATTATATTCCTTGATAATAAATTTATTGATCATTCAATGGTATTTAAATTTGAGGAAATTATAATAATATTATTTAATAAACCCTTCCATTGTAATATCATCTAGTTATTAGTGTACTTTTTCAAGTATTAGAACCATTTTACCACTCTTTGGTAGTCATGGTGTTTTCAAATAATGTTTTTAAGAAAAAATGCCTTCATTTTTTCCCTTAGTCGGAGAACATGTATTCTTATAAAAACATTGTTTTATTAAAATATCATCAAAAACTAATTTAAAATGATTTTAAAAATACATTTTAACCCAGTTTTTTTTTACCAAGGTTTTTAGAGGAAAAATATTATTTCATTCTGAACAACGCATTTTAGTAACTTTTGACCATGTAAATGGAATGATCTCTTTACATTTTAAGGGATGTGTGGTTTTACCCACATTCATTTCTGAAGATATTACATTGCATGTTTAAGAGGTTAATTTTTTAAGAAATAAGTTTTAAAAGTGATTTTCAAATAAAAGGATTTTTAGAATAAAATAATATTTTCCTAAGGAATGTTTCCAAAATATATTTTTATAATATTTCTCTTCGTCAATGTAAACAATTATTTATTTAATCTATATGAGGAATATTATATTTATTCCATCCTTAATCTTCCTCTAGATGGTTTATGATTTATTTTTACTAAGATAGTTTTCACGTTCACTTCCTTGATTTCAATGGCACTCCCCCATGAAATATTAAATTTCTTATGACTATTGAACATTTAATTCCCCTAATAATACATATCATTTATCATGGATATGTACATTCCCTAAATTATATACCATTTTTTATACAGAGTTTATTTTGATAATCATTTGATTATTTGGAAAAATATTGATAAATTTTTACCTTCTACTACGTACAGATATTTGATAAGGCACATTGTTAAATCGATTTTTCGATATGTGAATAATGTTTTGGACTGGTATGACATGGGTGGGGCCCCATTATAAACATCCCCTCGATGCATCAGTAGTATCGTGGGATGATTCATTTTGTTAGATACCTTAGACGGGGTTTTACCCGATATGTAATAAACATTATTTTGAAATGTTAAGATGGTAAATGTACCATGTACCTCGGAATCAAGGAGTAAAAAATCAAGAATTTACTTCATTTAGTTTCAGTTTCTATTCATCCTTGAGAGTTTATATCTATATATATATGGATACATTTAATTTTATGTTTATTTATTAAATGGCATGTGTTTCAGTTTCATACCAAGCCATATTTATTTTCCTATATAAAGTTATTCGAATGTGCTATGTTTTTAGTGATTTAAAATTTCATATTTACTATTACCTTTTGTTTATTGTTGGTTCCTCTATTTTTTACCCTTACCGAGCATTTGAGCTCACCCTTATAATGTTTTATGACTTCAGAAATTCAAGAAGATAAAAGGATTTGTAAGGATATGTTAGATGGAATAAAGTTATCCTAAAAAATATTTATTTATTTATAAAGAATAAAAACAATATTTTGTAATTAGAGTATTCATTTATCATGAATATATATAGTTTACAATGTCTACTAAACTCTCTGGTCCTTTGGGATTCAATTTACATTTATCAATGACAATCTAATTGATAGCAGACAGTGGTTCTAGCCTTCTAGGGACGGGTTGCTACATTTCCTCACAAAAATAAACCATCTAGGAAATGAATAGAAATTTATTCCTTGGATCATATCCCATGTAAATCTTTTGTAACCTCAAAAATTTTAATTTTATATGGAAAATAATTTTGAGAGACCACATGGAAAATTATGGATTAAAATATAATTTCATTTAAAAAATAATTTTAAAACCTAAACCATTATAAAAATACATTTAATTATAAATAACCTTGAAAACTACAAAAGTAATATTTTAAAAATAAGTTATCAATTTATTGATAGAAATATATATTCCCCCTTGAAAACAGTTTTTAAAACATAAAAGTCTTTAAAAATCCATTTCACTTTGAAAATATTTATCTAAGATATAGGAATTTTAAAAATTGTAATTAAATGATTTTATTTTAAAATAACATTTAATACTTGAAATGGAATCCTAAAGTCATTGTGTAGTCCTCATATATGTACATAATATTCATGTCTAACATGTTAAAAAACAATAATTCATTCAATGTATTTGGTAAAATCCATGTGAGATCTATTACTGGAAAAAAATGAGGATTACTTTTGAATAATTTTTTAACAAAATATGCGTAATATTATCATTAATTTTTTTTAAAAAAATATGTTTAAAAAATGAATGAATTTTTAGGAAACCAGGTTTTCGGAAAAAAAAATAATAATTCGACATAAAAGAAGATTTTTCTTAAATACATAATTTTAATCTATTGATTACATAGGGATATTAATATTTAGGAAAATATGTATTATCAGTAATTTGACATAGGAGATTAAAATTAATGTTATTTTTAATGCATCAATCGTAATATTTCATCATTGAAATCATAATCATAAACAATCCTGATAAATAATGAGATCGTGACATAACCCACATAACACTTTGGTATAATTAAAACGTAATTAACGTGAAAAAATAATAGTAAAGGAAACATAAAATATCATGAGAATAATTAAATTCATGATATTACATGTAAAATGGTCTGTATATACACATCTTAATATAATATAAGTGCAAAACGTAACTTATGTCTCAATAAAAGAAAACAGAGACAAAAATACATTACCAATGTTTTAACATTTGAACCATCAACACATTAAAAAAGAGATCATAAAATGGATATATAAAACCAAGTATATTTCATGAGAATAATCATAATATATATTCATAGTGTTATATAAACCACATAAAAATAATATGTCGTTCATATGGCATGTGTCTCATAGAAGTAAATGGGTTAGATAAATATCTATTACCTTAAGTGTATACATCTGTCACATTAAATTTAAAATATATTATAAATAATATAATATATTATAAATATATTAAATAATTATATATTTATATAATAACCACTATGACTTTTTTATGACATTTAATTACCCTTTTGTTAACAATTCCATGTTAATGATCTGTTTCAGGTAAAAACCGCTTTGTTTTTCATATATGTTTTTGATTATCAATTATATACTAATAATTTGATAATAAATTCCACATATCCAAAAATTAAAACATGATATAAATATATTATTTATTCAGTTAAGGTAATCCATAAACTTTTTTGATAAAAAATGAACTACAACATTTATGGAGACGGTATATAAAACATACGCATGAACATTATTTCCATTGTTTTGTTGGATTGAATTACTTAAAAATAAATAAAATATTAGCATATAAAATTATTTTTTATTCCAACTATATCACATATAATCATGAAACTCATCTTTAATACATTCCATGTAATGCATTGATGAATCATTCACCTCGTGATGTTGTAGTCCTTCTTACTCACGAACGAATTTATTGTATTCCAAAAAAATGGACAGTATAATGTTATGTGTGATATGACAATTTCAGAATCATAATAAAATCATAAATACCATAAATACCATATTTTTACTATAAATATTGAATTATGTTCAACCATGAGAGGTGTTAAGGGGATCGTTTATAAGGCCTCAGCCTTAAACCTTACTTAATCTTGAGTTATTACAAGATTACACATTGAGGATCTTTTTGGGTTTAGAGTTTTAGAGAATTAGATCATAAAACTTTCATTACATTCCACATATAAACAAAGTGGTTACAGAAAGATAGTATTCTTCATTCCCATCAATGGAAACACATTTAAAATAAAACATGGATTATTTCTTGACACATCCTTGACTCTATAATCTTATCATGTACCTTTCCCTTGACCTGTGAAAAACATTTCAAAAACTTGGGATGAGCATAAAAACTCAGTATGGGTTATAAAAAAAACATGAAAATGAAACATGAGTTCATATATACATAAGAATGAAATCATACTTTACCCATAAAACATAGGCACTTTAACATACCTCATAAAATCATGAATAAATCATATAAATCATAAGACATAAAGGTAACTTGAGGCATTCATAACATTCTTACGTAGGGAGTAACCCTCTTGGTTACGTTTGGAATACCCATCACAGTATATTCCCTAAAATCTCTTCGGAGAAACCGTAACGTTTCACTCCTTCGCGTTACCCAATGCATTGGAGAGCTATAACGGGCTCACCCGCCCTTAGTTTATCACGGAACCACCCGTCTTCATAATAATGCCCAAGAACCATAACATAATCATATCACATAAAACATGCATAAAGGAAACATAAAATTTCCACATTTCAATCACGAGATATAAATACAACACATTGATATAAAAAAATTATGAAAACCATTTTCAATACTAAAATAAAAGAAAAGTAAAACATGGTATTTATTTTTCTTTTAAATAGAAGGTATGGCTTGTAGAGGAAGCCGAAACACAAATAACGGTCACGACGGTGGAGAAGTCGTTGTTGCCGCATACGTACGACAAAAACATTCCCTTTTGTCGTTTAGTAAACACTTCGTATAAAAAAGATTCATTTTGAATAAACGTAAAAGTCAAAGGGGTTTATACACCGTATAAAAGAAGGTTGTGTATAAAACAAAATATGCCTCAATGAAAAGAGATTGAGACGAAGTCCCATACCTCGTATCCGACATGACCCGACCGTTCTTTAATCTCCTGAATAATAAACTTGAGTTAATCTCTACTTGATTATGAATCTTTTTCAAGTTCATTATTCCTTTTATACCATGTTATGAACATCATATAATCAGTTAAGTTAATAATGTTCATTTTGTCGGTATTTGGTTCTTAAGTCAAAAATAGACTTCTTACAATTACATGTTGTTAATTTGGTAATGGGTTCGTTATATCCAGAATGATATTAATGATTTGTATAACATATATATCATATATATTCATCATATACATGTATTTATAAGATTACATCACATTTAGAGGTAAGAAATGAAATGCACCATTCATGGAGACGGTAAGCCGTACGTACGCATGAATGCTACTTCCATTTCTATTTCATATTTTCTGGATTGGAATCATAATTATATATGAGTATATTATAATTCCAGTATAATAACATATATAATATCATTAACTTTATCCTTTACACATCCCACATATGGTATTAACGAATCAAATCACTTTCAGGGGGCGGTAGTCCGCACTTCCTAAAATGAAGATATCGTGTTTACCCATAATGGAAACCATAAAGGTATGCCCAAAATGATAAAATAGAAGCTTAAGGAAAACAAAAACATATTATATATCATATATAAAAATAGTGACATCATAATGGCCACCTTTGAAGGTGTTAAATGAGTATTGAACAATCATCGTTTCGTGAGGCAGAATTTCGCCATCCACGGAAACCGTATGTTCTTTAACCATTTGATGTAGTTGTGTGAGAGTGTAGCTCAAATAAATATTATAACAACATCCTTGTATTTTGAAGATACTGTTGTGTTTACAAAATAAGTAAATAAAAAGAGTTTAGGGGGTTGGAGAAGCAAAATAAAACAAATGAACATGAGAGAATGAATTACCTTTAAAAGTCTAACTCCTTTTGATTTGAGCCTAAAGGCTTCCTTTGAAAGGATTATGCCCAAAGGGAATCCTCTAGGATGAGGAGAGGGATTTGGAGAGAGTAAATTGGTAGGGGTTGGCCGAGCCAAAGGATTGAGGAGTGTGTCAAATGAGGTAGAGGTTGGGGCCTTTTATAAGACGAGAGGAGGGGCACTTTTGGAATGTAAAGAAATATTAATTTATTTGAAAATGTATTTCGGTTTTAAAAGGTCCCACATTGATATAATTCGTGTATAAGGTGATAAGGGTTCGAAATCCACTCATCCAATTGGTTTTGGCCATGTGTAGTTCATAGATTTTACATTGTCTTTCCATTTTATTTAAATAGTCAAATAATGATGTCATCGCTGCATCATTATTATGTCATAAATAATTTAATTTATTTAATGTCTAAATATTATTAAAAAATACTATGATGTAGGAAATCTTATTAGCTTTCCAATTACTATTTATAATCAAATATCTGACCTTTATAACCCCATGTAAAATTTTTTTTCGTAAAACTTTTTATGTTTGTGTCATTTTTACTTTTACATTAAATAAAAAGTTATTTATGTCATTTCCCAAACAAAATGTCTCCATGGGATCCCCAAGTTGACCCATGGCTTGTCTTGGTCGGCCATGACACAACCGATAAGGTTGGGACATGTGTCTAGGTCATTTAATATTATTAATGCATTATTTATACCTTAAACTACACTAATCACCACTAATCGCGATTAAAAAATTAATAAGTTACTATTCACCAAAAAATTATTTTAATCTCATTGAACCACATTTTACTTCTTAATGAAAACCATGTATGTCAGATTTCCAAAATTCAATACACATTAGTGGTAAACATTCTTTTAACTGAAAAATCATTTTGCTTGATTACCACTTAGTGGTTTCACTATTCATCAAAAATTGAGGTTTTTCAGAAAATTACCAAAAATTCACCCTAAGCTATATTTGATATTCCGAATTCAAAAATGAAGTATATTTTAAAAAATTAAAATCATATAAGTGACATTAATTAATTTAATAATTAATTCCCGCTGCCAGAGCAAATAACGTGTTTTTACAAAACAATAAGTATCAAAAGATTGACACCAGTTTAAGTCTAATTTCAAAGTGAAATTGATTCCAATGACCACCATTGGATAAAATGGTAAAAATATATTCTAATTTCACTTCAAAACCAATTCAAAACATAATCTAATCATATAAATAAATTAGATTAAAAATCAGTTTTGATGTAAAATGCAGTATTTTTTACTATTCATTAAAAAATGAACATTGTCAGAAAAATACCAAAAATTCACACAAGGTAAATTTTGATGTCCCAATAATAAAGGATAAGTTTATTTTGACAAACATAGTTTATAAAATTGTCAAAATATAGATTCAAAAATGGTTTGCCATCAAAAGGCATTAAAACAATCTTTTAAGAATATTAGTGTATTCCATGCATAAGATTGTATTTATTTTCATTTTAAGCCTCTATAACACAATCTTAATCATTAATAAACATAGATAAAAATATATATTATTCATTACTTACTTGGGATGTTACATCCTTCCCCCCTTTATAAAATTGCGTCCCCGCAATTTATTTACTTATCAAATAAATGGGGGTACTTATCCCTCATTGCATTTTCATATTCCCATGTTGCCTCTTCAATCATGTGGTTTTTCCACAAAACCTTTACCGGATGAATCACCATATTCCGTAACACCTGCTCCCTGTGGTCAAGAATCTGGACCGGTTGTTCCTCATAAGATAGGTTCTCTTCCAGATGAACTACCTCTGGACTCAAAACATGAGATGGATCTGGCATATACTTTCTCAACATCGAAATGTGAAAAACATTGTGTACCTGAGATAAACTCGGAGGTAAAGCCACTCGGTATGCAACTGATCCAACTCTCTCCAGAATTTCGTATGGTCCAATGAACCTTGGACTCAACTTTCCTTTCTTACCAAATCTCATCACACTTTTCCAAGGAGAAACCTTGAGAAAAACATGATCACCTACCTCGAAAGATAGATCCTTCCTCCGGTTATCCGCATAACTCTTCTTCCTGCCCTGAGCTGTTCTCATGTGTTTCTGAATCAGCTGAACTTTTTCTGCCATCTCTTCTACCAATTCTGGTCCCATCAACTTTCTTTCACCCACTTCATCACAGAAAGCTGGAGTTCGACATCGCTTCCCATATAATGCCTGAAATGGTACCATCTGTATACTGGAATGGAAACTGTTATTATATGAAAATTAAACCAAAGAATGTTGTTGGTCCCAACTTCCCTGATAATCCATAGAACAAGCTCGTAGCATATCCTCCAATGTCTGAATTGTTCGTTCTGACTGCCCATCTGATTGAGGATGAAAAGCTGTACTAAAATTTAATTCAGTACCCAACGACTTCTGAAGCCCTTTCCAAAAGTTAGAAGTAAACCTGGGATCACGATCCGATACAATGGAGAGAGGAACTCCATGTAACCTAACTATATCTTTAAGATACAAACGGGAACGTTTATCAAGAGAGAAAGTATCTCGTATAGCAAGGAAATGAGTAGATTTGGTCAAGCGATCAACAATAACCCAGATTGCATTATTACCTCGAGATGTCTTCGGTAATCCAACAACAAAGTCCATGGATATATTCTCCCATTTCCACTCTGGCACTGGTAAAGGCTGAAGCATCCCTTTTGGTAACTGCCGCTCTGCTTTAACCTGCTGACAAGTCAAACACGTCACAGTAAAATCAGCAATATCTCTTTTCATTCCATCCCACCAGTAATACTCCCGCAAATCTCTATACATCTTAGTACTGCCCGGATGAACTGAAAACAGAGAACTATGAGATTCACATAACAAATCTCTTTTCAACTGTGAATCAAAAGGCACACACAATCTCCTCCCAAATCTCAAAACACAATCATTATCAATGTTGAATTCAGGCAACTTACCTTTCTTAACCAGCTCTACCTTTTTCTCCAACTCACTATCTTGCTTCTGTGCTTGCATGATTCTATCTGATAGAGATGATTTCACTGATACCTGAAACAAAACAGAAGGACTTCCTGCACCAACAACTTCTATGCCAAAGTTCATCAAATCCTTAACCAAAGGATCACGTTCCAAACGCAACATTGTTAATGAAGCATTAATTTTTCGACTCAAAGCATCAGCCACTTTATTTGCTTTTCCCGGATGGTAATGAATTGTACAATCATAATCCTTGATTAATTCCAGCCATCTCCTTTGTCTCATGTTTAACTCTTTCTAAGTGAATATAAACTTTAAACTTTTGTGATCGGTATATATTTCACACTTTACTCCATATAAATGATGCCTCTAAATTTTTAAAGCAAAAACAACAGCAGCTAATTCCAAATCATGTGTAGGGTAATTTACCTCCTGAGTTTTCAACTGTCGTGAAGCATAATCAATTACATGATCATTCTGCATTATGACGCAACCAAGTCCTTTCAATGAAGCATCACTGTATATAAGAAACTCACCATTCCTGGAAGGTAGTGCCAAAACTGGAGCATTCACCAATCTTCTTTTCAATTCCTGAAAACAATCATCACATTATTTTGTCCAGATAAACTTAACACCCTTCCGAGTTAGCTTAGTCATTGGACTAGATAACCGTTAACACTTTCTAACAAACCTTCGGTAATAGCCCGCCAAACCAAGGAAGCTACGAATCTCGGTTACATTTGTGGGTCTTGGCCATTCTTCCACAACTTTTGTTTTTGCAGAATCAACAGTTATTCCATCTTTAGAAACAATGTGACCAAAGAAAGAAATTTGTTGCAACCAAAACTCACACTTGCTGAATTTCCCATACAGTTTCATTTCTTTTAAGGTTTGCAAGATAACCCTTAAATGTTTTTCATACTCCTCTTTACTTTTAGAAAAAACCAAAATATCATCAATGAAAACCACCACAAACTTATCCAAGAACTCATGGAAAATTCTATTCATTAAATCCATGAATACAGCAGGTGCATTGGTTAGCCCAAAAGGAATTACTACAAATTCATAATGGCCATATCTCGTACGGAACGCGGTCTTCGGAATATCTGCCTCCTTTACCTTCAGCTGATGGTACCCCGATCTCAGGTCAATCTTTGAAAAAAACTGAGCTCCCTGGAGCTGATCAAACAAATCATCGATATGAGGCAAAGGATATTTGTTCTTAACAGTGATATTATTCAAGGCTCTATAATCAATACAAAGTCTCATAGAACAATCTTTCTTTTTAACAAATAAAACAGGAGCACCCCATGGTGATGTGCTAGGTCTAATAAAACCTTTCTCTAATAAATCTTTCAATTGCTCCTTCAACTCTAAAAGTTCAATTTGTGCCATTTGATAAGGGGGTTTTGAAATTGGCTTAGCATCAGGAACTAAGTCAACAGTAAACTCAACTTCCCGATCTGGTATTATTCCAGGCAACTCATCAAGAAAGACATCAGGATACTCATTTACCACTGGCACATCATTAATCTGAACAGTTCCTTTATTTTCAACGATGTGTGCAAGGTAACATTCATTTCCATATTTTACATGTTTCTCGGCCTCTTGATATGTTATCAAAATTAAGGGTTCATTCTTGTAAACAAACTGAAAGTCTTTTTGAAAAGAAACTTCTTTAGCTCTACATTCAATCTTAGCATGGTAAATAGAGAGCCAATCCATACCCAGGATAACATCAAACTCTACTAGAGGTAGAACAATAAGGTTTGAAAGTAGGTTCTTTCCACAGATAAGGATAGGAAGATTCTTATAAATTCTTTTTGCCTCAACATTTCCCCCAGGTGTTTTTACCAAAAGTTCTGGAGTCATTTCTTGAGATGGTATTCCCATTTTACTAGAAAAGGTTTCAGAGATGAAAGAATGTGTATACCCCGAATCAAACAACACACTGGCATAATCTGAAAAAACAAACAAAGTACCTGATACCACTTCATTTGATGGCCCGACATCTGCTGAAGTAGTTGCAAAGGATTTCACCACCCCTTTCTGCTTGTAGTCTAACTGCTTCCCATCACTCAAGCTCCTTGTCGGACACTCGTTTGCATAGTGACCCATCTCATTGCACTTATAACATTTCACTAACTGTAAATCAAATTTGTTCTTACCTTCACCTTGATCCTTTTCAGTGCAATCATGAGCCTTATGTCCCATCTTACCACATCGGTAGTACTTCCCTGATTTCAAAAGACATTCCCCAGCATGCCTTTTTCCACATTTATCACAAACTGGAAACTTAGTTCTCATACAATCAGACTTTTTTGAAGAATTCTTACCTTTCTCCTGCCACCTCAGTCTCTTCTTCTGCTGGTTGTTATAGAGATCTTGGTCATCAACAAATTCCATTTCCACCTTCTCATCACATCTAAAAAGCTTTTCATAACTTTTAAACTCTCGAGAAGCTAATTCCCTTCGATATTTTGGCTTTAATCCTGAGTAAAAATGATTTATTTTACTATCAAGGTCTCGAGTAAAATTTGGAGCATACCTTGCCAATCGAGTGAACCTTTCTTCATAGGCAGCTACTGAGTCTTCCACTTGCCTCAATTCCAAGAATTGCTTTTCCATCCTAATTCGAACATCCTTAGGAAAATACTTCTCAAGAAACATACCTTTGAATTCATCCCATTCAAGAGCATCAATCTCATCGGCGTCCCTGATATTTTTAACCATAGACCACCACTGATCTGCTTCACCCTCCAAACGGTAAATAGAAAGACTAACCTTTTGATTGTCTGAACACCCCATGACATCAAAAATCTTCTCCAGTGCTTTAATCCACCCTTCAGCTAGAACAGGGTCAGATGATCCACTAAATGATGGTGGATGTTGCCTCATGAAATGTTCCACCACTGACAAGTTCCTCTACGGTTGATCTGGCTGATCTCGTGCATGGATACCACCGCCATTTATCGCTTGAGTCAACTGCGCCATTACTGCAACAAACTGTTCAGTTCCAATTCCGACCATCTCAGGATGCTGATTCGGAAGGTTATTTCCTTTTTATGCCTTCCTAGCACTGCTTCCCTGTTTCCTCTGCGGAAAACCATTCTGAACAAACATGTCTTAGATGAATCAACATGGTAATCTTTAAATACTATATCATTTTGAAAAAAAATATTTTTGGATAATCATTTAATAGAATTCTAACTCCTAAAGTTATCTAAACCGACCTTTGATACCAACTATAAGTCCCCAGCCATAAACCTTACTTAATCTTGAGTTATTACAAGATTACACATTGAGGATCTTTTCGGGTTTAGAGTTTTAGAGAATTAGATCATAAAACTTACATTACATTCTACATATAAACAAAGTGGTTACAGAAAGATCGTATTCTTCATTCCCATCAATGAAAACAAATTTAAAATAAAACATGGATTATTTCTTAACACATCCTTGACTCTATAATCATATCATGTACCTTTCCCTTGACCTGTGAAAAACATTTCAAAAACATGGGATGAGCATAAAAACTTAGTATGGGTTATAAAAAAACATGGAAAGGAAACATGAGTTCATATATATATAATAATGAAATCATACTTTACCCATAAAACATAGGCACTTTAACATACCTCATAAAATCATGAATAAATCATAGAAATCATAAGACATAAAGGTAACTTGAGGCATTCATAACATTATTACGTAGGGAGTAACCCTCTTGGTTACGTTTGGAATACGCATCACAGTATATTCCCTAAAATCTCTTCGGAGAAACCTTAACGTTTCACTCCTTCGCGTTACCCAATGCATTGGAGAGCTATAACGGGATCACCCGCCCTTAGTTTATTACGGAACCACCTGTCTTCATAATAATGCCCAAGAACCATAACATAATCATATCACATAAAACATGCATAAAGGAAACATAAAATTTCCACATTTCAATCACGAGATATCAATACAACACATTGATATAAAAACATTATGAAAACCATTTTCAATACTAAAATAAAATAAAAGTAAAACATGGTATTTATTTTTCTTTTAAAAAGAAGGTATGGCTTGTAGAGGAAGCCGAAACTCAAATAACGGTCACGACGGCGGAGAAGTCGTTGTCGCCGCATACGTATGACAAAAACATTCCCTTTTGTCGTTTAGTAAACGCTTCGTATAAAAAAGATTCATTTTGAATAAACGTAAAAGTCAAAGGGGTTTATACACCGTATAAAAGAAGGTTGTGTATAAAACAAAATATGCCTCAATGAAAAGAGATTGAGACGAAGTCCCATACCTCGTATCCGACTTGACCCGACCGTTCTTTAATCTCCTGAATAATAAACTTGAGTTAATCTCTACTTGATTATGAATCTTTTTAAAGTTCATTATTCCTTTTATACCATGTTATGAACATCATGTAATCAGTTAAGTTAATAATGTTAATTTTGTCGGTATTTGGTTCTTAAGTCAAAAATAGACTTTTTACACTTAGATGTTGTTAATTTGGTCATAGGTTCGTTATATCCAGAATGATATTAATGATTTGGACAACATATATATCATATATATTCATCATATACATGTATTTATAATATTACATCACATTTAGAGGTAAGAAATGAAATGCACCATTCATGGAGACGGTAAGCCGTAAGTACGCATGAACGCTACTTCCATTTCTATTTCATATTTTCTGGAATGGAATCATAATGATATATGAGTATATTATAATTCCAGTATAATAACATATATAATATCATTAACTTTATCCTTTACACATCCCACATATGGTATTAACGAATCAAATCACTTTCAGGGGGCGGTAGTCCACACTTCCTAAAATGAAGATATCGTGTTTACCCATAATGGAAACCATAAAGGTATGCCCAAAATGAAAAAAACAGAAGCTTAAGGAAAACAAAAACATATTATATATCATATATAAAAATAGTGACATCATAATGGCCACCTTTGAAGGTGTTAAATGAGTATTGAACAATCATCGTTTCGGGAGGCAGAATTTCGCCATCCACGGAAACCGTATGTTCTTTAACCATTTGATGTAGTTGTGTGAGAGTGTAGCTCAAATAAATATTATAACAACATCCTTATATTTTGAAGATACTGTTGTTGTTAAAAAATAAGTAAATAAAAATAGTTTAGGGGGTTGGAGAAGCAAAATAAAACAAATGAACATGAGAGAATGAATTACCTTTAAAAGTGTAACTCCTTTTGATTTGAGCCTAAAGTCTTCCTTTGAAAGGATTCTGCCCAAAGGGAATCCTCTAGGATGAGGAGATGGATTTGGAGAGAGTAAATGGGCAGGGTTTGGCCGAGCCAAAGGCTTTAGGAGTGTGTGAAATGAGGTAGAGGTTGGGGCCTTTTATAAGAGGAGAGGAGGGGCACTTTTGGAAAGTAAAGAAATATTACTTTATTTGAAAATCTATTTCGGTTTTAAAAGGTCCCACATTGATATAATTCGTGGATAAGGTGATACGGGTTCGAAATCCACTCATCCAATTGGTTTTGGCCATGTGTATTTCTTAGATTTTACATTGTCTTTCCATTTTATTTAAATAGTCAAATAATGATGTCATCACTGCATCATTATTATGTCATAAATAATTTAATTTATTTAATGTTTAAAAATTATAAAAAAAATACTATGATGTAGGAAATATTTTTAGCTTTCCAATTACTATTTATAATCAAATATCTGATCTTTATAACCCCATGTAAAAATTGTTTTCGTAAAACATATTATGTTTGTGTCATTTTTAATTTTACATTAAATAAAAAGTTATTTATGTCATTTCCCAACCAAAATGTCTCCATGGGGTCCCCAAGTTGACCCATGGCTTGTATTGGTCGGCCATGACACAACCAATAAGGTTGGGACATGTGTCTAGGTCATTTCATATTATTAAAGCATTATTTATACCTTAAACTACACTAATCACCACTAATCGCGATTAAAAACTTAATAAGTTACTATTCACCAAAAAATTATTTTAATCTCATTGAACCACAGTTTACTTCTTAATGACAACCATGTATGTCAGATTTTCAAAATTCAATACACATTAGTGGTAAACTTTCATTTAACTGAAAAATCAGTTTGCTTGATTACCACTTAGTGGTTTCACTATTCATCAAAAATTGAAGTTTTTCAGAAAATTACCAAAAATTCACCCTAAGCTATATTTGATATTCCGAATTCAAAAATGAAGTATATTTTACAAAATTAAAATCATATAAGTCACATTAATTAATTTAATAATTAATTCCCGCTGCCAGAGCAAATAGCGTGTTTTTACAAAACAATAAGTATCAAAAGATTGACACCAGTTTAAGTCTAATTTCAAAGTGAAATTGATTCCAATGACCACCATTGGATAAAATGGTAAAAATATATTCTAATTTCACTTCAAAACCAATTCAAAACATAATCTAATCATATAAATAAATTAGATTAAAAAGCAGTTTTGATGTAAAATGCAGTATTTTTCACTATTCATTAAAAATGAACATTGTCAGAAAAATACCAAAAATTCACACAAGGTAAATTTTGATGTCCCAATCATAAAGGATAAGTTTATTTTGACAAACATAGTTTATAAAATTTTCAAAATATAGATTCAAAAATGGTTTGCCATCAAAAGGCAGTAAAACAATCTTTTAAGAATATTAGTGTATTTCATGCATAAGATTGTATTTATTTTCATTTTAAGCCTCTATAACACTATATTAATCATTAATAAACATAGATAAATATATATATTATTAATTACTTACTTGGGATGTTACATCGTTAATGACATCGGTTCAGGAGGAGGTAGTCAACCTAACATAAGAGGAATGATTTTGTAGAATAGTTAAAGGATGTGGAGATGGTTTTAATTCATTATTTAAACATATAATAATATAATTATATTATAAAAAATTATAATATTATATAATCATAGTATAATAATAATTCATGTATGTGTAGGATTATATAAAAAATTATCGTTAATAAACATTACTACTTCTTCATTTTTCCTCCATAAAAATAATCCAAAACCCTTCCTAGGTTATCTTTCTATACAAAAAATAATAATTTTAGCATGATATTACGGAATATTAGAAGTGATTTATTAGTTATTTGTGATAATAAATAGGTTTTAAAGTTTCAATAATAGAGGAATGTGGATGTCCTTTTAATGGTGGGGGAGAGGACCAAGATTCAATGTTTTAAATGAAATACGTTCTCTGACATTTATAATATGTCAAAAGGGTCTAAAATAAGAAATTATGTCGCATTATATTTTGAATGGTTAAAATATGGCCATAATATTTTACTCTGGTTTATAGGTCATTTTTAACCTTATCATTTTAGTTTAAGCAACCGATAACCTAATTATTACTATAACCATGATAATTAATTTTTATTGAATTCACTATTGAATTAATTATAAAATTAACTTCACCATATAATAAATAATAAAATTTTCGAATTCAAATTATGAAATCTAAATTTTCAAATTTTATTCCCTAATGTAGAAAATTTTAATTTAAAATTAATCTCGTAGACGTAATGAGAAAGTAGGTTTTTAAAGAGAAAATTATGAAAAGTATAAAATGTTTTCATATAAAAAATAAATATAAAATTGATTGAAATGTCCCAAAATTGATTAATTGATATATAATTGATATTGATTTATTTTAACACCAATTTAAAATAAATTTTAACATGATGATTATTTTAAATTTAAAAGGCATGTTTCAATTAAAATTCAGTAATTTAATTATTTTTGGAAAAATGAATATTTTTCCAAAAAATACAAAAACATCATACTATGATAATTTATAATTTATGATTAAAAAAATAATTTTATATTTTCAATTTTATTTTTTAAAATTTTTGAAAACTAGAATTTATTATATGTTCTCAAGAAGATTATAGAACTGTTTTTTAGAAAAATACTCTTTTTAAGAGTTATTGTGGTTTAATTCTTATTTCCTACATAGAAAAAATATATTAATGTTAAAAATTCTATTGAATTTATAAAATACAAATTTCATTAAAATTATTAAATAAAATTTATTTGGTTAATTTATTGATATAAAACAAACTTCTACGCATAATAAATGTTCTCATAGAAATAATTCCTTTTGTTTTTAAACGTGTTTTATATTCAATTTTAATTAATTGTTCAAAAATAATTAATTAAATATAATTGTGTAAACAAAAATTTAATTATTTATTTAATAACATTCCTAAAAATGATACCAATGTCTAGCTGGAGATAGTCATGTTATATAATAATATTATAATAGTATGTAACTTTTTATTAAAACTCATTATTGTGAGTAATGTAAGATAAGTTTGGTGTTATGTGTAATGAAAGTAAAACCCAGTGTCTCATGTAACTCAAGATAAAAATAGTGTCATGTGTAAAGAAAAATGTGAAAAAATATTAAATTTATTTGAAAAAATATGTCATAATATCTCAGTGTTACATATTACCCCGCTTAAAAAGAATTATGCTCTAAAAATTCATCTCGATCATCAACGATTTAAAATTTGACAATTCATTCATGCTATCCCACATAATAAATACGGTCAATAAAGCATCTAATTTAAAAATATAAATAGTTGTGCATAATTAATCTAAAATAACACATACAAGGTTTCCATATGGCAGAATAAACGTTGAAAGATAAATAAGGATGTAAAAGAAAGAACTAAAACCTAAATATCGATGGAGGGTGATAGAAGACATTGATCACAAGAATGTGGATGATATCAAAAATGATAATGACTGTAAGTTGATAAACCATAAAAGTATCAAAAAAATTTTGTTGATATCATCATAATTTATGATAAAATGACAAAATTTTATTTCAGGATCCATTTCTTAATGGTGGAGAATATTAATGAAAATATATACATAGTTGATTTAATTAAATTTCAAACCACAATCAAATAATTTGGTTGTTCTATGATCAATTTACACATCATATATTTCTCTAATAAATTAAGGTGAATATTTTTGTTCCTTAATTATCAATGGATTATTAGATTCCGATATAATGATAATTCATTACTTCTATAACTAATTGTAAAAATAATTGTTATCGTAGGTTATCAAATATGAATAAAATAATACATTAATCTCTAAAATATCTTTCAAGGTTCAAAATAATCCATTCCATAAATGTTTTATCTTAGTAACCTTTAAAAAGATTAAAAACCAAATACATTATAATTAATTTCATTTAATTTAAAAAAAACGTTCCATTAATCCCCAAAATAGCATGAAATATCCTTTAATTGTCACATACAAATATGTGATTACCTAGATCATGTACTCAATTTAAATATTACATACCATATAAACTTATTGAAAATATACATGGTTCCTCATTCCTTACATAAAACAATGGTTATTCAATTTATTCCTTGAATCCAAAAATCTAATTAACTCAATTAATGTTGTCATCAACCACTCAATCAAAAAATCATTTACCATTTGTAAGGAAATTACTCTTATACAATTTTTCTTAATCCAAATCAATCATATCATTATCCTGAAATCATTATATTATCATCTGAAACATATTTAATGTTATCTTAAAAATATAAAAATTCCATTAAATCAATTTTCCAGTCCATCAGAATCCATCAACATATGATTTTAAATATTTAATCAAAAACATATAAATAAAAATACTTATATATTTTATTATTTTTATATCATAATATTATAATTACAATATATAAACACTCCATTCATCCCACATTATTCTAAAACTATATGATGGGAATCATCATCTTATTCCTCAATATCTCTTTCATTTCATATATCATGTTTATCCTCTTCATCATCAGAAATATAACCATTACTTGCACAACCTGTCAAATTTTCATTAGGATTTTTTCCATTAAGAAATTTATTTTCAATAATGCCCATACATTCCATAATTAAATAATTAAATATTGGATGATATATTAGGGAGAAAAATATTCCAATTCATTGTATTGATTAGATGTTTCACTTTACATTTATAGTTAATTGCTTTGTGTCCTTATTTTCCACATGAAAAACATCTTCCAATTCCACAAAAACAATCAATTGGGTTCTTCTTTCAAAACTCTCAACAAATAAGATATTGAATCATCTTTTTTCTATGGTTACCCCCCTGTGACCTCACAGCAAACTCTCTCATTAACTTCATTAGTGATTATGATTGTTTTATAAGGTACATGTTGTTAATTATGTTCCATGAATAATTATTATGAAACATTTCAAAATACTTTACTATAGTCATCATCTCATTTGGCTTCTCATCAGTAAACTGTCCATCGCATTCAATGTTATAATAGTTTTTTCTGCATCACTCCATTGAGTAAGAACAGATATCATATTATGAGAAAATATAATAATAATAGAAAGACATATAATCTAAATATTATTTTGGAGATCTAAATCTAGACACAATATTTTTAATCTATGAAACATTGGGTTTATTCAAGGTCATTCATTACCATCCCTTATTTAAATCCTACATGGACATTAAAAAATATTTTGTGAATTTCTAATGTATATATCATAGTAGATTCAAATTAGGTTTGTAAAAAAGGCACATTTCTCATGCACCAGTTCCCAATTGAGTTTAGATAAATTTAGTTTTTTAGAGGTTATTACCCCGAGGTATATCTTTTATAGAGCCTCATCTACTTGTATTATCCAAAAATAAGTGTAATGTTTTTGAAACAACATAAATTATACTTTAACTGAATCTGAAGACATTTTCATATACTTTTAACTCATATTTAGAATTATCCTTCGAGATATCCATACAGATATCCTTAGAAATATCCCTATGGATCTCACTAATGTTTTATCATCATAGTTTCCAAAGGATAAGTAAGACTTTTCTTTTGATACCTACTATAGAGATCCAAGATTCTAAAATAAGTATATTACATCATTCTAGAGGATTATTCAATAATATTCAAAAACATATGCCTAAGGACCATAATTGTTTAGTTCCTTTGGAAACATGGAACAAAAACATCTAATATGGTTATTGATGTTCAATGATTCTTGAAAATATCTTCCAATTTAGTACACTTCATAGACATACCCTATATAAAAACTTTCTTTATAAAATTGGTAAAATAAGCATAAGAAAATCTAAGATCATTTGCTGAGTAATGGTAAACATGAGAGATATCAATCCCTTATCATATGATAGCATGATATAAAGATTAGTGTACCTTAACAAGAACATAACTTCTGTAGTTCATACCCAAACTTATATAATATCATAAATCTGACTCATGACAAAAAAATTGGTAGTTAATAAGACATGAAAAATAAAGTAATTAAAGAACATGATCCATGGTATAACAACACTGGTATAAGACATTGATTTATAACATAGATATAATAATAGAAAATATTATTTTAAGGATATCCACCAAGACATTCAAGCCATTTTAGATGTGGCCTAACCACCAATGTATCTACATCGGGCTTGGTCAAACCACCTGTGTAACCTTCATTTTTGGTACCTAAACCTAATGGGTGAAACTCACCAACATCCCCAGTGGCATCCCTTTTCTCATTGTGGATTTGGTTTATATCCTAAACAATCATGATAGTCAAGGTTCAATCACAATACCATTATCATTAAAAAAGTACCTTATTAAACAAATTTCAATCACCATTCTATTTATGTCTCCAGTATGAAATATAAATCTTTTCCTAAGGATTTGGTGGAAGATATAGGTCCCAACTATATTTTTTAACAACTTAACCATTGTCCATGGTTGTAACATAACCACTATCCTTGGTTATAAAATAACCACCATCACATTATGAAAATCATACATATGTGTTCCGGAAGATTATAGAACCATCATCATATTGGAACCCATGAAATGAAATGGGTTTCCTAAGAATTTAATAATAACACAACCAATGGAAAATATATTAGTTTCTTAATCATTTCATCATTTCATCAAATCATAACTCACGGAGGAATAAGGGGCATCCATGTGAATTTTATCATTATATAACCCATGGGAAATAAATGGATAACATAAACATCATATCGCCATAAAGATAAACCATTTAGGGAATTAATAAAAATGTTATCCTTGGATCATATCCCAAATAAATCATAATTATCCACAATAATGACATCTTATAGGGAAAATTATATAGAAATACTAATTGGGACATTTTTTCTGCAAAAATGGTTTTTACTAAAAATTTATTTTTAAATCCTAAAACAACTATACAATTATATTTCTTTAAAAATAAAATGAAAAAATTCTAAAGGAGTATACAAAAATTATTGTGATATGTTTCTTCAGTAAAATTTCCTTTTAGCATTTGAAAATTTTGTTTTTAAAAATAAAACACTTTCAAAATATTTTTCACTTTGAAATAAGTTATTTAAAATATTTAAGAATCCTAAATATTAATGACATAATTTTATTTGAAGATAACATTGAAAAATTGTAAAGAAATATTGATATCATTGAGCATTTATGATACCTGAAAATATTTTTAATGTCATACATATTAAAAACAATGATTCCATTTAAATTTTCAATAAAATCTAAACATGTATTTTTTAAAAAATTAATGAAGATTCTTTTTAATAAAATTATAAAAAATTAAAAAAAATGGTAAAAATTTATTTTATAAATAAAATTCAAAAATATGTAAGAAAAATTTTCAAAACAATTTTTGAAAACAATGTATTGGAAGAAAATTTGTTTTCAACTAAAAATAAATTTTATTAAAAAACAGTGTTTTGGAAACATTGAAACATTCACCCCATGAAGATGTAACATTAAATGAAACATCCAATTTTCATGAAGGAAAAAAAATTCATTATATTAAATGTAAAATGGGTGTTAGATTTATCTCTTAATAGAATATAGGTTCATAATATAACATATGTCTCAAAAATGAAAAATTGAGGGAATACCCCCTTAACAATTTGTTAACAATTGATCCATAAACACCATGAAAGAAATATCATAAAATGACGATATAATAATCAATTTATTTCTTGAGAATAATCATAATATAAATTCCAAGGATATATATATACACCACATAAATGTAGCAAGTGGTGAATATGGAATGTGACTCACAGAACTAAAAAGTAAAGTGGAAATCTATTACCTTAAGTCATGAATTCCATCATACTCGTTAAAAATCACTATATAATATATATAATTATATTATAAATATATTAGGGAAGCATATATATAACAAACCATCTATGATTTTCTTACAACCTTTTGTTACCCATTTATTAATAATTCCATGCTAAAGAAATGTTTCAGGTAATAAGTCCATTCTTTTTCGTATAGTTTTTGAATTAAAAATTTTGGACCTAATAATTAGACTATTATTTAATAATATATAGAATTAAAACCATGATATAAATATCTGATATATTTTTCTTATATTTATGTAGACTAATCCATATAATTTATTGAGAGTAAATGAAATACATTGTTCATGGAGATGGTAGGTCGTACATACACATGAATGTTGTTTCCATATTCTTATTGAATTGAATAAAGAAAAGTAAATGATATATTATAATTCATAAAATATTTTAATTTTACTCATTCATAAAAATTTCCATGTAACTGGGGAATAAATCACTTCAGTTCAAGAGGCGGTAGTCCTCTATTCACAATAATGAAGTTATCGTTTCCCCACGAAATGGATAGAATGATAGTATGTGTTATATAATAATTCTTGAATCCTAATAACATCATAAATATAATATATATAACATATATATACTATTAATACACCATTATTTACAAATATGTTCTTTCAAAATGGAAACACATATGACATTAGTTGTGTGGCGGTAGTCCATCATACACATGAAAGATGATTTCATAACCCATTTTATGGAAGTGTGGGTGGTAGTTGGACATTATCTTAACAAAAAAATCACTTTACAGGTAATATATATAGGTTATTATTTTAACATGGTATAATAATAATTGAATTCTATGCGGGAAGAAATAAAACAAAAGGTTTGTGGATGAATGATTCCTCTACTTTGAGTATACTCCATAGGCTTTCACTAAAATCCTTCCTAAGATGGATTTCTATTCAGATAAGTATTCTAGGATTATTTAATAGAATTTGTGATGTTATTTGGGTAGTGGTCATCCAAAAAAATATTATTTAATGAGTATGGATGAGAGGATAGGGATGGCCTTTTATAAATCTCAGAGAGGGCAAACCTGATTTTTTTGAAAAAATAAATAAGTTATCTTATGTTTTCCATATGAAAAAACTAACCAAATTATGAAATTGTAATCCATATTTGTGGAATATTATATATATTTCCAGTAAATAATATTTAGATAATTTTATAGTTAATTTTAACCCATATATTTTTAGTTTGACCCATTTGAATGTTTTTTACCATTACTGATGTAATTAATTTTTAATCCATTCATTATTAATTTAGGAAGAAAAATTAATTTAACCTTATTAGAAATTACAAATTTCTATTATTACAAATATGGAATCTATTTTCCTAAATTTCATTATTATATGTTTAAATTTTTAATTGAAAATTAATCCTACAGAGGCGATGAGAAAGTAGGTTTTTAAAGAAAATATATTCAAATGTTTGTAATATTTTTTTATTTGTATTAAAAATTAATTAATTCCAATGACCATAAGTGTATTAATTGATATAAAATTGAACTAATTTTACATTAATACCAATTATTATATAATATTATGTTATAAATAATTTCAATTAAATCTAATTTTTCAATTAAAATTATGCATTTTCACTTGTCATGAAAATATTAATCCTTCTAGAAATATCCCAAAAATTCACCCCATGATAATTTTTACCTTCTCATTTACCAAAATGATGTTTATTTTATCAAATTAAAATTATATATTTTTTAATATATAATTTAATTTTATACTGTGCCAAAAGGCAATAATAATTCATTTAAAAAACATCGTTTTTAAGCGTAAAACAACATTTATTATTACATCATACATAGAAGACATATAATAGGAATTTTAATGATTTTATTGAATATATAATATATAAATTTCATTAAATTTACTAAAAAAAGATATTTGTTTAATTTATTGTTATAAAATTCACTTCCACGATTAAAAATAGGTTTTTAGAAAAAAAATTGATTTTATTATCCGAAAAGTTTTATTTCTTTTTAATAAATTGGTAAAAAACATTTCATTCTATAAAAATATGTAATCCATATTTTCATAATTTTTTTAATATTATTAAAAACATTCATTCCAAGGACTAGGAAGACACTATCATTATAAATTATAATAATTTTATTATATGTCACATTTCATTTAAACATAGTGCTCCGTGTAATGAAATCTAAGACCAGTGATGCATTTAATGAAATAAAAACATAGTGATACATGTAACATTATAGAATCTCATTGTTTTATGTAATGAAAAATAAGGAAAATATTATATTAATTTGAAATATATATATATTATAAAATCTAGTGGCCTTATATCCTTTATATTTTATGGGCATACCATACCACCACATCCACTCCTACACAAGAAATTATATATTTGTTGGTGTATGGAACCAAGGTATTGTTTCCCATTGAATTCAATCTTCCCTCACTCTAAAGAGATATCTATGGATAACTATCAGATGAATAGAAATTTAACGTCATTATTCATCTAATTTTCATGATTTTAAACAGATCAATAAGTCCTTAAAACTTGATATTAAACTACACTACATCAATGGTCCTGGTAATATGAACTAAACCTAAAAGAAACTATTCATATATACCACATGAATCCAAACTCCATAGAGAGTTCCTTATTTCATATTCCTAATAGGAATAACCCATATCATCCTGATCACATGAAATTGATCTATAAAATAATATGTGTCTTCATTACATGATGTTAAAATGTAGACTTACCCTATGATTCACGTATTTGATGCTCTAGTAAACTGGTTCAAGAAGCCTTGTGTCACAAGAATTGGATACCTCTAATGAGGAGATTTCCCAAAGGCATGGATAGTTTTTATTGGGATTCATGAATTATTTTTCACAAAGGGTGACCATTATACTTACATCATGAAGGTAAACTAAATGGATTTCTAGAAATATGTATGAGTTTATTATCATTGTAATGAGATACATAGAGAGTCCTAGATACTATATCTTGGACCAAAAACAACATGATAAACATATCTTATTATTTCCATTAAAAGCCTCTTTATGGGGAAATAATTCATTTCCTTTCACTGAGCATAACTTACATGGGCTAAGGAATTATTCTGGGATCCCCTATAATCAAGGCAAATCAGTTCATGTCAGGTTTAGCATGGTCCTGTATGAATTCCCATAAAAGGCACACCATCTAATCATAACTCATGACATTAAAGTGTGAGGTTGATTTATCATTCATAATTTATAAGTGTCATTATCATGGGCCTCAACTAAGTGGACCACTATCCTTGGTGTTTATCTCCCACCACACGCCATTCAATAACTACATGTGGATTAATTATTTCCATCAAAAGAAATGTGGTGATGCCTGAATCTCTAATCCTTGGTGAAGGGGAAAAAATTGTAGAAACAATTACCCCTCTACAAATGGGATATACTACTATGTAGTGTTTTCTATTCAATAACTATTAGTGGCCTGATTCCTACTATCACATGATATGTATTGGTACCCAGATCACCCATCATATGCCTATCCAAAATAATTAATGTCAATGTTCACTTTATGTGTATCGTTTAGCCCTATTTGGAGTATTTCTATTCAATAAATATGTGTGTATGGATTCCTACTATAACATGATATGTAGTCATGGAGAAATATCCAATCATGGGTCTATCAAAAATAATCAATAGGAAAAATGTCCCCATCAGCATATGGGAAAGATTAGAATGGAGATTTTTCCTTTTATGAACTATGTGTGGATTTATTTCAGCTATCACATGATACATATTTTTGTTTGGATCTCCAATATGAGGTCTATTCATAGTAATCAATAAGAACCCCCCCCCTCCCCTTTTTGTGTGAGTTAGACCTATGTGGAGATTTTTCCATTCAAGTAATATGTGTGGTCTAATTCCTACTATCACATGATATATTCGAATTCTCATATCTCCAATCCTGGGTCAATGAGACGCCCCGACCCCAGTTACCCAGAGTCGGTGCATTATTACATAACATTGTCATGATCATAAGAAAGATCAAATCTCGAAAGACCGATTGGTTTAGTAGCCTTGGAAAATGCCAGATATATTCATAAGTTTTACATTACATTATAAAATGAAAAACTACTACAACAACATAATGTCTCAATAGACCACACTATTATCCCCTCATAAAATCCCTGCAGGTCATTCATAACTTACTTCTTCACATCCTGGGAAAAATAAAACATAGAAAAGGGGTGAGCTCAAATGCCCAGTAAGGATAACAATATAGCGGAAAGAATACACATTTAAGGCAATGTATAACTAAAACAAAATCCTTTCAAATATGAACTTTCAACATGGTATGGCATAAATAAAATGAAATAATGCCATTTAATTATTCACATGGATATTCTACTAATCGAATAATCACATGCAAAAATCAATAACCACTTTCATAATGTTGGAATGCATAATGCCAGACTATCATAACCACATAGCCAAGGCCTCGTGCCAAGACTACAAATAAGATTTTGTCAAGGCCTTGTGCCAAGACACTAGTTTGTCTCATGAGACCTACCGATGCATTTTTTTAGAAGATACATACGTTTAAAATTACTCAAATATACTCCGGTGTTTTTATGAAAACATTATGCAAGCTTATGAAAACAAAATAACTAGTTCTGAGACTTCTCGACTAATTACAGGCCATGATGGGTCCACTCCCAATCCCTTCCTGTCTAGCACACTCGAGAGTCGGGTTTTCTAAAAACATTTTGGAGCTTGCGTTAAATACGTATACATTTGCACTGGATTTTCATATACTTGATAGAAATATATTTTTTTTTTAAATCATTAAAAAGTCACATAATTATAAAATAAAACATTTAATTTGAAAATATTCTTATAAGCTTGTAAGGGAAGCTTTGAAGATTTTATAACGGCAGAAAATAGCCGCACCCGCCGTATAAGTTAAAAAAAACATTCTTACCTCAATTCTGTCGAAAAGGTTAAAAAGGACCTTGTTTTGAAAACGACAGAAAGATTCCTTTATAAACCTCTTATAAAAAGTCAAACAAGGGTATAAATGACTTTAACCCATATTCTTGTAAATAGTAAAAAAAATTTGAAATACATTTCGAAGAAACATGGATGTGGATGATAAAGAGATCCCAGTAGATTATTACGTATAATACAACCTCAGATAATGAAGAGATTGTGAAATAACCCTTACCTTGTACTTTTCCTTGGTTGGGGTAGGTTAACCTCATGTATAATAGTGAAATAATTGTTACTAAATTATACAAGAATCATATACATTAATATGATATCATATATGATCTTTTAATATTGATTTGATAATAATATCTTAGTATTATCGCTGTTTCGGGTGTGAACTTACTTGTTTGCTTTTGTATGTTTTGTTACGTAAGACATGTTTGTAAAGGATAAGTTGTATATTATTCAAATCCAGAATGGTATTAAGTCCTTAATCATCATTTTTAAATCATCAAATGATAATTATACTTGAATGGATACGATGGAAAATGAATCTCATCGCGTTCGTGGAGACGGTAGTCCGTACGTACGCACGAACGCTACTTCCATTTAATTTTTATTTTAAATGAATCGAATACAAATGATACATAGGTATATTACTATTCCAGTATAATATAATATTTTATATATGTTACTTAAGTTCATTAACACCATCCTTTATACGTTCCATGTGTGGTATGAACGAGTCATATCATTTTAAGGGGGCGGTAGTCCGCACTTCCTCAAATGAAATTATCGTATGTATATACAACATGAAACGAATAATGGTATGAAATAAAATGGAATTACAGAAGCTTATATATAAAATATATATCATTAACATCATATTTAATTACAGTGCCATCATAATGGCCACCATGAGAGGCGGTAAGATGTATTTGAACAATCATCGTTTCGTGAGGCGTTAGTTTGCCATCCACAGAAACATTATGTTCATCATCCATTAGATGGAGTTGTGTGTATGTGTAGTTTGAATCCTTCTTATAACAACATCCTAGTATATTGAGGATACTGGTGTTGTTACAAAAGAAAGGAAATAAAAAGAGTTTGGGGGTTGAAGAAGCAAAATAAATGAAAATAATTTAAGAGAAATCGTTACCTTTAATTTAGGTAACTCACTTTGGTTGGAACCAAAGGACTTGTTGAAATGCTTTCTGCCTAAGGGGAAGCTTCAAGGAGGAGGAGAGGGATGTGGGGAGCTTAGTTGGGCAGAGTTTGGACGATCTAAGTGGCTTGAGAGGTGTGAGGAATGAGTAGAAGTGGTCTCCTTTTATAAGGGGGAGGAGGGGCTCTTTAGGAAAGAGTGAAAGTATTACTTTATAAAATAATTATATTCGGTTTATAATGGTCCAAAAATCATTGAGGTCGAAGATAAGATGACTAATATTCTAAATAACATCAACCAATAAGAATTGGACAGGTTTTAGATAATATGTTAATCATTATAATCTTATTTATTTAAATGATTTATTAATGAGGTAAACATTGCATCATTATTGTGTCATTAATAATTTAAATTATATGATGTCTAAAAATTATAAATAAAATATCATTATGTAGGAAGTCTTTTTAGCTTTCTAATGAATATTTATAATCGAAAATTCAACATGTATAACCCTATGTAAAAATTGTTCTTCTAAAAGATTTAAGCTTATGCCATTTTTATTTTTATTTTAACTTTATTAATATAATGTGTCCCTACCACATACAAGTGGATCCAAGGGGTCCCCAAATTGACCCAAGGATGCCCATGGTCGGGTATGTGTCCACCAATAAGGTTAGGACACGTTTTAGGGTAATTTTGTATTATTATAATATTATTTTTTAACCCTTATTTACCGGATTTACCCTTTAACCATGGTAAATAAAATATTTACCACAGTAACTATTCAAAATGTCTAAAAATAAAAGTTACCTATTTACACAATTTGAACATCATGATTCCAAATATGGAATCCATTTTCCTAAATTAAAAACACATAAGTGGCAGAAATTAATTTAAAATTAATTCCCGCTGTCAAAACAAAAAGCGTGTTTTTAAGAGGTAATAACTATCAAAAGATTGACACTTGTTTATGTTCGGTTTAATTGTAAAATTATGTCCAATGACCAACATTATATTAAATGGTAAAAATATATTCTAAATATACTTTAAAACCACTCAAATTCACAATTTATCACTATTAATTATTTTGATTAAAAAAGTTGTTTTTAATTAAAATTTAGTAATTTTCACTATTCATCAAAATATAAAAGTTATCCGAAAAGTACCAAAATTTCACCCTAGGATAATTTTGATATTCCGAATCTAAAAATGAAGTCCATTTTGAAATATAAAATATATATGATTTCAAAAAGTAGGTATTACTATTCACAACGGCTAGTTTAATTAGTTGTGGTGTGTGTTAGAACTCGAGGTTGCGTACAACACACGCTATCGCATTATTCGAAGGGAAACGTACCGTAGAAGCTTGGGGTGTTACAGTCAAGCCTCAATAATAAAAAGGAGAAATACCCCCCTCTATATATCGATGAGACCTCCATTGAGTGTTTTATGTTCAATGACACTGTATGGATTCATTTCTACTATCATATGATTTGTAATGACGCCCTAATCTCCAATCAAGGGTTTTCCCACCATAATTAATGAGAATATTTCCCCATCTTCATATTTGTTATTCATGCATAGTGATTTTTCCATTCAATAATTATGTGTGTCTTGATTCATTCTATCTTATGATACATATTGACACCCAAATCTACTATCCTGGGTCTAAAAACAATAATCACCTAGATATCCCACCCCACTCTACAAATACATTAGAGATATGTAGAAATTATCAACTAAAGAACTATGCATTGCTTGATTCTTATTACAATAGGATACATTGTGATTCACAAATCATTAATTCATGGTCTAGACATAATATAAAAATGTTCTTCCTCCCTAAGTAATTTTCATAATCGCGTTGGTAACATTCATATAAGAACTATGTGTGGCTTGATTGATTTTATCACATGATACATAGTGATGATGTGATCTTCTATTTCATGCCTAAAAATGAGTAAACATTACTCATAATCAAATCCCATGCAAATTAGTTAGATATTCATAGATTTATCTCCTTAAAGGATTTGATTATACAATGATTACTGAACTTACAAAATGCTTACGAAATCTCAGTAAATCCAATCCATAAAAATGTAATATTTCAATGTATAATTAGGTATGATTGATAGAGACTCGTTGTTGGGAAAAAAATCCCTCATGGTTTCATCTTAGTTTTTTGGGGGTGATTTTGTTTATTAATAAATCTAGATGGCCATGATTCAGTTTAGATACTGTTACTGATGCATATGTTTAAAGTGGTACATTTTTTCAATGATTGTCAAATTTAAGGGACTGAAAAATAGGATTTTGTTTTATATTAATGGAAATTTTTAAAAAAATTATTTCATGAAACCCAATTGATGTACTATGAAGAATGGAGTTTATAGACCCCATAGTAACACTATTTCACTATTCAGACAAAAAAGGAGGTACGTAGAATTATGAAAGAATACCAGTAAAATTAGACTTCCCACATAGCAGTGCTATGAAGACCATGAAGCATGCAACGAGAACCATATAGATAAAACAATTAATTTGATGCTTGTAGTTTTAGGGATTCTTATTATTCAGGGAGGATATTCCTTCATTGGAGTATCTTTATTTTCATAATTTTGGAGGTGATTTAATTATAGAATACATCAGTTGCTGTAAATGAAAATGGTGTTATATGGACAGTATATCGTGTTCTTGGGAAAGGTTGTACCGAATCAGAATTTATTTTGGTTTTGATTTGAAGATATTGGGAGATTAATTTTTTATTATAAATAATCCTAATAACATCATTATGATGGAACAATTTCATTATAAATTATCAGTACTTATGGAATAATTCAAGTATGTCTGATGTAGATCATGAGGTATTATTCCACAAAAGAGTAGAGTTCTTCTAAGTAGGATTTTGTGAAGGAAGAAGTAGTTCACAAGGATCAATTCTATGAAGGAAATATTTCATGTAGATAGTTCCCAAAATAGTTTTTTGGGGATTGGTAGCTCGCAATGGAAAAGGGATTTCATAGCATAGGTGGCCCCAGAGGCATTGGTCTTCTGTGAAGCGGGGGTAGTCCACGAAGAAAAAACATATTTTAATTAACTCACGACACATGGTGAAATGAATTTCATAGAGGATTCAAGGTGGTTTAATAATGAATCATGGATGATTTTTTGGATACTAAAACAGTTTTAGTATGCAATTTATGAAAACTAACAGTATGTGGAATGGAGGAATTCATCTACCTGGTGAAGAAAAGATTTTACAAGATAAACTATCCCAAATTGGGGATACATTCATTATTCAAAATAAATGAACCTAAATTTCCATAAAAGTGTGTGGACACTTTCTAGAGAATTGAGAAAAGTAAGATGAAGAATCTGATCCTTTCCTCTAAAATTTATCCATTAAAAGGGAGTTATGGAGTGACCCTTATGAGAGTACTGAGCAGACCCTAAATATTATACTGTCTCTGTGTCTGTGAATAGATGTAATTTATCCCAAACCCTGTATTTTGGGAGTCAACCATAGTGGATCTGGTGTATTGGAACATTATCATCGCATTCTCATTGGACATAGCCTAGTGAGGGTGAACGAAGAAAAATAGATATGTCACATGTGTGATTTAATTTATGTTTCGACATTGTTATAGGAAAGGAATAAGAGGGTTTTTTTTAATGACAAAACAAGATTTGACGGTCATTTTATTTCATCTGTCATACCCAGATTTACCCCCGCCCCCTCATGGTATTTAACCTTGTTGGGGTAACAATTGGCATTATAATAATGTAACTGGGGTCGTTAATAACAAATGAATTGTCATATTTGTTGGAAACAATTTTCAATTATAGAATAATTGAATGAGTCTCTACTTCTGATCATTAGGGTAGGATATCTTTATGGTAGGGATGCGGGGAATTTATGCTAGTATTGATAGTGGTTCTTTATCATATTTTGGCATAAGGGATTTGGATTCTGATTCCCAATTAATCAATGCTTTAGTTTATTCCATGTATGATCTTATCTAACACTAGTGATATAATTTATGTCGTCACAAAATATGTGGGGTATGTTTCTCAATATTTATGAGGGAAACTCAAAATTCAGAGAAGAAAAGAACTGGGTTTTATGGAACTAATATTAGGATGTCGTAATCACCCGAGTGAGTTTGTTGATGCATTCATTGACTGAGTGAATTTTATTTTGGATGAAATTTGAGGTTATCTAGAAATTATTGAAGATATAAAGAGAGTTAAGAGAATATTTAAAATACTAAAACCTCTATTTAATCATAATATTCTTGTATTGGATGATAATTATATGATGGATCTGACATTAGATAGATTGTATAGTACTCTTGTTGCATTTGAAATGAGAATTTATGGTAACGATGATGTGGAAAATGGGAAGTCAAATGAACTATAATCCAAGCCCATAAATAATTTATCTATTTAATATAGCAAGGAGGAAGATAATGTGGATGATTTCAAGTCATTTTTCTACTAAAATATGCAAATGGGAAGTGAAAGTTTCAATGGTAAACTTATATTTTCATGTTTTGAATGTGAAAATATTGGAAATATTATAGAAAATTTTGTTACGCAGTTTCAGGAAGATGATAAGAATAATGATAAAATTCATAGGAAGATGTATTCATCTAATGTGAAAGGTAGTGGGAGTTTTAATGGAAATATATTCAAAAGGAAGAATTGGCTTTCAAAAGAAGCTGATAGTTCAGAAGAATATATGAAACAAGAATTGGAGGACTTCATGGATTATAAAGTAAATGATTTGTTGTAAGTGAATAGAAATTCCCAAAAAATGGAAGATAGTGACGATGAGAATGGATAAGTTGAAAAATTATTTGACAATCTGTTTGAATTAGAAGCTACACTTGAAGTGACAGATGTTTACGGGGGAAAATAATGATATAAGAAAGGGTGGTTAATAATGTCCACCCCTATATAGAAAAAAATGAAGAAGAAAGGGATGATCTATTTGTTCAAATTTAATAGATTAAATCATCAATGCTAGAGAACTTGGATAAGGCTATTGAGCACAAACTCCAAATCAACGAACATAAATTATAGATTGATAGTTTGACTAGTGATGAAAAATATAAAATCAAACATAAAAAATAACTCGAAGATTATGTTTTTATTATGTGATGGAAAGTGAAGGATTAAGATAAACTCTTTATTTTAGAAAATATTGTCATAAAGGACACATATAATAGTTAATGTATAATTCAGAGTTCCTGTGAAACATTAAAATGATTGATAGGAAGGGGAAATGATATATTAGAATGATACAGCTGGTATTGAGCATGATCAAAACCTAAAGCACTAATGGATGATGTTTTATCACAAGATCCCACTCTAAGGTTTAGAATTTATTTGGGTAAAAATCAAAACCATAGTATTCAAGGAACAGAAGTGAAAACTATTGTTGTAATAATGACACATAATAATTCTCCCCAACTTGATGTTATTGTTTTTGAAAGATAGGACACTAAAAAAATTTGGATACATAGACAAGAGGTACCAAATGGAAAAATATCAATAGAGGTAACCACACATAGATCAATTCTCTAGGAAATCCTTATTTTTTCATTGTTTTATGTGTCGTGGGTTTTGAAACATGGAATGAAATTGAACATCATAAATGTAGAGGAGTTTGTTTGAGATGACTATATATGGTTTGGAGAAGAAGTAAAATGTATCATCAAATAAGATAAAAATGAAAAAGTTATTTGCATCTAGTAATGATGAATTTGGTCAATAAAACTTTTAGGAAGATCAAGATTATCATTCTATATCAAGTATGAAGTCAAATACATTGATAAAAAAATAAGAGAGTTGAAAATGAAGTGGTTATAGAGATTTCATCGAAAGCATCATATCACACTTGAATATGGTGCACTGATAGTGGATTTACCTCCCATGTGATACGAAATAATAAACTAGTGATATGAATAAGATAAAAAAAGAAATTTATTATGAGATTTTTTAATGATGAAGGATTTATAATTATTTTCTCAAGAAAATAAAATTTGGGGGAAGCACATGAGGCATGTAGATGACTTGGTTATTGAAGTTCATTTTCACAAATTTATAGGTTTCATTCATTTATGTTATTATGGACATTCTATATGATTTTCTCAGATATTATTCATATTCACAGAAAAATAAGATGTAGTTGTTTTTTTGGAAAATCACAGAAAAAGTAATATGTACATTATGAGTGATGAAGAAGATTTTTCCTTTCTATCCGAGGAAGAAGAATATACGTTAAGGATGAAATGCCTCAGTAACATGATCCAAACATTGTAGGATAACCTGGTGAAAAGTGATGCTGCTTGTGACCTCCCTAGGTTATCATGTTGTCATACCCACACATGTGATTCTTGTAGACAAGGGATGATCATTTAAAACACATATAAGGAAGAAAGGGAAATGGTTAACAAAAGTTGTTGATTTGGTGAATATTGACGTATGAAGATAGATTTCACAATTATATATTGATGTCAGGAGAAATTATTTTCAATTCATTTATGATTTTAGTAGATTCCCATGGGTATTCGTCATCACTCACAAATTTAAGGTGTTCAGTTTCTTATAAACTTATCGAAGGTAATTTTAAAAGATACTTGGACAATGAATCTAGATGATCCAAGAAGATAACATAGTAGAGTTCACAAATAGTAATGTATAGGATCATATTGAGAAACAAGGGATAAAGAACCTTGTTTTGGTATACATAACTCCACCTATAAATAGAGTAGTTCATAGAATAAATCAAGTTATCCAAAACAAATGGCTAGAATAATGCTCATTGTGAGTTCCCTTATAGATAACATTTAGAAATAATAAGTCAAGAAATAAAACCGAACATATAATTGAGATTTATTATTTCATATAGAATAGAATACACCAAATGGGATATGGTATGGAATGAAGCCAATGATGTAGTACTTTCAAGTATTTAGAGTCAAGTGTTTCATCCATAATAAATAGAAACACTTGATGTTTAATTTCCATGTAGATGAAGGGATATTCCTTGTTTAAATAAAGAAAATAAAATAACATAATATTTCAATAAGTAGATGGGAAATGATGTTTAAAGAAATGATTTAACTATAATAGATAATTAGTTAAATCTTTAATAAATACATGGTCAGTCTCAAGAGGATAGTGATGAATAATAAGATGATCATGGGATTTTCTACTTCCAGAGGCTAATTTAGAAAAATATTATGATAATTAAAAGGATTAGCTCAGGAAATTATCTAAAAAGGTCAATAAAATAGACAAAAATGACTGACATTACTATATTAGTGAATAGACATTGCCAATGCATACAAGGAGGATAAAGACTCTAAAGTAAGCATCATTCTTATTACAACTAGATCTGAAATATTTTGAGGAAGTGGTGGGAGATGAAAACTAGGTTCTATGAATGAATGGTGATATTGACCAAGTTTAGAGTAATAATACATGGGAGACTGTTTCGAGACCAAAAAATAAGTATGTCATTGGTACCAAATGGATCCTTCCTAATAAGATGCATGAAGATGTCATAGTGATTCAAAACACTACATGATTATTGTGATAAGGGTACTCCCAAATAAATGGTATTGATGTCGATTAAGCATTTTAACATTTGGGGAGGCTAGAGAAAATCAATGTATTCTTGGTCGTAGTAGTGAAAAGAGAGTAAAATGTTTTCTAGATGGGCATAAATTCTCCGTTTATGAATTGTTTAATGAAAGAAAAAGTATATATTAGGATCCCATTTTATTTTATCATTCCTGTAAATTGGAATATATATTTCTAGTGGAATAACATCCCATATAGGTTGAAAAAAGAACCAAGTGCACGGTTTTCAAGTCCGGATTAGTTTATGAAGAAGTTTGGTTTTCAACATAGTGGGGTTGATCGCTATATTTATGTCAACAATGAAAATAATCATATGATGATGGTTGTGGTATATATAGATGATATGATATCTGGTGGATCAAATGTAGCTCCGTAAAAATAGTTTTTAGAATTAATGAAATGTGAGTTTGAAATGTCAATAATTTGAAAACTAATGTTTTCCCTTAGATTATAGGTGACCCAATGAATTAATGAAACATTAATTTCTCAATTAAAATAGTCTAATGAGGGTTTTATAATCTTTTTAATGGATAATACTTAGTATATGAAGACATTAGTGGCTACCTGGATGAAACTATAATGATATGAAGAAGGAAATGTAGTTTATGTAACTAAATAAAGGAAAATAATTGGCAGTATACTTTACTTGAAAGAGAAAAGAGGTGGTAGTGTTTTTTAAACATACAATATAGATATTAGATTAGAGAGAAATTAGATTTCATTTCGCTGAGTACTATATAAGGTAAATACATAATGACTACTCAAGTAGGCATGAAACTATTCTGGATGAAGTATCCGCTTGATTATATGATAGTTTAAGTAAAGAATATGATCAGAATCCAATGTGATAATTCGAGTGATATAAATCTTTGAAAAAATTACAATAATTTACTCAAGGAAAATGTACATTGAAATGAACTGACATTTTATCAAGGAGAAGGGGGATCATGGGCATGTGATGTTGGAGTATGTGTATTAAAATCTAATGGTTACAGACAGTCTGGAGAAGGAATAACCCAATTATTTGTTTGAATGGAATCGTCTAGCTTTAGGAGTTCAACTTAGAACTTGCACTTACAAAAGCCCGAATGTGGGACCCCCTCTCTCTGAGGTATGGTGTGTTTTTACTTAATGTGATAAAATTTGTTCTTTACCATATTCCATACCACAACGATGTGACCATCAGGTTCGTTGATAAAGGGAGTGAAAATGTGTCCATAATAGATGAGTACATTTCTTAAGGAATATTGGGTACAAGCTGATAAGAGGAGTATTGAAGTAGGGGAGTTTTATATCTTATGATGATAATGATTATAAATCAATGGTAAGGTTCCATAGTATATAGGGTTCTTGATTAATGTATTTGAGTGGTTTTTAATAAAGTGATTCATTGATGAATGTTGTATGCTACTCATATTTCTATAACTGACCACAGATCATGTGTCCTTAGTGTGTGTAAATTAAATCGTTAATTTTTATCAAAATAACAATAAGAATATTTTGGTATAAATTGAAGAAGCTTTAATGTGGTATCAAAATGAAAAGATTTTTCAACAAACCCAAAGGGGATATTATTAGAAAAATATACCTCAAGATTTCCACAAGGTGTTTTTGAGGTGATTTTGATCAATGAAAAATATAGAACACCATGTGTTGACGCTCCTTTTTCATCACAGAGCCCAAAGGAATGTAAAAGGGAAATGACTTAGTCCAAATTGATTCATCCATTTAAGAAACATCAAAAAATTGACAAAGGTATGAACAAAGAGAACATTTCCCATAGGTCGCGCTAGTTACCTCCTGGTCGCACAGGTATACTTGTGTGCAGCCTAGTGGTCATGCAAGTGACTTGCGTGACCTAAGTGATAACTGCCCAGGTCTTCTCCAGCCTATAAGTAGACCCTGTGGGCCCCCCATTCGAAGAGGATTTTTTCCAGAAACTCAGATTTGGGCTCCCGGCGCCCTAGTCTCTTCTCAATGATTCTAAAACACTTCAAAGGTAATTTCATACCTAGAACGGAAGATCTAAAGAGGGGGAAGAAGGCCTAAGTGTTGAAACTCATCAACACTTGTGCGCCTGAGTGTCCAGCCCTTAAGGGAAATGGACACACTTGTGCGATGCCTTACTCCTTCAATAGAACTTGCGCACCCCTCTTCTGGAAGAACCTCTAGAGGATTCTAAAGGCTTTAACCAATAGTCGCTCAAGTATTTACCTACTAGCTAACTGTCGCGCAAGTACCCATTTGTCGCGCAGGTATACCTGCGCGACCAGGACTTGCACGCCCACGCAGTACCTGCGCGCCTGTTAGGACTTGTGTGCCCCTGCCTTTTTTGGGTGCCCTTCTTTCCCATTTCACCCCTCTAATGCCATTCCACCTCTCCTATTGAAGATTCAGTCTTCAAGACACTCTTGAATTCCATTTATGGCATGATTTCTTGATTTGGAATCCTTATCTGAAATGAATTCTGTGAAAAAACTCTCAAAATCTAGTGATTTTTCCATCTTTATGTCACTAAAGATTGAGATTTCATTCATTCAGCCTCATCCTTTTTGATGAGAGAACTCAATTTTTTGGGCCTCCTTTTTCAGGAGTAATCCCCAGTCTCAAATTTGGTCCTCCTTTTCAGAAGTAAGCCCCAGTCTTAAATTTGGGCCTCCTTTTCAGGAGTAAGCCCCAGTCTCGAATTTGGGCATCCTCCTTAGGAGTAAGCCCCAAACCATAATTCTCCTAACCGAGCATCCTCCTTATATGTATTCCCCAAGTCCTCATTAACCTGGGCCTCCTTTTCAGGAGTATGTCCTAGTCATAATTCTCAAATCCGGGCATCCTCTTTAGAAGTAAGCCCCAGTCCACTAATTTGGGCATCCTATTCAGGAGTAAGCCCCAATTCTTAATGTTCCCACATCTGGGCATCCTCCTTAGGAGTAAGAACCAAACCTTAATTCCCATAACCTGGACCTCCTTTTCAAAAATAAGCCCCAGTCATAATCCATAACCTGTGCATTCTTTTCATGAATAAGCCCCAGTCTCAAATATGGGCATCCTCTTTAGGAATAAGCCCCAAGTCCCTTAAATTTTCAAGTCTCTTAACATGGGCATCCTTTTCAGGAGTAAGCCCCAGTAATAATTTCTCTTAACCAGTCCTAATTTACTTTTGATCAGGGATTCCTTCTCAAGAGTAAATCCAAATCATAAGTCCTCTCCTAATTTGGGCCTCCTTTTCAGAAGTAAGCCCCATGTTAGAGTATTCAAATCTCCATGAAGCACATATACCTTTATGGACCCTGCTCCTGGATTTCTTACCTGATGTAAATCCTAATCTTCATTAATCTTGGCAGTCATACATACATAAGTCCCACATTATTTCTTATGATTGCATCTTTCATGGAACAATTTTATGATTTTTTCCAATACCTCTTGTTTCTCAAACCGAGTATGACTCATGTGAGCTTAGAGTGTAAAAGTAATTATGACATCTATCTTTGAGCCATAAATCATAAAAATCATACTCCCTTACTCGAACTACGTGGGTTTGGATTCCGTTTTCTAAACAAAGGATACGTAGGTAGTCCATCGGCGGGTTCGATCCCAACTCTGAAATAATCTATGTCCTTCTGAATGACAATAAACTTCAAGTGCCCCAATGAGTGGCTTTAAAACCAGAATGGTCATCATAAAGACCAAGAGACTTCTATATAAATGTTTCGAAATATACCATTGTCAAAGAATCTCTAAAAAATACAGATGATTCTCTATCAATGAAGAACCACGAATACATATAAAAGACTCTCTAAATTTCTGACATATTTAATCATTGATTGTCAGATCTGAAGTAAACTCATTTTATACTTGGTAATGTAATAAGGATTCACGCACATGACTTAAATCTACAAAGAGAGTCCCATAGTGGACAATAATTCCCCTCAAAAGGTGTGATGACTCCGACCTCCCATCCTCTCGACCAATGAAAATCCCTAAGCCTCATCAGTCCAGAAACTAATGAGCACCTACCTTTGGAAAGTAGGTCCAAATGGATGTGGAATCATTGGATGTTTCCGGTTCTATGAACAAACTCGTTAGAAACTGATTGGAATGTTTGAACCTCCCATCAAGGAGGTCATCCCTGAATTCCGAGGGAAACAAAATTGGTGAACCCGAATTGAATCCTTAACCAAGTTAAAATGATGTTTACCTATTTGTTAGGCCCCTACTTAAAACTCAATAAGAGGGCCAAAAAAACAATCATTGACATATGTGCTCATCCAAAAGATATAGTGGATGAATTTATCTTTATCACGTCTATTATATCAAACATGCACTCTTTTCCAAAGATCTTCTGCAATTCCAAAATAGATTCTCTCAAGTTCACACCTGTGAATACTGCTTCTGCAAATGCAACTGCTGCTACTGATACTGGATCATCATCCACTCTGAAGAAGATATCAGCTACTCAGCATCTTCAACGCTGGGTATCAAAAGCGCTGGTTATGGAGTACCATCAACACGGTACCATTCCAACTCTGGAGGTTGCCTGACGAGCCCTACAATTGAACAAATCACACCGGTCATACGAACAAAGACGACCAGTGATCAAGAAGCTGGCGGTGCTGACTACTGTCTCCAACCGTTTCAGGTCGTTATCCCTGGAAGGCAATCACTATTCACTCCCATATTCTGGGGAGGTGAATGAGAAGGTCCCTTAGGGACTTAATTCAACGATGTAGGAGTCTTTCCTGAGGGATCCCACCAATAATTACCGCCAGACTCGTGCGGCAGTGCGCCCTCAACATGATGAGGCTACCGACTCCAGGTGTTCGGCTCAGGTTCCTCGAACCCGAGCAGGCAAGACGAACCGCCAGAGGTGGAATCCGGTCAACAGTGAGCAGGGTCTCATCTCTACCATCTCTGGAGAAGTCCACCAACCTAACATGGTGGAAAGAAATGAGCATGCACACACACCTTCCCGTTTTAATTCCGATGTCCAGTAGACTCGTATGGAATAATCGTGCCAATCCCCCCAGGCAATTCCGGTGGAGTACTATAGGCAGGAACATACACCTGTTTATATATGATCAGCTAGTTAGTAGAATCGTCTGACTAAAAATGTTGGTTCTCATCGACTACGTTCGACGAAGTGTAATCAGCAGGCACATACACCCGCTAGTATTAATCAATCCTACCAACGGTCTCGCTTGGTAGAATTCGGAGAAGTTAGTCGAAAAGCCGCGACAACAAACATGAGGCAGACTCAACTCTCTTCCCCCAAACATGAGTACTGTCGAGATTCACTGACAGGAAAAGGGGGACAAGAGCAGGCACATACACCTACTACAAGCCCAGAATGGAGGTATATTCCCGTTCCTGCAGCTGAAGTCACCAAGCATATTCTATCAATGGTGAAAGAGCAGAAGAAAATCCCTGCTCATATTCTGGATCCCTTCTAGGATATTATAACAGCTTCAGCAGCATTTCAGGGAAAGTCACATAAATCTATCCCTACCAGTGGAGTGACACATCAAAAATTCACTCTGAAACAGACAAACACATCTATTCTAGTCTAAGAGGGTTGTGGGGAATACTCCCTTATATCATACGGACAACCAAGTCAGGCACATACACCTATTTTTAGTGGAGAACGTCAGCCTAACCTGGACATATTTCTTGATCAGGCACATACACCTTCTCAGAACAGCCACTTTCGTCAACAAGTGGTTTCCAAAGAGAGTAAGAAGGCGTCTAAGAAGAAGACCCGCCCAACATAGTCAAGAGATCAAGAGCCAATCTCTGACAAGGCCTTTCTCGATGCTGGAGTTCGTGAAGCCCTCGGACAGTTATATATTGAAATTAAAGATTCTACTCCCTCATTTCCCAAAAGTGGGAACATTAATTCTGAACGTCTTCAACAAACACTTTCTCATGAAGGCTTGCTTCATGAAAATTCGGTCGATCTCGAAGTTTCATCTTCAGATGCGAGCCACAGGAACCCTCTGTGCGGTCAGAAGACCAAGGAGAAAGAGATCTCATCTTTTGTTGTAACCCATTATCGTGGTCCTCCCCATGATAATGAATTTAGCTAAAAAAGTCCTCTCTGCAGTAGTGATGCACATTTCCTAGAAAATGCACTAGTGGAAAATGTAGTTCCGAGAAATCCCTCTTATCTTGAGGCACCTGAAAATGCGAAACCAGTCATGTCTGATTCTTCATCGCTAGCAGGTGAAATAATTTCTCAATCAGAAGATAGCTCAGGGTGTAGGACATTCTCTGAACCACCACTAATTCATGCATCTTCTAGTTTGATCAATGATTCCTCTACCAATATTGTTGAATCCGATGAAGTAACAGGGAAACACCAACTCTGGTCAAATCAGGTAGAAGAATCTTCTTTGAATGATAAAGTTGAAATGCTGAACTTGAGAAAACAACTGGTGAAAGGTGAAGTGCCAGTCATGTTTTGGCCTCTAGATGATTCTCAGTATGACATTCCCGAAATGTTGACCGAAGATGGAATTCATGATATTCTTCTGAACATATGGAAAACTCTTTGTTAGTTGAAGAAGAAAGTATTATATTATAATGAATATGAAAAATAATGTTAAGATAATAGAAGGGTTAAAACGCCAAATTGACTTGGCATCTTTATCAGCCTCTCGATAACCGAAGGCTGAAAAGCAGCAGAGATCCCTTGAGCATTCATGCCATGGCACACTATGAAAGTTGTTCCAGTTAATTTCCATTTCCCCATCTGTTATTCATGTCAGAGGATGTGGTGTTCATGGATAACTACATTTCACGGTGATCTCCAGTCAGCAAAGCCCGCCAAAAATTGTCTCATGTAGTGTTATTGCCCATGGCCGGCCACAATCAATGGGCTTTGTTTTTAATCAAAATCTTTCCCAGGAACAGGCCTCAACTAGTTCCTCTCCAAATCAAGAATATAGAGAACAAGTTGTTGAATTACTCCTACATCAAGAAAACCAGAATATTGAACATGCCTCTCGTTTGGAACAAACACATCACCAAGTGACAGAAGTGTCAGAAATCATCCAACGGTATTTTGAACCGAGTGATAAAAGTGGATATAGGTTAATGCATCCAGCTAATTTCTAGACCGAGGTTCACAATATCATGAGAGCTTTTAAGAAAGTCTCAGACATAGCATGTCAAGAGCCACCCCAGCTCGCCAGACTGGGGACACTTTTAAACCAACCCTCAGAATCAACAAATAAGATTCGAGGACTTTAGATGAAACGGCCCCAGTCCACCGGACTGGGGACTTTTTTAAATCATCAATCCCCTCCTCAGAGAAATTCTGTCTTTTCTCGATTAGGGAAGTAGACTTAATAAGAATGAAGAGCGAAATTATCAGGAGATTCCCTCCAAATTAAGGTTCGTCAAGAAGTTCATGAGGGATCGAATCAACAAAAGGTAATGTATCATCAAAGACATGGAAGAATACAATATCATAGAAATGATGATACAAGGGATTCGATTAGTTATGCATCAATCAATTTCATCAATTCCATTGTTTCTGATCCACCAGATGAGGCTCACTTAGGGGACTCAGATGTAGAGGTTCTTGCTCAAGAAGATGTATTCACTGACACAAATGAAGAAGGTGTGCGTACACGAAATCAAAGGATTACATAGAATCTAGGTAATCATTTGAGTAACCCACTTCCCCCTCTCCTAAAAGGATCCAACAAATGGAGGGGAAAGAACCAAGTTATATATCCTTCCTCTGGAGAAGGCCAATCTATCTCACTAGAGAAAATTTTTGCACAACAGGAGGAAGAAAGGAAGGAATTAAGGAGGTTGAATGCAGAACTACATCAGGGTAGTCTTCCTCCTAAGTGAACTGGAGTCAATTAGACAAGGGAATTTGTTGTAGATAGTGAGAGGGATCACGAATATCCTCCTCTCTCAGTACACCCTCACAGGTCTAATCCTACGGGTCAAGTGCAACAACAGTTGGCAGTGCTACCATCAGTTGCAGCACCAACCACCACATCTGTCCAAGCTCCAGTCATTGCACCTACCCAAGTCCATGTTCAACCAGATGTTTCTAAAAATTTAATAACTACCATTGAGTAATTAACAGCTCTGTTAGAAAATATGGAAGGGAAACGTGCGCATGTTCAACCAGAAAAGAATGTTTACCCTGAATAGGTAGATTCAATCTCTCCTCCATCCAGTTTTGGAAACCCGATATTCCCTATTTTCAATGGATTAGGTGACCCTAAACAACATTTGATGCATTACGCGTCTTGTTCTGATCCTATGATGGGAACTCCGGAGCAGCAAGAAGCGGTAAAACTTAGATGCTTCATACGAACCTTACAAGGACCAGCTTTTGTCTAGTATACAAGCTTGAAATCCCGGTCACTTACCGGATGGGAAGATCTCCGTCAACGATTTCTTCTTTAATTCAGCTCAACTTTTCCAAATACAATAGTTTTTGATCTTACAAACTGTAAGCAAAGGGAGAATGAAAGGGTCTCTGATTTCATTGCTCGATAGAACGGATTAACATATTCCCTAAGCTTAGCACTTCCTCAAGAAGAACTGTTGACAATCTATGTGGAAAATCTGCGTGATGAATTACGCACGCCATTAATCCCTATGAAATGTACATGAGGGTTTCGAGACCTTACTTCAATTGTTCAGCAGATTGAATATTCCCTTATACAGGCTAAGGCTAAATATCGTGTAATTCCATCTGCTCCTGGAAGGTGAATGGGTAAAGCAGAAACATCTATATTTATGCTCAAACAAGCACCTGTACCAGTATGATTGTCACATACCATTACTCATAGTAGACCTCAACATCTTATGATGTTTTGGTTTATCCTCAGTATGATTGTCACATACCATTACTCCTTACCTGACAACCTTGATCCATGTTTTAAACCTTTTTCATATCCCTCTCTAATGGATGTTGGAGTACTCTTGAGCATAGGTATCCTAATTAGTTTATTGTGTAACTCTACTTTCATACATGGTTGACATGCATCATGACCATAAATAAATACACCTTGTTCGACATTGGAAGGACCTAATCTTTATCTTTTGTTGCTGTAAATCAAAAAACCCCAAACATCTAGTGAAAGAGTCATAAACCCTTTTAGGATGAAACCCAACAGTGGGAGGACTAACAAAAAATCATGTCTTCTCTCAATAAACACTTCACCATTATAGTTTATGAAAAATATTGAACATTAATAAAAACTCATTTATCATATATGTTTCTCCTTTAGCACTATTAAAAGCCATACCAAGCTCGTTGGACCCCCCGGTTTAGAAAATAGTTATTGTAATGATTTTTATATCTCCACAACATCATAATGTGTTTAATAGTAAATGGTGAATCCTTCAGGGTATTTGAAATATTCTTCAATATTATGTATTCCTTACACCACCATCATGTATATTATGTTTGAGATGAAAAACTAGTTCCTTTGGTTGATATCCTTCACTTGTAACCCCATGGGCCTGCAACTCCCTATCTCCCGATTTATCCTTATAGAAATCTAGTAACAGATATTAGAAGATCCAAAAAACCCTTCTAGGTTTCATTGGAGAATATAATCTTTCCAAAGATAATGTTACTAGAGGATTTGTGGTCCCAATATTGGACCCCATCAAATCTTGAAGTTATTTTACTGACTGTGTCGAATATGGGTTTATAATAGTACCAATTTTTGACTTGTACTCACTATTTTCATCCTCTATCTCACTCATATATTGCAAGACCATGATTTATAATATCCATATCCAAACCATTCATGCTGATTTTTTATATATGGAATTATATCATCAAGTTGTGTTCCTTTTCCCAATGAATAAATGTGACACCCATTTGTCTAACATTTTGATGGACCATACCCCAAGAATCATAACCACATGGCATTGGGCTCGAACGTGCCAACCAAGAACTAAACATACCTAGGATTATATAACTCTCCCAAGGTATATTTTTCTCTACATCCGTCTTCATCTTCTAGACATTTGAATCTTAAAAAATATTCTATGGTCCTTGGAAAATTTTGTGGATCCAATATAGTTTACCATGCATTTAAGATCTATGTTCCCAAGAATACATTCTTATAAACTACCAATTAGAGGCGTATCATCCATGTAAGAAGGCAACACTACTTATTGTAAAATATGGAAACACAATGGTGAAACATAGATCTTTTATGTGTTTTAGTTTATTACTGGATTGTCTACCTCATTCCCTATTCATTGATTCATGCTTTTAGATGCATGAGCTTCATAGCCCATATTCCAACTATCCCAATGTACTAGGATTTCCTAATGTCTTTCCAACTACGAATACAATCATTACAAAATCACCCATGTCCATTGTAAATGTGTGGGGATCTTGTTTACATTACTATTCTTGTATGTCCTATGGGCCCATGGAAAAGTGTCACTAACCTACCTACTATAGTGATCAACCCTTATAGGAAAGGACCCCCAATTGTCATGATCCTCAACTATACCACAGAGGAACTCATCGCCTTTGGGTGCTTTTGGTCATTCACATCATGTCTGTCCCATTCCTTTATTCTTCTCAACTCTTGGAAGCAAGAATATAAACATCATAATGACTCATGTCTTGGAAGGAATACATAACACTATATAGTGTCTCATATCCTAGAATAATGTATTTAAAAAACATGGAATATCATGTCCTATAATCAAGACATTACGATAAGTAGCATATTTTCATCCCTACTAAATGATGTTAAAATACATGGGAGATATCCTTAATAATTTTAAAATTTGTGCAATTCATCCTTACTGTATGATGTTAAACTACAAGGAGAACATCACTTTTTGAATGGTACACTACCAAAAATAGTAGGTGTGGTCAAGAAGACCTTAATCTAATTTAGTGGATGGTCTGTGCTTGAAGACCCTAAAATACATCAAAATAATGGCCTAATGTGAAAGATCATAAGAATCCAATTAAAAAAGACACAATTATTTCTAGGTTGAAAACCAGAAAAGGGAACCCAGGGAAAAAGTTGATTCTCTACATGTGAGACATGCACTTTTTTTATACATGTAATATTAAACACATTTTAAATGGAAAAAGAATTAAATATAACAGTTCAATAAAATTTAAAAGGGTGCTTGAGAAAAATACATTCTGATGTCCGCTTCTATTTACTTGTATAAAACTTCTGGAAAAGTTAGGGAAAATATAAAATAAAAGATTCAAACAATTTATGGATAATTAGTTTTTGCAAGAAAAAAAATATTTGATCACTATGACTGCTGAATTAGGAATAAATTAGAGGGTTATCCCTCCAAAACATTTGTTCACCCAAATTATCATTTTTATACTACATGATCCTAGGAGTAACGAATAAGATACATCAATGAGGAAACTCATATCAACAAGAATTTATGAGCAATTTTCAAGAACAAATGTATTCTATTTGAAGAATTAAAATCTAAGTGTTTGGGTTTACTAAATATTATGCATGTGATGGGTACCATTAAGGATCTATATGACTTCAAGACCACGAAATCTTATACACATCATGAATGAATGAAAAATATACAATAACACATAATGTTAAAAAGTTCTATTCACTAATATTTTGAATGAGAGTAATAAATCTCTTTATTTTCATGTCTTTATTTTGAATCCACAAATAAGAAGCAGTTCATGAAACTATAGGCTCATTACAACATGTTATCATTTGATTCATTGACTACTATATATTTCTTATACATTGAAGAAATGGAATTAATCAATTGATCAACATATTCAATTTATAAAATAGTAATATTAGACGATGAATCCTCTCTAGAAAGAACGTCAATTATATCATTCTTCAAAAGATAGTTAGTACCACGTTTCACTAATACATTTTTTACAATGTTTGTGGTCAATAGTGAAACTATGAAAACCCTTTCTAGAAATAGATGATTTCAGACAAGAGTTGGAAAATTTTCAACATCCCAAAAATGATCTTGATTTGGTGAGTCATTTCCTCCACCACAAGTTGGTAATACTATTTAAGTTCCTCAACCCAAATTCACAACACCGAAGATGAAATGTCTATTTCTACAATCCTCAATTCATCAGAACTCATTTTCTCATTTAGGTAAATCTCTTCCTTCACTCAGGGCATGAATAGTTGTATAGTCATAAACAATATTTCCGTGGTTTGTGACCATAAACCAAAGATGAACCAAATTTTCATTCAACACTTCTAAAGGGGCCTCTGAAATTAGGGTCTAAATTTCAATCCATAATTTCCATTGCATCTATTTATAAAGTGTTGTAGACTCTGATCCTTGACTCAATCCCATTCAAGGAATAGTAATATATTCTAGGACTATGTCACTGAGAAAAGGATTATTTTTCAAGGCCATCAATTAGTTGGGTATGGATATAACCTTTGAATTGGTTGACTCAGTATAAGGGATTCCCAATTAAGAAGGGATAATAAATCCTGAGCTCTTAGGTGATGATACGAAATAAGAGGCACAATGGTTTATCATCCACTAAGGAAATGATATGGTTATATTAGATAATCTAATAGTATGATCAATTTTTAAACTTAACATTCTTAATTAAATTACTAGAAATTTATTTCACCCCAACCATATCTTTAGAAAAAAGAAAACACCCTCTTTGGATGAGTGTCCTGGTGTCACAACTGATGTTTTCTCTATTGTCATAATTTTATTGTTTCCTTTGAAGAGTGTATGAATGGAAGAAATGTTAAACAACATGACACAAAGTTGACCATGTGTTTATAATCTGATTTAGTGCACACATTCTCTTGGATATTCCTTCACCAGAGCTAAATTCATTGAATAGCACGTACTAGTATCCGCCTCCTCTGGAAATTTTCTTTACTATGATATGTAAAATGAAATTCCCATTAAAACATAAATAGAAGTCATTGGGCCTAACTATGTTGGAACTTTAACTATATCCACATATTTATTTTCATGGCTAAGTTTTAATGTTTATAATAGAACAACATTACACCCATCCATATCTATAAGAGTATATGTATTTTTTTATGTGAAATTTGTGAGGACCACCACATTTTTTTAAAAACAATAATGACTTACTAAAATGGTCCTGAATAAAAAAGTCAGTAATGTGTATGTATTACTAAAGGATTCTGTGGGAGGGGACTCTGATAGTTAGTGTAGAGACCCAAATCAAGACGTACATGGACATTACATTACTTTTGCAGAATACTTGATACATAACAAAAACAGACACACAAGGACAGTAATAGTTTAGTGTCTTTCGAAACTTGGAACATAATCTTCTAATCGTGGTGAAAGATCATAAACATCTCCCATAAAGATCTTCCAGTTTTTTTTCCTTACCTAAAACCTTTCTTTTAATCCTGGGGGAAAATAAAACATAAAAAGGGTGAGCTCAAATTCTCAGTAAGGGTAAGCATGGATAAAATAAAACATACCATATACATTTGAACTTAAAAACATGAACATAATGTTTAAACATCAAAATCTTGAACAACGACATAAAACATGGAAGTACAAAAGGAATAGATCATAATGTAACATAAATCATGATAAAATATCATGGGAATAAACCATTTAATTTTTGAAACCATTCAGCACATGATATGGTTTCCATAGTAGCCAAGGCATTGCTGCCAAGAACATCTTAGTGGAAAAAGTCCCTTTCTGAATCGAGTTCACTCCTCATTCTAGTCCTGTATTACTGAACAGGTTTAACTTGTCGTTCCATCCAAGTATATCTCATGAGATATAAATATTTACCCAATGCATTGGAGGGAGATATAGGTCCCACCCATCTCATAATGAAATCATTTTTACTTGTGCCGCAAAATAAACATACATCATTCATAAAAATCCAATAAATAAAATGGGTTTCATAAACATCATCCCATAATCACATAGTCCATATAAAATAAATGGTTATAATTTCATAATATGAAAAGAGATACCATATAAATCATAGAGACCAGATACTTGAAACATAAACATATGAAATAATGTCATCTTAGAAGGAAAATGGATTTGATAAAACACTTGAAATGAATTCTTATGGAAAATATCCTTTTTTCTTCAAAATCAATTTCTTTTCACAAAACATCATGAAATTTAAAAAGAAAATTATTTTTTTTAAAATAGTGATGAAATATTTTGGAGGAAGCTTCATGAAAATAAAGCTTTATAAAACCGTAAAAATCATTTCATGCCATATATGTTAAAAAAACATTCTCCTCGTACTTTTGTCAGAAAAGACATAAAGTTCGTCATAACGTAAACAAAAGAATGATTCCTTACATACCATGTAGTAAAAGTCAAAATGGGTAAAAAGAAAATTAAACATACATAAAAACACTTTTAAAAAACATGTACATGGATGATAACGATAACCCCAGTAAATACATACGTATAAGCAATCTCGGAAAAAAATGAGATTTGCAAAATTATCCCTTACCTAACGTCCGATATGCTTCATATGTATTCGAACCTTTTGTATAATGATTGAAATAATGACATTTAATTATTAAAGAATCATATTCATTGTTATGATATCATATATGGTTCACTTATAACTTTATATTACCCGTTCTTTTGTAAATTCAATGTTAAAGGGTGTTTTGTGTAAAATCGTTTCATTTTTCGTCTGTGTTTTGACTTGTAATTATTCATATGATTACATAGATCATGATTACTTAATTGCAGAATATAAAACATGATTTATATATAATATATATTCAGAATATACATATATAAAATAGATCGATAAATGGAAATAAATACACCGTTCATGGAGACGGTACGCCGTACATACCCATGAAAGTTGTTTTAGTTTTCTCATTGAATTGAATGGAATTAATTAGATGACATAAATATATATATAAATAAATAATGTATCATTATTATGTCATATATTTCATGATTACTTTTTATATATACTTTATAATCATTTATTAATGGTTAATCATTGGAATGAATCTCATCACATCATGGAGACGGTATTCCGTACGTACGCACGAGCGATGATATCGTTCCCATGATTGTGGAATTTAATTGGAGTGTATGTATACTGTTATAGAATCAATATCACCTAACAATAATCATATATAGTTATCATTTACACCAGTATACCCATCCATGTAAGGTGGTGGTGGAAAATAGATTACACCACGGCGTGGAGACGATATTCCGTACGTACGCACTCGCGATGATTTAGTTTTTCGTAGGTTGGATAGATGGTGAAATAGGGTTGTTTCATACTTATAATAACATTTTGGTATATGAGTGATACTGATGTTATTACTTCATAATGAAACAACCTAAGAAGAAGAAGTTGAAGAAGAAATAAAGTTGAAAGAATCGGTAACAGACATTACCTCTTCTTTGAAGCGCCTCTTTGAGACCTCCTATTAGGGCACTAAAATTGGTCTTTGAAGAATAACATGACCTCTAGGATGTTTCTAGGGAAGTGGAAAAGAGAAATTGGCCGGGTTTCTCCGAGCTTGAAGGATCAAAGTGGTGTGAGGAAGAGAGGGATGAGGTGCCCTTTTATAAGGGAGGAGAGGGGCACCTTTGGGATAACTAAAAATATTATTTTATTATAAAGTCATATTAGGTTTTTAATAGCTCCAAATTGAGTTATTTATAAGCTAAGGTGGGTATGGGTAGAAATTCTCTCATACAATAGAATTTAGACAAGTTTACATTCCTATTTTAACCTTATCATTTAGATTTAACTTTAAGTTAAATAATGTTTCTTTTACCATGTATTCTTGTTTTCATATACTATAAGGTAAATAAACATACTAGAACAAGCCAAACGAACCCCAAGTTGTTCATGATTAATACATATAACCTTATCTAAGTCATTTGGCAGAACCGTAGATTTTTAGGAATAAAATAACAATTAATAATATAATATTTGTTTTAAAAACTATTTTATGTCAATTTTGACACTATTTGGTAATTGATTTTTGTGAAAATCATGACAGAATGAATAGTTCGAAAAAATTTAATTAAATCAATACTAAAATGTCATATTAACATTGAAAATTAATTTAATTAATAAAAATTCTCAAATTAAATTTATTTGGGTATTTATAACATCAATTATGTCAATATTTCATTAATAAGATAATTACAGGATCATCATTGAGTCATAAATAAATAAAATTATTTAAAGTCTAAAAATTATAAATAAAATACCATTATGTATGAAATATTTTTATCTTTATATTTAATATTTATAGTCGAATTTATCATATGTATAACCCTATATTAAAAATTATTTACTTATTAAACTTTAATTTTAATTATTTTAAACCTTCTTTAAATAAATTAATAATAAATGTCCTAATATAATCCATGTGGGCCTAAATGGTCATATTTAATTCCTGAGGTTGTTTTTGGCCGAAATACACATATCCAATAGTATTAGGACATGTGTTAGGGTAATAATACCATCATTTTTACCCTTAATTACACTGTTTACTTTTAACCGTGTTAAAAAAAGTAAAAAGTTAATATTCACCAAAAATTATTTTCATCTCATATAACCACATTTTACTTAATGACATCAACCGTGTCTCTTTGATTTTTGAAATTCCACTCACAGAAGAGGTAAAATTATGTTTTATGTAAATTTGCAAATTCTCCTAAAAGGTGGGTAAAAGAGGGTGAAATGTTCAATAAAATTTATATATATATATATAATTATTATAAAATGACTCCAATGAATTGCATTGAACTTATATAGGTATTATGTATCATTTTTGACCTACAATAAATTTAAATAAAATAAATAATTATTTAAATAAAAAGTCGATTTTTAAATAGTAACCAAGTGATTTTACTATTCATTAAAAATTGAAAGTTTCCAAAAAAATACCAAAATTTCACCCTAGGCAAATTTTGATATTCCCAATCCAAAAATGAAGTCCATTTTGAAAAATAAAATTTAAAAAATTTCAAAAAGTGGTTATTACTATTCCTAACAACTAGTTTTAATAACATTTTAATAGCATATCGTTGTTTAGTGAAACTCTGTATTGTGTACTGCACACGCTATCGAGGAAGGTCGTGATTGCGTGTAATGCAAGGCAAGTCAGGGATGCATGTTGTGCAAGCACCTTTTGGTGTAGTGTACAACACAAGACATTAACAAAATTAAAAAGAATATTTTCCATAAAATCTCGGGGTGTTACATTCTACCCCCCTTAAAATGAATTTCGCCCTCAAAATTCGTCGGGGTTATAAATGGTTTACTACTCAAAAGTTTCTTTAATAGAAACCCACATCATAAAAAAGGAATACCAAAACGTGTATTTATAAACTAATGTATGAAACGTAACGGTTACCCAAATTAACTCATCACTAGGTTTCCACGTAGGAGAACATAGGTGAAAATATGGATATGGAAGACAAATCTAACCATCAAGTTCTGACGGAGAGTGGTAAAGAACATGGCTATGAAAAATACAACAATCACAAATCCATAAATTTCTGACGATCTAAGGTACCATCTGATTCATCGGATATAAGAGAACTAGGACAACATTTTTGGTTTTCAAGATCATTTCCCTAAAGTTGATGAAATTTGAATTAGAAGAAATACATTCCTGATTTTGGTACAATCTCACCGCTGGTCGTTCTTTGGACAATTTCCACTTCATATCTTAAAGAAATGAAGTTGAATTTGTCATTTGTGATGTGTTAGCAGATCATGTGATAGAATGATGGGTCATTCCATCTGTCTCAAACAAAAGGATAGAAAAGTTATCAAAAAATACATAAGTCCATATATAGTGAGATTAATCATATATGGTTCCTAAAATGGACATATAATTCATATATCAGGCCACTTAATAAATTAAAACACATTTTCACTAACTAGGGACTTCCTGTAGCCCATTGGTAGGCGATAAAGGCCAATCACACTTCGGTCGTGGGTTCGATTCCTGTAACCTTGTCCGACGCAATAGGTTGTCTCCCGTCCTGGAGGTTGTCCTTTTTATAAAACTACATAATTATAACATTCCATCAATAATATTGAAAAAGTTCTACCCTTAAACAATACTAACTTATGTCCAACATAATCCTTTCCAATCTTTAGGCTTATCCAAAATACTGTTGTCCAATCTCATATTATAGTGAAAAGGATTACCAAAGAGTTCATATGACAAGCATGTTAATTCAATCATTGATCCCCATATATCATGAGATATGTCTTGTTTGTCACATTATAAACATTCTAAGGCCTTAATCATGTATTCTCTTGAAAAATGGATACCCATTGAATCTTAGAGAAAACATGAATGCTGTCAAAAGTTAACTCTTTTAACATACCAAAACCTCAAACAATGATATAAATATTTCCCTATATCATTCATGAGATCATGAATACTGTCAAACATTTCATTTTCTCCTTATCCCTTCATTATTCGCATATCATCTATTTTCCAAAAATATCTCAATCACTTTCCATGGTTACTGGTACCATAAAATATTTGGAAACCACAATAGACCAACACATAAATATTCCAATATTCCACGATACTATATACAAGATTATTTTGGAATTTCATTACATAAACACTTAATCATTCCACCACATCGTTGCCAATAGTGATCACATGTTGCTTCCCTTTTTCCTTTTCCTTAAGTGGTTTCTCATGTCGATCATCACTAACCCTTGGATTAGGGCATTTATTAGCATAATGCCCCATTTCCTTGAACTTGATGCATTGAAGTGTTTGTGGTCCATTATTTGTAGTCTTTTCTTTATTCACATCATTAGAATCCCTTTTTCTATTACTTTGACACTCAGCTTCTCGATGACCTTCTTTTCCACACATAAAACATGTTCTAGTCCCTTTATTACAATCTCCACCATGCTTCTTTCCACACTTTCAGCATAAGGAAACTATCATATTCTTTTCACCATTATTCTGGGATTTATCCTTGAACTCCATCTTTCGTTTCATGTCAAAACTATGATATGGATAAGTAACACCAACTTCCATTTCTACCTTGATAGCACAACGCACAATTTCTTCATAGCTACGAAAGTCTCTACTAGATAATGCCCTTCGAAGATTTTTTTTAAGCCACTGATGAATCGATCAACATTACATTCATGTTGGATGATAAAGCCAGATGCATGCCTTGCAAGCCTTGTAAAATTTTCTTCGTATACACCAACAGATTCATTATCCATTTTCTTTAGTTCACGAAACTCCTTCTCCATCTTTGTTCAAAGAATACGAGGGAAGTACTTATTGAAAAATAAGTTCTTGAACTCATCCCATTCCATGGACTCAATTTTATCTCCTGGCCTCGTATTCTTAATAATATTCCACCATTGATCAGCTTCACCTTCCAAACGATATACTGCTAAGTTGACTTTATCATGTTCAGACCATTGAAGAACTGAAAATATATTTTCAAAGGTATTGATCCATTGTTCATCAACAAGTGGAACAGAATACCCACTGAATAAAGGTGGACGTTTCCTCATGAAGGACTCAATAGAATATTGTTCCCTTATTTGCACATTTGGATGTCCAGAATGATTCATATCTTGTGTAAGTATAGCAATAAGATTTTTCAATCCATCTCCCATAACATTTGTTTGTTCAGGAGGACAATCATTGCATTGTCCATTGCATTGATGAACACGGTTCCTTCGGGTTCCAGCCATCATCTAAAACCCCAAAAGAATAGTGTGAGAGGAAAAAATCATGCTAGGGAAAACAACATAATAAAGGGGGATTAACTTCAATATCTAACATCTTAGGTTTAATTTTAAGATCATTATTTTAATTCTATGATTATAACCTATACTTATACTTAACCTTAGGGACATTCCTAGACATACCTTAGAAATATCTCTAGGGATCTCACTAAAGTTGTTTCATCCTAGTTTCCAAAGGTTGACTAAACCTCTCTCTGATACCAACTATAGATACCCAAAGCTTGACATACATGGGCATTACATTACTTTTTCGGAATACTTAATACATAACAAAAACAGACACACAAGGATCGTAATAGTTTACTGTCTTTGGAAACATGGAACGTAATCTTCCAATCGTGGTGAAAGATCTTAAACATCTCCCATAATGATCTTCCACTTTTTGTTTCCTTACCTAAAACCTTTCTTTTAATCCCGGGGGAAATGAAAACATAAAAAGGGTGAGCTCAAATGCTCAGTAAGGGTAAGCATGGATAAAATAAAACATACCATATACATTTGAACTTAAAAACATGAACATAATGTTTAAAAATAAAAATCTTGAACAATGACATAAAACATGGAAGTACATAAGGAATATATCATAATGGAACATAAATCATGATAAAATATCATGGGAATAAAACATTTAATTGTGGCAACCATTCATCACATGATATGATTTCCATAGTAGCCAAGGAATTGCTGCCAAGACCATCTTAGTGGACAACATCCCTTTCTGAATCGAGTACACGCCTCGTTCCAGTCCTGTATTATTGAACCTGTTTAACTTTCCATTCTAGCCATGTCTTTCTCATGAGATATAAATCTTTACCCAATGCATTGGAGGGAGATATAGGTCCCACACATCTCATAATGAAATAATTCTTACTTGTGCCACAAAATAAACATACATCATTCATAAAAATCCAATAAATAAAATGGGTTTCATAAACATCATCCCATCATCACATATTCCATATAAAATAAATTGATATCATTTCATAATAAGAAAAGTGAAACCATTAAAATCCTAGAGACCTGATACTTGAAACATACACATATGAAATAATGTCATCTTAGATGGAAAATGGTTTTGATAAAACACTTGAAATGATTTCTTGAGGAAAATATCCTTTCTTCTTCAAAACCAATTTCTTTTCACAAAACATCATAAAATTTTAAAAGAAAATTTTTTTCTTTAAAATAGTCATTAAATATTTTGGAGGAACCTTCATGAATATAAGGCTTTATAAAACCGTAATAATCTTTTCATGCTGTATAAGTTAAAAAAACATTCTCCTCGTATTTTTGTCGAAAATGTCAAAAAGTACCTCATAACGTAAACAAAAGAATGATTCCCTACATACCATGCGTTAAAAGTCAAAATGGGTAAAAATAACATTAAACATAGATAAAAACACTTTTAGAAAACATGTACATGGATTATAACAACAACCCAAGTAAATACTTACGTATAAGCAATCTCGGATAAACATGAGATTTGCAAAATTATCCCTTACCTTACGTCCGTTATGCTTCGTATGTATCCGAACCTCCTGTATAATGATTTAAATAATGTCATTGACTTATTAAAGAATCATATTAATTGTTATGATATCATATATGGTTCACTTATGACTTTATATTACCAGTTCTTTTGTAAATTCCATGTTAAAGAGCGTTTTGGTTAAAATCGTTTCATTTGTCGTCCGTGTTTTGACTTATAATTATTCATATGATTACATAGATCATGATTACTTAATTCCAGAATATAAAACATGATTTGTATATAATATATATTCATAATATACATATATAAAATAGATCGATAAATGGAATGAAATACACTATTCATGGAGATGGTAGGTCGTACGTACGCATGAACGTTGTTTTCGTGTCCTCATTGAAATGAATGGAATTAATTGGATGACATACATATATATATACATAAATAAAGTATCATTATTATGTCATATATTTCATGATTACTTATTATATATACATTATAGTCATTTATGAATGGTTAATCATGGAGAATGAATCTCATCGCGTCATGGAGAGGGTATTCCGTACGTATGCACGAGCGATGATATCGTTCCGATGATCGTGGAATTTTATTGGAGTGTATGTATAACATTGAATAATCAATATCACTTTACCATAATCATATATAGTTATTATTTACACCATTTTACCCATCCAAGTAAGGTGGTGGTGTAAAATAGATTACACCACGGTGTGGAGACGTTATTCCGTACATACGCACGCACGGTGATTTCATTTTACATAGAACAGATAGATGGTGAAATAGGATTGTTTCGTACTTATAATAACATATCATTATATGAGTGATACTGATGTTATTACTTCATAATGATAGAACCTAAGAATAATAATTGGTAGAAGAAATAAAGTTGAAAGAATCGGTAACGGACATTACCTCTTCTTTGAAGCGCCTATTTGAGACCCTCTCTTAGGGCACTAAAATTGGAATTTGAAGAAGACCAGGACCTCTAGGATGTTTCTAGGGAAGTGGAAAAGATAAATTGGAAGGGTTTGGCCGAGCTTGAAGGCTCGATGTGGTGTGAGGAATAGAGGGAGTAGGTTCCCTTTTATAAGGGAGGAGAGGGGAAACATTGGAATAACTAAAAATATTATTTTATTATAATGTCATATTCTGTATTTAATAGCTTAAAATTGAGTTATTTCTAAGATAAGGTGGGTATGGGTCGCAATCCTCTAATACAATAGAATTTAGACATGTTTAGGTTTCTATTTTAACCTTATCATTTAGATTTATCTTTAATTTAAATAATTTTTCTTTTACCATGTCTTCTTGTTTTCTTACACTATAAGGTTAATAAACTTACTATAACAATCCAAAAGAACCCCAAGTTGTTTATAATTAATATATATAACCTTATCTAAGTCGTGTTTCCGAACCTTAGATTTTTTGTAATAAAATAGAAATTAATAATATAATATTTTTTTTAAAAACTATTTTATGTCAATTATGACACTATTTGGTAATTGACTTTTGTGGAAATCATAACTGAAGGATTATTTCTAAAAAATTTAATTAAATCAATAATAAAATGTCATTTTAAGATAAAATATTATTATAATTCATAAAAAGTATCAAATTAAATTTATTTGTGTATTTATAACATCAATTCTGTCAATATTTCATTAATAAGATAATTACTGCATCATCATTGTGTCATAAATAAATTAAATTATTTAAAGTCTAAAAATTAAAAATAAAATATCATTATGTATGAAATCTTTTAATATTTCTATTTAATATTTATAGTCGAATTTATCTTATGTATAACCCTATATTAAAAATTATTTACTTATTAAACATTGATTTTAACTATTTTAACTCTTCTTTAAATAAGTTAATAATAAATATCCTAATCTATTCCAAGGGGGCCTAAATGGTCATATTTTAATCCTAAGGTTGTTTTTGGACGAATTAAACTTATTCAATAGAATTATGACATGTGTTAGGATAATAATAATATCATTTTTACCCTTAATTACCCTATTTACTTTTAACCGTGGTTAAAAAAAGTTAAAAGTTACTATTCACCAAAAATTATTTTTATCTCATTTAACCACATTTTACTTACTAAAAACAACCGTGTATCTCAGATTTTTAAATTCCACTCACAGAATCCTTAAAATTATCTTTTATGTAAATTTGGAAATTCTCCTAGGAGGTTGGTAAAAGACTGTGAAAAGTTCAATAAATTTTTATATATCTAAAATTATCATAAAATGACTCCAATGAATTGCATTGAAATTATATAGGTATTATGTATCAATTTTGACCTAATATAAATTTAAATAAAATAAATAATTATTTAAATAAAAAGTCAATTTTTAAATAGTAACCCTATGTTTTCACTATTCATCAAAAATTAAAAGTTTCCAGAGAAATACCAAAATTTTAACCTAGGATAATTTCGATATTCCGATTCCAAAAATGAAGTCCATATTGAAAAATAAAATTTAAAAAATTTCAAAATGTGGTTATTACTATCATAATGACTAGTTTTAATAATATTTTAATAGCATATCGTTGTTTAATGAAACTCGGTATTGGGTACTACAGACGTTGTCAAGGAAGGTCGTGATTGCGTGTAATGCAAGGAAAGTCAGAGATGCATGTTGTGCAAGCTCCTTTTGGTGTAGCGCACAACACAAGACATTAATGAAATTAAAAAGAATATTTTTCATAAAATCTCGGGGTGTTACATTCTACCCCCCTTAAAATGAATTTCGCCGTCGGAATTTGTCGGGGTTATAAATGGTTTACTAGTCGAAAGTTTCATTAATAGAAACCCACATCATAAAAAAGGAATACCAAAAATTAGATTTAGAAACTAAAGTATGAAACGTAATGGTTACCCAAATTAACTCGTCACTAGGTTTCCACGTAGGAGAACATAGGTGAAAATATGGATATGGAAGACATATCTATCCATCAAGTTCTCATGGAGAGTGGTAGAGAACATGCATATGAAAAAGCCAACAATCACAAATCCATAAATATTTGACGATCTAAGGTACCATCTGATTTATCGGATATAAGAGCACTAGGACAATATTTTTGGTTTTCAAGATCATTTCCCTAAAGTTGATGAAATTGGAATTAGAAGAAATACTTTCGTCATTTCGGTACAATCTCACCGTTGGTCGTTCATTGGACAATTTCCACTTCGTATCTTAATGAAATGAAGTTGAATTTGTCATTCGTGATGTGTTAGTAGATCATGTGATAGAATGATGGGTTATTCCATCTATCTCAAAAAAAAGGATAGAAAAGTTATCAAAAAATACATAAGTTCGTATATAGTGAGATTAATCGTATATGGTTCCTAAAATGGATGTATACATCATCCATCATACCACTTAACAAATTAAAAACACATTTATACTAAATGGGGACATCCTGTAGGCCAGTGGTAGGCGATAAAGGCATGTCGCACTTCGTTCGTGGGTTCGATTCCCGCAACCTTGTCCGACGCGACGATTTGTTGCTCGTCCTTCAAGTTGTCCTTTTTATAAAACTACATAATTATAACATTCCATCAATAAAATTGAAAATGTTATAGCCTTAAACAATACTAACTTATGTCCAACTTAATCCATTCCAATCTTTAGGCTTATCCAAATTACTGTTGTCCAGTCTCATATTATAGTTAAAACGATTACCAAGGAGTTCATATGAAAAGCATATTAATACCATCATTGATCCCCATATATCATGAGATATGTCTTGTTGGTCACATTCCAAACATTCGAAGGCCATAATCATGTATTCTCTTGAAAAATGAATACCCATGGAATCTTAGTGGAAACATTAGTGCTGTCAAAAGTCAACTCATTCCACATACCAAAAAATCAAACCATGATATAACTATTTCCGTATATCAGTTATGAGCTCATGAATACTGTCAAACATTTCATTTTCTCCTTATCCCTTCATTATGCGCATATCATCTTTTTTCCAAAAATATCTCAATCACTTTCCATGGTTACCGGTACCATAAAATTATTGAAAACCACAATAGACCAACACATAAATATTCCAATATTCCACGATACTATATACAACATTATTTTGTAATCCCATTACATAAACACTTAATAATTCCACCACATCGTTTCCAATAGTGATCGCATGTGGCTTCCCTTTGTCCTTTGCCTTATGTGGTTGCTCATGTTGATCATCACTAACCCTTGGATTAGGGAATTTATTAGCATAATTCCCCATTTCCTTGAACATGAAGCATTGAAGTGTTGGTGGTGCGTTCTCTGCTGTCTTTTCTTTATTCACATCATTAGAAACCCTTTTTCCATTACTTTGACACTCAGCTTATTGATGACCTTATTTTCCACACTTAAAACATTTTCTAATCCCTTTAAGACAATCTCCACCATGCTTATTTCCACACTTTGAGCATAAGGAAACATTCATATTCTTTTCACCATTATACTGAGATTTCCCCTTGAACTCCATCTTTCATTTATTTTCCAAACTATGAGATGGATAAGTAACACCAACTTCCATTTCTACCTTGTTAGCACAACGCACAATTTATTCATATCTACTGAAGTCTCTTATAGCTAATTACCTTTGAAGATTTGATTTTAAGCCACTGAACAATCGATCAACATTACTTTTAGGTTGGATGATAATGCCAGATGAATACCTTGAAAGCATTGTAAAATTCGCTTCGTATACACCAACAGATTCATCATCCTTTTGCTTTAGTTCACGAAACTCCTTCTCCATCTTTGTTCAAAGAATACGAGGGAAGTACTTATTGAAAAATAATTTCTTGAACCTGTCCCATTCCATGGACTCAATTTCATCTCTTGGCCTCGTATTCTTGATAAGATTTCACCATTGATCAGCTTCACCTTCCAAACGATATAATGCTAAGATGACTTTATCATGATCAGAACATTGAAGAACTGAAAATATAATTTTCAGTGCAATTGATCCATTGTTCAGCAACAAGTGGATCAGAAGACCCACTGAAAGAAGGTGGAATTTGCCTCATGAAGGACTCAATTTGAATATTGTTCCCTTATTTGCTCATTTGGAAGTCCAGAATGATTCATAGCTTGTGTAAGTATAGCAATAAGATTTTTCACTCCATCTCACATAACATTTGTTTGTTCAGGAGGACAATCATTGCATATTCCATTGCATTGATGAACACGGTTCCTTCGGGTTCCAGCCATCGTCTAAAACCCAAAAAGAATAGTGTGAGGGGAAAAATCATGCTTGGGAAAACAACATAATAAAGGGGGAGTACCTTTAATATCTAACATCATAGGTTTAATTCTATGATCGTCACTCTAATTCAAGGACTATAACCTATACTTATACTTAACCTTAGGGACATCCCTAGACATAACTTATAAATATCTCTAGGGATCTAACTAAAGTTCTCGCATCCTATTTTCCAAAGGTTGACTAAACCTCCCTCTGATACCAACTATAGAGACCCAAAGATTGACGTACAAGGACATTACATTACTTTTGCAGAATACATAATAAATAACAAAAACAGACACACATGTACTGTAATAGTTTAGTGTCTTTGGAAACATGGAACGTAATCTTCTAATCGTGGTGAAAGATCTTATATATATCCCATAAAGATCTTCCACTTTTTGTTTCCTTACCTAAAACCTTTCTTTTAATCCCGGGGGAAAAGAAAACATAAAAAGGGTGATCTCAAATGCTCAGTAAGGGTAAGCATGTATAAAATAAAACATACCATTTACATTTGAACTTAAAAACATGAACATAAAGTTTGAACATCAAAATCTTGAACAACGACATAAAACATGGAAGTACATAAGGAATAGATCATAATGGAACATAAATCATGATAAAATAGCATGGTAATAAAACATGTAATTGTGGCAACCATTCAGAACATTATATGATTTCCATAGTAGCCAAGGCATTGCTAGCAAGACCATCTTAGTTGACTACATCCCTTTCTGAATCGAGTTCACTCCTCGTTCCAGTCCTGTATTACTGAACCAATTTAACTTTCTGTTCCAGCCATGTCTATCTCATGAGATATAAATCTTTACCCAATTCATTTGTGGGAGATATAGGTCCCACCCATCTGATAATGAAATCATTCTTACTTGTACCACAAAATAAACATACATCATTCATAAAAATCCAATAAATAAAATGGGTTTCATAAACATCATCCCATCATCACATAATCCATATAAAATAAATGGATATCATTTCATAATAATAAAAGTGAAACCATGAAAATCATATATACCTGATACTTGAAACATAAACATATGATATAATGTTATCTTATATGGAAAATGGTTTTGATATAACACTTGAAATGAATTCTTGAAGAAAATCTCCTTTCTTCTTCAAAACCAATTTCTTTTCACAAAAAAAACATGAAATTTCAAATGAAAATTATTTTCTTTAAAATAGTCATGAAATCTTTTGGAGGAAGATTCATGAAAATAAGGCTTTATAAAATCGTAAAAATCCTTTCATGCCATATATGTTAAAAAACATTCTCCTCGTACATTTGTTGGAAAAGTCAAAAAGTAACTCATAACTTAAACAAAAGAAATATTCCTTACATACCATGTAGTAAAAGTCAAAAAGGGTAATCCTGATATTAAACATACATAAAATAACTTTTAGAAAACATGTACATGGATGATAACAATAACCCCAGTAAATACTTACGTATAAGCACTCTTGGATAAAAATGAGATTTACAAAAAATATCCCTTACCTTACATCTATTATGCTTTGTATGTATCCAAACCTCCTGTATAATGATTTAAATAATGTCATTGACTTATTATAGAATCATATTCATTGTTCTAATATCATATATGGTTCACTTATGACTTTATATTACCCGTTCTTTTGTAAATTCCATGTTAAAGAACGTTTTGGGTAAAATCGTTTCGTTTGTCGTCCGTGTTTTGACTTGTAATTATTCATATGATTACATAGATCATGATTACTTAATTCCAGAATATAAAACCTTATTTATATATACTATATATTCAGAATATACATATATAAAATAGATCGATAAATGGAAAGAAATACACCGTTCATGGAGACGGTAGGTCGTACGTACGCATGAATGTTGTTTTCGTTTCCTCATTGAAATGAATGAAATTAATTGGATGACATACATATATATATACATAAATACAGTATCATTATTATGTCATATATTTCATGATTACTAATTATATATAGTGTATAAACATTTATGAATGGTTAATCATTGAGAATGAATCTCATCGTGTCATGGAGACGGTATTCCATACGTACGCACGAGCGATGATATCATTCCCATGATCGTGGAATTTTATTGGAGTGTATTTATACTATTAAATAATCAATATAAATTTACAATAATCATATATAGTTATTATTTGCACAATTATACCCATCCAAGTAGGTGGTGGTGGAAAATAGATTACACCACAGCGTGGAGACGGTATTCCGTACATACACACAAGCGGTGATTTCGTTTTCTGTAGGATGGATAAATGGTGAAATAGGGTTGTTTCATACTTATAATAAAATTTCAGTATATGAGTGATACTGATGTTGTTGCTTAATAATGATACAACCTAATAATAAGAAGTGGAAGAAGAAATAAAGTTGAAAGAATCGGTAAAGGACATGGCCTCTTCTTTGAAGCGCCTATTTGAGACCTCCTCTTAGGGCACTAAAATTGGTCTTTGAAAAAGACCAGGAACTCTAGGATGTTTCTAGGGAATTGTAAAAGAGAAATTTCCAGGGTTTTTACGAGCATGGAGGCTCATAGTGGTGTGAGGAAGAGAGGGAGGAGGAGCCCTTTTATAAGGGAGGAGAGGGGCAACTTTGGAATAACTAAAAATATTATTTTATTATAAAGTCATATTCTGGTTTTAACAGCTCCAAATTGAGTTATTTATAAGATAATGTGGTTATGGGTCTAAATACTCTAATTAAATAGAATTTAGACAACTTATGTTTTATATTTTAACCTTATCATTTAGATTTAACTTTAAGTTAAATAATTTCACTTTTACTGTGTCTTCTTGTTTTGTTACATTATAAGGTTAATAAACTTACTATAACAATCCAAAAGAACCCCAAATTGTTTATGATTAATATATATAACCTTATATATGTCATTTTGCTGAACCTTAGATTTTTAGGAATAAAATAACAATTAATAATGTAATATTTGTTTTAAAAACTATTTTATGTCAATTTTGACACTATTTGGTAATTGATTTTTGTAAAAATAATAACCAAATGATTAGTTCAAAAAAAGTTAATTAAATCAATACTAAAATGTCATAGTAACATTGAAAATTATTATAATTCATAAAAAGTCTCAAATTAAATTTATTTGGGTATTTATAACATCAATTATGTCAATATTTCATTAATAAGATAATTACTACATCATCATTCTGTCATAAATAAATTAAATTAATTAAATTCTAAAAATTACAAATAAAATATCATTATGTAAGAAATCTTTTTATCTTTCTATTGAATATTTATAGTCGAATTTATCTTATGCATAACCCTATATAATTTTTTCTTACTTATTAAACATTGATTTTAACTATTTTAACCCTTCTTTAAATAAATTAATAATAAATGTCCTAATCTATTACATGTGGGCCTAAATGGTCATATTTTATTCCTAAGGTTGTTTTTGGCCGAATTAAACTTATCCAATAGAATTAGGACATGTTTTAGGGTAATAATAATATCATTTTTACCCTTAATTACCCTTTTTACTTTTAACCGTGGTAAAAAAAAGTAAAAAGTTACTATTCACCAAAAATTATTTTCATCTCATTGAACCACATTATACTTACTGACATCAACCGTGTCTCTAGGATTTTTGAAATTCCACTCACAGAAGTGGTAAAATTATGTTTTATGTAAATTTGCAAAATCTCCTAGGAGGTAGGTAAAAGACGGTGAAAAGTTCAATAAAATTTTTATATATCGAAAACTGTTATAAAATGACTCCAATGAATTGCATTGAAATTATAAAGATATTATTTATCAATTTTTACCTAAAATAAATTTAAATAAAATAAATAATTATTTAAATAAAAAGATGATTTTTAAATAGTAACCATGTGTTTTCACTATTAATAAAAAATTGAATGTTTCCAGAAAAATAACAAAATTTTACCCTAGGCTAATTTCGATATTTTGAATCCAGAAATGAAGTCCATTTTGAAAAATAAAATTTACAAAATTTTAAAAGGTGGTTAATACTATTCATAAAGGCTATTTTTAATAATATTTTAATAGTATATCGTTGTTTTGTGAAACTCGGTATTGCGTACTACACACGCTATCGAGGATGGTCGTGATTGCGTGTAAAGCAAGGAAAGTCAGGGATGCGTGTTGTGAAATCTCATTTTTTGTGTTGCGTACAACACAAGACATTAATAAAATTAAAAGGAATATTTTTTCATAAAATCTCAGGGTGTTACAGTTAGGATCTCCTCATTTTCCCTTTCCTCTATGAGGAAGGGGCCCTAAAAGTGGTTAGTTGTTGAAGGCATTGGTGATGGAACCGATGGAAGTGTTTATTTTTACTGGTGATGAATGATTTCATCTACCTTCATTGGATCCATTTGACATAGGAATGACTCATAATAAGTTTCTTCATGACCACCTAATTCATCCCCTGATGTATTACCCCCAGGAGAATATATCTGGTATTGTCGGAGTGACAGGTATCCTGCAGCATCATGCCATGTCAACATATACAGAAAAATACACTAGTATAGTTGCAATAAAACTATAGCCATTCAAGTATATTAGTAAACCTAGTCTAACTATTGTATCAATTATATGATAGAACTTTTCATCCCCAGTAGCATCTATCAAGCTGGGGACAACCATATCTTGAACTAATGAGACTAGGGGATCAATCCTTTCACATTTCTGATCTTCATATTGGGGTATTGAAGGAAAGCCTCAACCAGGGTGGTATGGTGATGGAAATTTATGCTTGTGCGTGAAATATCCAATAAAAAGTCATAGATTTTTATCTCTACCTGACGCAGTATTCACCATAGCTTCCATCTAAGTGGACTTCCCTCCCGCTAGTCCATTAGTGAATCATAATGGGTAGAAAAATTGTAGATGTGAATTCACTCATAGAAGACACACTCAATTCATCCATGATAATTTACACTTCCATCTGTAACAAAAGTAATGATAATATATATCTCCAATTTTTTAGAAATCACTATGGTTTTCGGTCTGCTCGATTTGACCTACATTATAGGCCTCTAATTGGCATCAAAAATTAGTGGGAGAATTACAACCTTAGTTAATGATGCCAATAATTTCATGTTAGTATACATATGGATCCGAATATCAGTACAATGTTGAGAAAAACATACATTTGAATCATTTGGATTCATATATATCTAAACACAAGATTCTTATCTTGTAGAAATCATCCATAGATGGTGTACCACCATTATATGATTTTTGAACAAAACATGAATAGGGGTAGGTAATTTTTTTTGAATTCACGAAACTTGATGACTAAACAGACAATGAGAATAAAATCCAAAAAAATATATCATTAATTAGAGTATAAGGGATTCCCTCATGGATTGCAATCATATAACAATAAGAATTAGAGCTACCCTGAACATTATTATTTATACTACCGGTTCACATCTCATAGTGTTTGGATGATAATTAGTCATGAAAACTCTTGAAAGCCCTGATTTCCTTGTACATTAATTTGATGGGGCTCATCCCACCTAAATACCTCAAAAAAATATTTGAAATAATTTCTAGGGATGTTATAGATTCTCAAGTATTCATAACCACCGAATACTTCCCTCGTCCATCCTTATAGAGCCTGGATAGGACTGGATATTTTGTATGGGTCTATTTCGTTGTTAATATGGAAAAAGATGTGTTATAGTTTTCCAGCATTGGGATAGATAACCGAAAATTATTCACACCATACATATATTCTACTATTATAATGGTTTATGAATTGACTCCACCCTTATCCATTATTGGGACAAGGAACCTGCATAAGTACATAGCATGAAAACTGACCAATTATGTGGTCTGATAAAAATTTGGAACCACCATGCACATCCAGTAGGAAAATATACCCACTTCATTTGTGGGGTAATAAGAGCCCTTAAGAGTGTGGAATAGTTTGTGGGACAATCCTTCAGCCTCTTATATTGTGGTACATAATGGAAATTCTTCATAAAATATCCCTCCCATTGCTTGAAAGGGATATCTACCAAAGGAAGAGGGACCTTTATAAGAGACTTATCATCCAGCTTGATCAGTTCTATAGAAATGGGAGGTTCCCCTCTACATCATTCCAAGTTGACTATGGGGGTAAAAAATCATCCTACAAATCTATTATAATTGATTTACAACAAATCTTCTCAATGTTCCAGAGTTAGATTCCCAACTCTCCATGCATCGAAGAAAATGTATTGGTGTATGGACTCCGTTAGTTGACTATTTGTTCCATCAATCCCATATTATAGTAGGAAATTATTTGGCATAACCATATGGATTCAAACATCCTTGATATTTTTAGGTATATAGAAAAACATTTAGTGGTATACTTCACCCAGATGGGCCATTACAATTCCTCTCTGAAGCCACCTCATGATAAAATGTCCTAGATTGGATGCCAATTGTACCTTTAATTTTTGGTATACATATGATTGATTGACCAGTATATATGTATTTCTAAATCAAATATATGGTTATTCTATCCAATGTTTTTTTGTCAGAAATATTAGAATGTACTCATCATTGTGTTTTTCCTTACTAATGAACTTTCCCATGTGGGAAATATATGTTCTAAGGGTATTGTGGGTGCACATGACATAATATAGTCACTTGATCAATGAATGTGGTGAAATTATAAAAGTAAAATTTGAAATACCAAACCTGTAAAATGTTAGGATGTCTTGTAGTGGATATTTGACAAGTCTTATCCCAATCTGGTCTATCAGGTGAGTATGATATGACTTGACAACATAATTATAGCTATTTTCCAACCTCACAAAAATGTTATCATTAAGATCACCACTATTGTGATATATTTTTTGTAAGTCTTATATAAAATTGAATCCATTAGTACAAAACTAGAAAAACTTTTCAGATGATTGAGGAACCCATCCCAAAGAGGTTAATGACTTGGACAGTGCTATTCCAATTTCATAAACCATATAAGGATATATTATCACATGGAATGATGTAGGTATTCTTAATGACATGACCCATAGACCATATGGGGGTAGCATGAATCGTTTAACGACATGAAATTACATGAAATGTTAGTAGTGATGTTAATTTCATAATGATCAATAGATCACATGATGAAACTGTCTGAGCATGTGAAGCCTGCAAGATATCTATACAACTTGTACATGTTTTAAGGTTCAATCAAATTACAATTAATTGGTTATTAGATTGATAAGGAATTTTATTTAGAATAAGTCACATGGAGAGATCATGGGATCAAATCATGCGAACTAATCTCATGAAACATTTTTTTGAAGTGGTTCGTACAAAATTGGTCTTATTGATAGGTCTTGAAAATATTTCACATGAGAGATGGAATTGAAATAGATCTTGGAGGTCAAGTAACTCTCCAATTGAGAGTATCCCTCGATCCCCTATTTATATGATGACCCATGGAATATCAAAGGGCAACTGGAAGACTAAATGTCACAAGGGACCATGATTTGTGGAATAATCAAGGACTTAGGTGGTCATTTACTATCCTCATAATCGAGTCCTTGTCTTTGAGAACCACGTTCCTTAGGGGGTCTATTCTAACCAAATTGTAATCATTATATATTAACATGGAGAAGTACAAAAATCATGGGTATTATTTTCCCAACAATACAAAGGAATGAGTGGCATGGATACACAAGGACAGAGTGGTTGTATCATGTGAATTTTGTGACTTATAAGAAACAAACTGGTCGCATGACCTTTGGAAGGACATGAGAAAAGGTCTTACACTTTTCCTAATATGTCCATGATCACAAAATATTTATATGAAAATCCATCCAATTATTGTAAAGGTATATAGAAATGCACTAGAGATCATGTAAAGGGTACTTCATGAGTAGTTCCAGTCATTTGATATATCATGTGATAGATTCGTGGAAGACACCGTGAACCCCATTTAAATAAATAAATAATGATGGAAGATCCATGCAGTTGATGTTACTATGTTATCATGCAAAGGGGAATATTTATAATGTAATCTAATTAAATCATTCAACATACCATTGACAATTCAACTTGATTTCACTATGGGCCCTGAACTGGTCTCCCTCTATCATGCAATGTTCATTAAATATGTAACACCCCAACCCCAGTTTCCCAGAGTCTGTGCCTTATTGTGTAACATTAGCATGATCACAAAATATCAAGTCTCGAAAGACCGATTCGTTTATTAGTCTTGGAAACACTAGATACATTCATAAGTCTTAAATTACATCATAAAGTAAAACAAAACTAAAAAATCATCATGTCTTCATATACCTTCATACTATCCCTTCAGGTCATCCTTAATATACTTCATCACATCCTGGAAAAATTTAAACATTGAAAGGGGTGAGCTCAGATGCTCAGTAAGGATAACAATATAGTGGAAGATTTCATAAAAAAACAAAAACATTTAAGGCAATGTATAACTAAAACAAAATCATTTTAAACATGAACATCAACATAATTTGGAAAAATTAAAATGAGATAATGTCATTTACATATTAAATGGATATTCTACTGGTCGAATAATCACATGCAATATCAATAACCACTTTCATAATGATGGAATGCATAATGGCAGACTATTATAACCACGTATCCAAGGCCTCATGCCAAGACTACAAATAAGATTTTGTCAAGGCCTCATGCCAAGACACTAGTTTGTCTCATTAGACCTACTGATGCATCGAGGAGCTATAGTGGGCTCCACCCATCACTTATTAAGTCCAATGCATTCCTCATATGAACAGGTTTAAACATATCATAAACCATAACATAATCGTATCATATAAAACATACATAAAGGAAACATAACATTTCCACATTTCAATCACAAGATATTAATTCAACAATATGATAAAAAAACACTTTCAAAACCATTTTCAATACCAAAATGGAATAAAATTAAAACTTTCTAGTTATTTTTCTTTTAAAAAAAGTTATGGATTTTAGAGGAATCCGATACTCAAATAATGGTCATGGCGGCGGAGAAGTCATTGTCGCTGCATATGTACAACAAGAAAAACATTCCCATTTTTTCGTTTAGTAAAACTCTTCGTATAAAAAGATTCCTTTTGAATATATTTAAAAGTCAAAGGGGTTTATACACCGTATAAATGAAATTTGAGTATAAAACAAAATACGCCTCAATGAATGGAGATTGAGACAAAGTACCTTACAAATATCATTTTTAAATAAAATAGATCTATTATATGTATTCACTATAAGTACACATAAAGAAAGTACAAATACAAGATAGGACATAATAATATCATGACATAATTTGAAAGTAGGAGATTAACCCAAAGAACGAAAATTGGGTTAAGAAGTTCCCTTACCTTGTGTCCGACTTGACTCGATCGTTCTTTAACCTCCTAAATAATAAACTAGAGTTAATTTATAATTTCTTAATAACCTTTTACATGTTCATTATTCCTTTTATATAACTTATTACCATGTTATGAACATTATGTAATTATTGAAGTTCATAACGGTCATTTTGTCGATCTTTGGTACTTGAGTCAAAAATAACCTTCTTATAATTACAAGTTGTTCATGTGGTGAAATATCCATTATATACAAAATTATATTCCTGATTTAGATATCATATATATCATATATATCCAGTATATACATTCATTTATAATATTAAACAACATTTAGAGGTATGAAATGAAATGCACGGTTGATGGAGACGGTAAGTTATACCTACGCATGAACGCTACGTTCATTTCTATTTAGTATTTAATGGAATGAAATTATAAATATTTAAAGTTTTAATATAATTCCAGTATAATTTAATATATAATACCTTTTACTCCATCGTTTATATATCCCACATATGGCATTAACGATTCAAATAACTTTTAGGGGCGGTAGTCCGCACTTCCTAAAATGAAAATATCATGTTTACCTATAATGGAAACCATAAAGGTATACCATAAATGAAAAATACAGAAGCTTAAGTAAAACATAAACATATTATATATCATATATAAATATAGTGACATCTTAATGTCCACCTTTGAAGGTGTTATATGAGTGTTGAACAATCATCGTTTCGTGAGGCAGAATTTCACCATCCATAGAAACAGTATGTTCTTTAACCATTAGATGTAGGTGTGTTTAAGTTTAGCACTAATAATTCTTATAAAAAAAATCCTAGTATATTGAGGATACTGGTTTTGTTACAAAAGAAATGAATAAAAAGATTTTATGAGGTTGGAGAAGCAAAATAAAACAAAATAACATAAGAGAAGACATTACCTTAAAATCAGGTAACTCTTTTTTCATTTGAGCCAAAGGCTTCCTTGGGAAGAATTCTGCCCAAAGTTAGGCTTCTATGAGTAATAGAAGGAAGTTGAGAGAGTATTTGGGCGGAGTTTGTTAGAGCCAAAAGGTTTCGAAAGTGTGAGTAAAGTGGTAGTGGTGTGGGCCTTTTATAAGAGGAGAGGAGGGGCACTCTTGGAAAGTCATGAAATGTTACTTTATTATATTATGATTTTCAGATTTAAAATGTCCCAAAATTATATATATCCAGGATAAGATGATAAGAGTTATGAATACACCCATCCAATAGGTTATTTACATGTGTAGGTCTTATATTTTACATTATCTTTTCATTTTATTTAAATTGTAAAATAATGAGGTAATCGCTGCATCATCATGGTGTCATAAATAACTTAGTTTATTTAATGTATAAAAATTATAAAACAAATATAATTATGTAGGAAATCTTTTCCTATTTATAATGAATATTTATAGTCAAAAATATTACTTGAATAACCCCATTTAAAAATGGTTTTAGTAAAACAACTCCTGTTTGTGACATTTTTATTTTAATATTAAATAAAACGTTTTTAATGTCATTTTCCTACCAAAGTGGCTTCATGTGGTCCCCAAGTTGACCCATAGATTTTATTGGTCGTCCATGACTCATCCAGTAGGGTTAGAACATGTTTCAAGGTCATTTCATATTATTATAACATTATCTTTACCTTAAATTACACAAATTACCTTTAATCGTGATTAATTAAACATAAAAGTTACTATTCACCAGAAAAATTATTTTAATCCCATTAAACCACATTCTACTTCCTAATGACAACCATGTATGACGGATTTCTAAAAATCAAATCAAATAAGTGTTAATGATTCATTTAAATGAAAAATCATTTTTTAACTACCACTTAGTGGTTTCACTATTCATCAAAAATTGATGTTTTTCAGAAAAATGCCAAAATTTCCCCCTAAGCTATATTTGATATTCCGAATTCAAAAATGAAGTATATTTTAAAAAATTCTAAACATATAAGTTTCATTAATTAATTTTATAATTAATTCTCAGTCTCACAACAAATAGCGTGTTTTTAAGAAACAATATATATCAAAATATTGACAATTGTTTATGTCCAATTTCAAAGTGAAATTAATTCTAATGACCACCATTGGATAAAATGGTAAAAATATATTCTAATTATACTTTAAAACCACACAATAGTATTTTTTATCACTATAAATTATTTTTATAAAAAAAGTTTTTTTTAAGTATTTTTCAATGTTCATAAAAATATGGAAGTTCTCAAAAAATACCAAAAATTCAACATAGGCTAATTTCGATATTCCGAATCCAAAAATGAAGTCCATTTTGAAATATAAAATATATATAATTTCAAAAAGTGGGTATTACTATTCATTATGTCTATTTTTATTAGTCGCGGTGTGTTAGAATCTCGAACTTGCCTACAATGCAAGCTATTGCATTATTGAAAGAGAAGCATATCGTGGAAGATCAGGGTGTTACATTCTCCCCTCCTTCAATAAATTGCATCCTCGCAATTTGAAAATTTTCTTTGAAAATAAAGGGTCTAAAATAGAAAATACATTTGTGGAAAACCCACATCGGAAATAAGGTTAATAAAATTTATCCTTAATAAGAGGTAAAGGGAAATAAAAAAATTCACCACCAATTTATGATCTCAATAAGGACTACATTGGTGGAAATTACAGACATATAATTGGAGGAAAAATGTAAATATTTTTAGGGAGTGATTGAGGTCATCAATAACAAACAAGTGTAAAATTGAGGGCATCAATGACTTCAATCTATATTGATTAAAAATATTATCAGTTCAACAAGACATAAGTTATTAGGATAACAGATTTTTTGTTTTAATATCCCTTTACTAATGTTTATGAATTAATTTATTCATAGAATAAGATATAGGTATATATATATTTATGCTTGACAAGTAGAGGTTCAACGTTCAACTAATTTCTACCACAAACTCATCTTTCACTCAAAAAGATAATAGAACTCAAAAATATTATATTTATCCTAATCTTACAAGGTTCAAAATATTAACACATACCATTTAGATAAGGAAAACTATTTTGTAATAACCAGGGACTTCTTGTAGGCTAGTGGTAGGTAATAAAGGCAATGTCACACTATGGTTGTGGGTTCGATTCCTACAGCTTTGTCTGACGCGACGGGTCATCCCCCGACCTACAGGTTGTCCTTTTCCTAAAAAAAAGTATTATAATATTCCAGAAATAATATTCAGAAATGTTTTAACCTTAAACAATAATATCCAAGGATCAACATAATCCATTCCAACCTTTATAGTTATCCAAAATACTACTGTCCAACTCAAAGACCATATTTTATAAGGAAGGTAAACATAATGAAGATCCTTTTTCCATGTAACAACCTGTGAACACATTCATCATGTATTCTTTTAAAACACTGCAACATCCAAAACTACCATAAATCCTTATTGATTACATTCATGATCCCTTATTCCTTATAGAATACTAGATATACTCCTTCTATCCAAAAATGTATACAAATCATTAATCAGTTTTAAGGAAGTTAAGAGTATCCAATATAATTTATCCAAATAAATCATGTAATATTAAAAAATCACTATCTCGGTATCAGGACCATATTATGGTTTATCTTTCCCTCAAACATATATTTTCCAAAAATTTATCCTGTTGTGGAGTCACTTTTCTTGGTTCCACACAATCTCAAGACCTTGATGAAATAGTATTGCAGTAAAATCCTTATATACTCTATAATTATTATAACCAGTACATCATTGATACAACACTCAAATGACAAAATTCTTTAATAACAACATAAGAACTCTAATCATTCCTCCTCATCTGTGGTAGTATCATAACATAATTATTATCCAATAACATCATACGGGGCATAATCTGATGATTTGGACATTGGTTTGCGTAGTATCCCCACTCCTTGCAGATGAAGCATTGTACATTTGAAACCTTTTTCTTACCCTTGCAGTCATGCACTTCGTGTCCTTTGTCTCCACAATTATAACAAACTCACATTCCCTTAAGGCAAGTTCCAAGGTGTTTCTTCTCACAGTTATCACATATTGTAAAATTCTTCTTTTCCCTCGTCCCTTTATCCATCATTTTCTCTTCCATCCTTTTCTTCTCTTTCTTCCCTTCAAAGACATAAGACTCAGGGATTCATTAATTATCTTATTAACACATGATACTATTTCTTCATATGTTGAGAACACATGGGAGACTATATCCCTTCTAAATGTTGGCTTAATACCATGAAAGATATGATCCTTATTACTCTTTGGATCGTACGTATTGATGGAGTTCACATTCCTTCTACTAGGTGCCATTTCTATACAATGGCATAAACTAGGTTAGTTTATGAATTGTAATGAATAATTCCAAACTTGTAAAATACTTAACTTAAATTGAATGGTTTATGGATATAATCCATAATCATAAAAAAGAATTCTTTGAAGAAGTATATACACATAATCCATCACAGTGGTTTGTAATGAAAATGAGAATTATCCTAAGCATATCCCCCGGGAGTGTCGTAGCCAAAAGTGCAGCAAGGAACGTTTTCGTGCACCAGTTCCCGTTCGATTCTAGATCAAAGTAGTGTTTTCGCGTTTTACCCCTAGGTACAAATGTGCCAGAGCCACCTCTACCTGCTCGTATCCAGACAGGGATGTATTGCTCGGAAAACTCACAAAATCTCTATAATACCAAAATTCTATGATGTTCTTCTATAATAATCCTAAAAGTCAATCTTAGGGCTGTGTTTTCTAATCAGAGTTTATCTAAATCTAGCATCCATGTTTAGTACTAGACTACCTCTGATACCAGCTATAATGCCCCGACCCCAGTTACCAAGAGTCGGTGCATTATTGTGTAACATTTCCATGATCACAAAAGATCAAGTCTCGAAAGACCGATTAGTTTAGTAGTCTTGGAAACACTAGATACATTCATAAGTCTTACATTACATCATAATGTAAAAAAACTAAAAAAAACTTCATGTCTTCATATCCCCTCATACTATCCCTACAGGTCATTCATAATATACTTCATCACATCCTGGAAAAATTAAAACATTGAAATGGGTGATATCATATGCTCGGTAAGGAAAACAATATAGCATAAGCATTCATAAATAAACAAAAACATTTAAGGCAATGTATAAGTAAAACAAAATCCTTTTAAACACGATCTTCAACATAATTTGGAAAAATTAAAATGAGATAATGCCATTTACATATTCACATGGATATTCTACTGGTCGAATAATCACATGAAATATCAATAAACACTTTCATAATGATGGAATGCATAATTCCAAACTATCATAACCACGTAGCCAAGGCCTCATGCCAAGACTACAAATAAGATTTTGTCAAGGCCTCGTTCCAAGACACTAGTTTGTCTCATGAGACCGACCGATGCATCGAGGAGCTATAGCGAGCACCACTCTTCACATATTAAGTCCAATGCATTCCTCATATGAACAGGTTTAAACATATCATAAACCATAACATAATAGTATCACATAAAATATTCATAAAGGAAACATAACATTTTCACATTTCAATCACAAGATATTAGTACAACAGAATGATAAAAAACACATTCATAACCATTTTCAACACCAAAATAGAATAAAATTAAAACATTGTAATTATTTTTCATTCAACAAAAGTTATGGCTTGTAGAGGAAGCCGAAACTCAAATAATGGTCACGGCGGCAGAGAAGTCGTTGTCGCCGCATACGTACGACAAGAAAAGCATTCCCTTTTTTCGTTTAGTAAAACTCTTCATATAAAAATATTCCTTTTGAATAAATGTGAATGTCAAAGGGATTTATACACCGTATAAATGAAATTTGAGTATAAAACAAAATATGCCACAATGAATGGAGATTGAGACGATGTCCCTTACAAAGATAATTCTTAAATAAAATAGATCTATTATGTGTACTCACTATATGTACACATAATGAAAGTACAAATACAATATAGGACATAATAATATCATGAAATAATTTGAAAGTATGAGATTAACCCAAAAAACGAAAATTGGGTTAAGAAGTTCCCTTACCTCATTTCCAACTGACTCGATCATTCTTTAACATCCTGAATAATCAACTAGAGTTAATTTCTATTTGCTTAAAACCCTTTTACATGTTCATTATTCCTTTTATATCACTTATTACCATGTTATGAACATTATGTAATTATTTAAGATAGCAATGGTCATTTTGTCGATCTTTGGTACATGAGTCAAAAATAACCTTCTTATAATTACAAGTTGTTCATGTGGTGAAATATCCATTATATTCAGAATTATATTCCTTATGTAGATATCATATATTTCATATATATCCAGTATATAAATTCATTTATAATATTACATAACATTTAGAGGTAAGAAATGAAATGCACCGTTGATGGAGACGGTAAGTTGTACCTACACATGAACGCTGCTTTCATTTCTATTTCGTATTTAATGTAATGAAATTATAATTATTTAAAGTTTTAATATAATTCCTGTATAATTTAATATATAATTCCTTTTTACTCCATCGTTTATACATCCCACATATGTCATTAATGATTCAAATCACTTTGAGGGGCGGTAGTCCGCACTTCCTAAAATGAAAATATCGCATTTACCTAAAATGGAAACCATAAAGTTATGCCATAAATGAAAAATAAAGAAGATTAGGTAAAACATAAACATATTATATATCATATATAAAATAGTTACATCTTAATGTCCACAATTGAAGGTGTTATATGAGTGTTTTACAATCATCGTTTTGTGAGGCAGAAATTCGCCATCTACAAGAAACAGTATGTTTTTTAACCATTAGATGAAGGTGTGTGTTAATTTTAGATCTAATCCTTCTTATAAAAACATCCTAGTATATTTAGGATACTGTTTTTGTTACAAAAGAAATGAATAAAAATATTTTAGGGGGTTGGAAAAGCAAAATAAAAAAATAACATAAGGGAAGACATTACCTTAAAATCGGGTAACTCTTTTTTGATTTCAGCCAAAGGCTTCATTGAGAAGAATTCTGCCCAAATTTGGGCTTCTAGGAGTAAGATAGGGAAGTGTAAAGAGTATTTGGGCAGAGTTTGGCCGAGCCAAAAGGCTTTGAAGGTGTGAGTAAGGTGGTAGTGGTGGGGGCCTTTTATAAGAGGAGAGGAGGGGCACTCTTGGAAAGTCATGAAATGTTACATTATTATATAATTCTTTTTGGATTTAAAATGTCCCAAAATTAAATATTTCTAGGATAAGGTGATAAGGGGTCTAAATCCACCCATCTAATAGGTTTTTTTGACATGTTCAGGTCTTAGATTTTACATTATCTTTTTATTTTATTTAAATCGTTAAATAATGAGGTAATCACTACATCATCATGGTGTCATAAATATTTTAATTTTTTTAATGTGTAAAAATTATAAAAATATATATAATTATGTAGGAAATTATATTATCTTTCTAATGAAATTTTATAGTGAAATATATGACATGTATAACTCGATTTAAAAATTGTTTTAGTAAAACAACTAATGTTTGTGACATTTTTATTTTAACATTAAATAAAAAGTTTTTAATGTCATTTTCCGACCAAAGTGGCTCCATGGGGACCCCAAGTTGACCCATGGATTTTATTGGTCATCCAAGACTCATAAAATAGGGTTAGGACATTTTTCAAGGTCATTTCATATTATTATAACATTATCTTTACCTTAAATTACACTAATTACCTTTAATCGCGATTAATTAAACGTAAAAGTTACTATTCACAAAAATATTATTTTAATTCCATTGAACCACATTTTAATTCCTAATGACAACCAGGTATGTCAGATTTATGAAAATCAAATCATAGAAGTGGTAATGTTTCATTTAAATGAAAAATCAGTTTTTTAACTACCACTTAGTGGTTTCACTATTCATCAAAAATTGAAGTTTTTCAGAACAATGCCAAAATTTCCCCCTTAGCTATAATTGATATTCCAAATTGAAAAATTATGTCTATTTTAAAAAATTCCAAACATATGAGTTTCATTAATTAATTTTATAATTAATTCCCACTGTCACAACAAATAGCGTGTTTTTAAGAAATAATATATATCAAAAGATTGACAATTGTTTATGTCTAATTTCAAAGTGAAATTAATTATAATGACCACCATTGGATAAAATGGTAAAAATATATTCTAATAATACATTAAAACCACTCAATAGTATAATTTTTCACTATAAATTATTTTTATTAAAAAGGTTGTTTTTATATTTTTTTCACTATTCATAAAAAATTGGAAGTTCTCAGAAAAATACCAAAAATTCAACATAAGATAATTTCCATATTGAGAATCCAAAAATGAAGTCCTTTTTGAAATATAAAATATATATAATTTCAAAAAGTGGGTATCACTTTTCATAATGGCTATTTTGATTAGTCTCGACGTGTTAGAATCTCGAACATGCGTACAATGCATGTTATTGCATTATTGACAGAGAAGTGTATCGTGGAAGATCGGGGTGTTACAGAAATGGGTGATATAATATCATGAAGACTCTTAGAAATGTCATCATAGTCATGAGGATTAAATTTGAAATGTAATTTTTTCATGAAGTATATCAAAGGCTATCATAGTAACTCTCCAAGACAATACTCATATTCCATCATGAGATCCTCTACAGATCATGCAATTCCATAATATATAACCAGTGGGAAAATGTTGAAATACTTATAAAATATATAATAAAATATGGAAAAGGATTAAGCCTCTAAAAAATTATTACATTATAAATTTCATTCGAATTGGTTATGCACCTCATGTTATCACTATTGATCATGCGATGGCCTATTGACAAGTTATCCTAATCTCACTGAAGCCCCCCATGGCAATATATCTCGGTCTCATGAATGGACTCAAACATGCCTATAAAATATAATGAAGGGAACCAACATTGTATACTATGAATTTGAAAATATACTCTTCAATAAGATCTATAGTCTCATAAAGTCCCCCATACATGTCATCCTGACCATATGAAGTCCTTTTGACATGTCCACCAGATTGTGTGAAATCTCTTCTATAAGACCTAGGTCCAATTAAAAAAATTTGAAGGAGTGTTCTCGTGGTCCCTATTTCTCATGCAACATATAAGATAACGTATGGAAGGATCCTGTAAATAAAATGAATATGATACTCCCTCCACCAGCTCAGGTCCATATATGTGATATAATCTCTATCCAAGGTAGTGTAGAATCAAAGTAGTGGTTACTATAAATTCCTAATACACGACAGAAAAATGGGATATACTATAAATACACACCCATGGGAGTGTATATGACCACACATGTGTGAGCATAAATTCATGAAATAAGAAATGTATTTCGCAGGGTAATCCAAGGGAACAATGTAATGGATTACACAATATGAATATGCACATCATGTGGTCACCCTATTGATCACATGAAGGAATTATAGTGTGTTATCCAGATTATGAAAAATAATATCCTCATGTTGACTTGGTCTCATGAAACCTAAATAAAATCATGCTTGAAAATCATTGAGGTATGTATGTAATAAATAGTTATGAGGATAGAAATATTTCTTGATGATACACTTGTTATTTTTCGTTAAAAAGATTCATGTGATTCACATTACCTATCTAGGTCATGAGATAGCACCTAAACATGTCATCCATGTCTTTTCTACTGATTTAGTCTTGTCATCCAGCCATGTGAGTTCTTCCTGACATGTCGGCCACGTATTGTGAAATCCTTCACAGATATTGGAAAAAAATATATAATGTCATATAGATATATCATCCAATTCATGGGAGGTCTTCCAAACCTTCCATCTCAATCATGAAATAGACATCCAATATGTTAGATTCCATCATGTGAGACCTTTAGACGTGTATTTTTTGATCACTCGAAGACCCAAAAATGTGTCATCCAATTAATGGTATAATCCTCTATATATTTCAGTTAGATAATGAAAAATACCTATGATATGTCTTCTTGAACAATGTGATTCACCTTGGGACATTTTAGCCTTATAATACAAATACATAGAGGATTTCAGGAAAAGAATTAGGACATGTCAGGCTTGTACCCAGGGTATGTCAAAAAGATAATCCCAAAATTTATGGCGGACACTCAAGAAATTTCAGACATATAATCAAGGAAAGTCAAAAAATTACATTGTACATGTCATTCATGAACCCTGTGATATGAAAAATGTGTCAAGGAAACCCCCAATACCTGATAACATTATCTATTATACATATTCATACATGACCAGTACTAAAATATAAGGACCCATAATCCTATCCAAATAGGATATGTAGGATTCATTCCTAATTACCAAACCCCAACATGGCATCCACCTTAGTGTATATTTCTTCATATCACAGACACTCTAACTCTTAGCACACAAACTCTTCTATTGGGTTTTCATTATTATTCATCCGCCAATGGATTGAGAATATTATTAAACAATATAGACTATAATTATTATCAAAACATGATAATTAGGACACCTTCCTAATGCCTGGGCTCTAAATGAGAATCCACCTTGGTTATATCAGTCCATATCACAAATATTCTAACCTCATTGAACAAAAGTATCCCTTTTGTATACCATTCTTACTCATCCATTTATAGAAGTGAATTGTATTCATACCAAGGAATGCCAATAATTATAATCCCCATACATTTTCTCATGTAAATCAAACCCATCAGTGGGTTAAGTGTGCACTGAACTTTGAGAACTCTAATTCCTATCAAAACTGGACATGTAGGAAAACATCCTAGGGCCCATGCTCTATATAAAACACTCCCATAAGGGATTCACAATGGAATAAGAGCCATATCTATATGTAATTAGTATGATAAATTTATATCCATTTTTTATCACATAGTTCATGGTTCATGTGGTCTTAGGGTTTTGTAATGATCATATCATTTGTATCATAAATTTCCCCCATCGAAGGAAAAATTATTATGTAATCCACATTTAGTGACATGATATGATTTCACCCATAAAAGGGAATCCACCTTGGTTTATGTGCAGAAGTAATCCCTATATTGGTAATTCTAATCCTAATAACCCTCATGAGCATTGATTAACGATCACCTCCCATCATCGGATTGTGGGAAAATTAAACAATAATGACCTTGATTCCTATTATAAAAAGGATTTATTGGAAGCCTTCCAAAATTCTGATCATTATACCCAATGCCTAAGCTCAATGGTATATTTATATTACACATGATGATAAATTATTTTTTTTCAAACATTCTAAATGGTTTTTGATTCCAGTTATACACTAGATTTGTCTGACATCATGTGAAGGTTCAATCCCATCCACAAAATGTTAAGGGAATACCGATATGGCTGTAAACACTAGTGATTCTGGTTATATTGATTCAAAATAAAAATAACTACACATTTCTAATAAATAACAAGAAATTTATTATGATATTTGGATATATACAAATGGTCTCATTAAAAAAACCATCCCATTGCGCATATAATGATTTAATATGTGATAATTTGGTTAGGGTAACCATTCTAAAATTATTTTTTGTAATATATTTGTTGAGATATATTAAATCTATAAGAGATTCCCCAAATCATGGAAAAAGATCCCCCTAAAAGTGTGTGATGAGCCTAACCACTCATCCTCTAGACCAATGTGACTTCCTAAGCAACATAGGTATAAAACTGTAAACGACCACTAGCCTTTGGGAAGAAGGTCTGCAATCAATTATGGTTATGGGAACCATTTTAGTTCATATAAAAGATAGAAATGGTAATACTACTATGAATGATTGTGCAACCACCATTAATCCCCACCCCCCATAATCAATCAATATTAGTCAAATATGGTGAATCCATTGTGAATAATATTAATAACAGAATAAAAAAAAAAATTATAGTCATCGTAGATCATGTCCCTTAAACCTCATAAATATAGAAAAAATAATATCTTCCATTTTTTATGGGAAGAACATAAAAATATCATCCAATTATTATCAATTATAATTACAGTGAACATAAATATCTATACATCAAGGATAGAATTTGGATTTCTCAAACTCATCAAACCATCATTTGCCTAGAACTTCTCTCTTATTAAAGATTGTTCTCTGAGTTCCAATAATAAATATCATATCATTATAAAGATGAGTTTTACATTAATAATAATTAATCTTTTATTGAAAAAATCATACTTTTGCGTTCAATAATATCCCCCTTTATATTTTTTAATACCTCATACCTATCTTAATCTTATAGATAATAAAACAAAATTGAATAACTATTGTTGATAAACTTAAATTTTTTAAACTAAATGAATCATTAATCGATCATACCTATGTATTAATGAGATACCTATTTTTAGAAGAAAAGAATTATCAAATTAATTATTTGTGTTTCCCTTAAGAAGAACTCATCTTATACATATATTTTACATTTAAAAACATTTATATATCTCTTCAAATACATATAAAAAAATTTAAAAATAAAAACACATTATCCCCTAATTACTATATCTCATAATGAGTTCTAAAAAGAATTCTAAAATGTTTAAAATTAGGAAAAAATATTTATACCAAAAATTTGAAGAGCATGATTCACTCATATTTACAACTTTATATTCTCAAATTACATTATCGACAATAATTTTTTTAGAATTTCATCCAAATATTACTTGAAATAAAAAATAGCTGGATTCAATATTCCATCTACCACGTTTTATTATAGGAAATTAGACATGATGTCAATATATTTAGACTTGGAAGGTTGATTTTTTTACAAACATATGTAACATTGAATACTATAGGAAAAAAAATAGGATACCCATTTCAAAACTCAAATCATGTAGTTTTTTACTCATCCACATTATCGTTGTAGTTGCCTAAGGTGGAGACAACTATCCATCTTTAGTTAAACAAATTTAAACAAATTTCTTCTTATTAAACTTATATAAAATAAATAATCTCTTATTAAAAAAAATCTATATGATTTTGACTTCTTATAATATATAGTTTTCTTTTTCAATTATAATTATAAGATATTCATTGATTTATAATACCTTTAATCTTATAGATCATCCCAAAATAAAATTTATTTGATACTTATCTCAATATCCTGTTAACATAGCATAGATGGGATTTCATATGGGTGGATTGAAACTTTGGACAATGAGTGGAAAAATATAAAATATAAATTCTAATGGTTTTTAATAACATAACAAATATTATAAATATTATAAAACATTTCGCAATTTCTATTTTCCCATCATCAACATTACTCAATTTTCATACCTCCTAAATTGGTGTGGGGATACCATTGGATTCTTTCATTTAAAAATAATTCAATATTTCTCAATAATAGTTTTCAAAGGAAATAAAAAAATTCTTAGTTGATTGGGAAAACTATATTCCCATGAAAAAATTGTTTATCTAAGAATAAAAATGGCATAGTTTTCATTTATGTGTCTTGATAATTCCATACACAATATTTCTACATTTTAAAAAAACAAATATTTCATTAACATTAAAACTAATAAACCGTGTTTCGTTATTTCATTTCATTAAATTAATTTTATCTTCCACCAACCATTTTCTAAACACCATGCTCTTCAGATATTAATCATGTTTTAAATACCAACGTCTAATAACTTGTTTCAACCCAAAAAGAGAATTAATGAACATACACACCATGATACTATAAATGTCATGAAAAAAGTCTTTAGAATGTTATGCATAATATCTTCATCAATTTGACCATTAAAAAATGATGATTTAACATCCATTTTAATTATTGAAATCATACATAGGTCTATTATGGATAGAAAAAATTTGTATGGAATCTTGTATTTCCACAATATTAAACGTTTTATAAAAGTACACACCTTTGATGATTTAGTATACCATGAAGGTCCGTTTGGAATTGTTTTCTAGTCACATTATCATTCTCATCATTCTTATTTATTAAGAACTATTTTTATCTAATAATATTTTTTTCAATATGTTTAGGAATAAGTCCCCCTGTTTAATTATGTTTAATAAGGTCAATCACCCCATTTATAGCCTTCACCCACTATGTATGGTCAAAAAATTATTCAAAAGATTGATGTTTACCCACTGATAATAATGTAGTATGAAAATAATCCATAATAATTCATCTTATTTATACATCATGATTAAAATCCCCAATGAAATTCTCATTATCAAAATTTTTTCTGTTAATAGCATTTGTCCCTTTTTACATTAATTTTATATATTCATCACTATAAATTACCAAATCAACAAATTTAGTTTTAATTTGTTTGTTTTCTATATTATTTTATATATGTTTGGAAATGAACAAAAAAATCCATCCTTATCATGAATAGTGATAGTCTGTCTTATTAATACTTCATTTAATAAAATTGTGATGTCATCACTATAAATATTCCATTCATTTTTTTTATTGTACCACCTATATTATTATCCATTTGGTGTGTACCTAAGAATTATTCCATCATCAACCTTATCATGACACTTTCATCCTCATCAATCCTTTTTCCTGATAAAATAATCACATTGAAACACTCTGAAATGTTTACTATTTAGATTTATATTAAAAACATTTCATCTGGATAAATGTATGATTTTAGCGATAGAAGACATCTATTCTGAATTGCTCCAGTAGTTGTGATGGAATGTTACAAGTACTATTATGAGTCATCATTTTATTCTTGTATAGTTTGATCCAAATTAATAAGACTCGGGTCCTTCTATCAAGCCACCACATTTTACTAAGGTGCATTCATATCACATTATTCATTCATAATGCCATATTTTTTTAGATATTTAGTAAACTATTTTTTTTATTTTCTCAACCATTATCTGATCTCATACAATTTATGTACAATATTCATTTATCCTCTATAATTCTTCCAATGAAATTTAATTCTTGTAAGGACTGTGATTTACGATACAAGAACATGATGAATGACTCAGTTGAGAAATCATATACAAAAATAATGAAATATATTTATCCATTTTTTATTCTTATTCATAATTCCCCACATATTTGAGTGTATCATTTCAAGATGCTTTTATGTTTGTATTTAACCTCCCTTAGGTGTTTCCTTTACTATTTTTCCCATTGTGCGTATCTAAATAACAATGATGGTGTAATATTTTAGTATGGGAAAATTTCTCAAATCTACTTCTTATATTAGATTTCTCATATTTTTTTCCATGGTGAAAAAAACATCTGTTCCATAAATCCATTTATTCTTGTTTACTTACAAAGGATCCTATATTTACTTCTATTCCTTGAAATAGATTTTATGGGGTTCCTAAAAACCCTGAACATGATTCCCCATATTTCATTTTTTTTAATTTTGAAATAATTCTTCCTGAAAATAAAATCATTTATTGTATCACAAAATTATTATATAGTCAAGGTATTACAATTTTGCTCCTCGACAAACACCACACTCTATAGACTAATTTTAATTTTTCCAATGTTTATTGGGATAGATCCATTAATCATTAAAAAATATCATTACCACATGTCACTACTACCACTTTACATTTCTTATCCTTTTCAATATGTTTATGATCCTGTATAATCTGATATGAAAACCCCCAATCTATTATCTAATACATTTTATATTAACAACATTCAAATGAAACATCAAAATAAAATATTTATATTATACAAACTGAATTTGATTCTTGATGTTACCAATAAATTGATATATGTTAAACTAAGTTGGGATTAAATAAACACATAAATATGTGTTGTGTACTTCTTGATCACATCTTCCACATACTTCACGAAATCATTTAAACCAGTTTTTCATTTCACCCATATTTTTAAACTATTTATTACTTAGTGGATTTTTCACATAGGCTCATTGTGTCTCCATTGACTTTTATTATTTTATTAGTATAAGAAAAAACATATTGTTATATTGGATATAATCCTTAGTAATAAACCCTCAAGAACACCAAAAGTTCCCTTAAAATCTATTTTCAGATAATATTTATACAACTCAAATTGTTATTTGTTTCGCTATCATCACCCATTGAATGGGTAGACATCTCACCGTTTTTTTTTGAATTTATTCCATAAATATATGTAACTAATGAGGATCCCTTTTCCAAATTTATTTCGATCAATAATTTTGAATATTTCGGTCTTTCCTCTAAGTATTCCTCCACTCTAGATTAAAATCTAACATTTTTTAATAAAACCAGTATCATTTCCACTGGATCTTTTTTATAATATCTCTTTTATATATTGCATCCATCTTAGAGTATCTACATGATGTAGGTTTATTTGAACAATCTCCATACTCTCTAACATCCTTGTTCTTATTGCATATAATTTTCTCAACCTACTTTTTAGTTTCATCATTCTACCATTAGATATTATCAATTTCATTATCTCCTATAATAATGGTGGAATTCTTACCTTCAATGGGTTTTATCCTTTCAGAAATATCAATATTCAAAATATGTATTTTATTTAAAAGAATTATTTTTAATCAAGAAGATTAATTTTATTTTCATTTCATCATTTCAATTTTTTATTAAATTTTCGCAGTATTCTAATATCTTTTGAACACGTCTTTATATACATTCTCATGGTATATTTCTTAGTTTTCTCTTCAACATTGGATAAAAACTAAAAAATTTATTGATATTCATCATCTAATGGGTTTACCTATTCTTCCTCATTTTCCAAGATCACATATTGACTAGCATAACATAGAGTTTCCCCATCACCACTTTCTTCAACTAAAGAAAATTCCTTCTGATGAAACTTGGTAAAAACATATACATTCCGTTTCATTAAAACTATGAGGGATCTCTACTAGAGGATTTCCTGAAAGATTCCTCATTATAATTTTCTCTTAAATTTTTCATAATATTGTTAGTAGAAAAATGGAAAATAATTCCATATTTAAGACATTTGAAAGGTATTTTACCATTGTACATAACTTTTCCACCTATTGCAATATTTTCAGAAAAGTGAAAAAGAGTTTCTCTATAATCTTCCATGTCATCTTCTTCAATCGAGAAGTCCTTATTCTCTTTAAACATTATACCATTAAGGTAATTAAAATAAATTTACATTTATTGATTTTCTTTTCTCTTTATTATATGTTCTCAAAACATATCATATTTTAAAAGAATATTTTTGAGTTCATCAATAGTGAATTCCTCAATATCTATCTCTTGGAGGGATAATTTCTTTACATCAATATTATCATAGAAGTTCCTCAATTGTTATTACTATATTGAAGTCATATAAAGCTTCTCTGAACCCTATAATTATCTTAATAACTATATTTTGTCTAGTGAAAAAGTGACCATAAGTATTATCCTCATGGTTTTTGATGTTTTTAAACTATTTCGACTAATTTGTAAAATTGAGTAATTTAATTTTTTCATCAATATTATTAATGAGTATTACCAATTGCATTAGTAGTTTTTTATCCCATGAACTTTCTTATCACCTTTTCATGTTAATATAATAATTATTACCCTCCCCATTATTCTCAATATTTCTTATCTCATTTAAAGATCATGTTGAGGTTTATTCAATCACATAGAACCCATATTGTATATAGTGAAGAACATCAATCACAAGACAAATAATATAATGAACTATTATTTCTTTCCATGAGTTAAAGCCTTTTCTATCAATTTTTTGGATTCCTTTTCAATTAATAGAATTTAGCTATACCATTTTATTTACCTAATAGAGGCACTATAGAATAAAAATATTCTCAAACATCAATTGATGGAACACAAGAATGGTAAAATGCACTTATGGGGTAAATAAATATGTACAATAATGTCATATCCCTTCACTCTCATGATATTTCGTCACTTATCTCTCATGTTACTCAAAAAATACAAATAAGATATATATAGAATGTTTATTGATGAGGTTCACCTCCTAGTAAATGACTACATCCTCAATGAAACATAGTTATTATCCTAAATGAATAGTCCCTTTTTTGTTATCAAAAGTATATCATGAAATGAAATAACCTCAAATTAATAAAAATATTATAACCACCTGTTTATAATATTTAAACAAGAGATAAAACAACTCCTTCTGAAGAAATATCACTACTAAAAGTATGATCCTCCACAGAGACACGTGAGTATGATCTTATTCTGCTTCATTACACAGCAATCTCCCAACGTTTTTTCCAATGATTCATTGTATTCATCGATAAAATAACACTCATATCATTCTATATATATTATTATTTTTATTCATGGAATATAATATTAATTTCTTTATAGTAGCTATCGACACACATTTGATACATGGTGGATATGATCAAATCATGCGTCCTCATAAATATTGTTCTCCACATCATTATACTCGTCTAATATATACAGATGGTTATAGGTATTGCATCCATAGTATAATATTTGAATTATCACAATCATCTTGTTCATTCACCCCCCCCCCCCCCCCCCACACACAAAAAACAAATAGTATAATGTTTTATTGATATCTACACATAACAATGGTGAAGGGGGATATCATTCTATAAATAGGTAACTCTACTAGACACATAGAATTTTTTTCATTTAGTTCAAACAATTTGATCGTAGAAAGAATCATAATTATGTGCATGATCAAGATGTTTGATTCAAGAAGAACATCATTATCTACCATTGGTTTGATCATAATCATCTGACATAAAGTCATATGGTTATATTAGAGTCATGGTCCCATACATTTGAAATTTTACTACCTCATTTCAAATTCATATGATCTCTAAACCCATTATTATGGAAACTTATTAATGGAATTAAATTTTTACGTATATCTCAAAGACTTATGATCAGAACCCCAACGACGAATGAAGAATCATTATGTTCAGTAAATACTTATGTTCAGGGGAATTTTTTCATGTTTTACATTAAATATTTTTAATTTGGCTCAATGATATATGATGGTCAATGAACATCATTCAGCATAAGTAATCACATTCATACATTCAAAAAAATCAATTTCCACTTTTCTTAATTTAGATAAAGTTTATAGAATTTCATGAAATTAATTATAAGATTCATTAAAATTAATCCATGAACTTCCAATCACTTAAAAATATTATCCATGTATTCTTCATACTAATTTAAATAAACCTAAATATATACACTCCATGTTTAGATTATATATTTCTCTAGCTCATAAAATGTTTATTCAACTGCTCCCCTTCTGTTGTTGAAGATAGTTTTCTCAGCACCAACATAACATGCCCTGCCTCAATGAATAATAGCTCATCAATAATCACAATTAATCATTTATTAAAAATAAATAAAACATCATACTCTATGGTTTAATACATCTTTTATGTTTCATTTCTTCAGTGTCAGTAAACTTTTTTAGGGTGCTTGTCCTAAATTTAGGAAGCATTCTTTTAATGTATTAGGTTGTGCAGTAGAATAAGATTGGCTAGGGATTTATAATATTTATCATTGATCAATATATCTATATCAATCATTTTATTTTTTTCCCTATTCAAAATACTAGGATCCTACATGAATATATTAAATGTAAAAAAATCAAAAAATTACATCATTCAATTTGATGATGTCTTTGATAACTGATCATAAAAGTTATCTTTGCTTGCAGAAAATGAATTTTAATCCATGTATATCATATTCACATCATATTATATACCATTGTACCATCTATATTTGATGTCTATGTTCTATCATGATGATACAATGATTCCTCTGACGTCGTACAAATAACTGCCACAACGATCCTTCGATCTGTTAAATATAATTCAAATCAGTGTTTTAAATCATCAACTTCTCAATCATAGAAGTAGGAGAGATGAGAATGAGGTTATGAAAATCATTCATTGAATAGTCTAGTGATATAAATCATCCTCTTATTTATATAGTTATTCATAAAAAACCTGGAAATGGCTCATTGGACCTCGAATATGTATCAACCACTAAATAATCTATAAAGGATATCTTATGACTAATTTGTTGATTCATTTATATCATTTTAATTTTTACAACTAACATGTAATATGAAAAATATATAATGTGATAATTTTGATCCATTAAATCCACTCATTATTCCTATAAATAATTATCATACATTGAATATTAAAATAATACTCATTTATTAATTATTGTTCTCATGTAATCACCTAATATATTGTGGTTACTTTTAATAATTAAATTTTTCCAAAAATATTATAAATTTGAATAATATAAATTTTTTTATTTCATAGAGATCATTCAAAGTCTTGTATAACTCAGATTGTATAGTGGGTCCCAAAATATCCCAATCTCTAATTCATGAGAATACAATATACTTTTGAATTACATTAATGTGTGACCCTCAATGACATATGTTCATATTAGTGAATATTATTCACAAACATGGAGAAGACTCACAAAACACATCAAGGATACTACTAATATATAGAAAAGTTCAACAAAAGAAAAAATTTCCTATAAATAGAGTCATGTAATATAATATATCTGTCTTGTAGTATCTCATAAAGAAGGACTCATACTTAATTTCATTAACCATTAATGAATTATTAATCATTTATCATACCTATCTGACATGCCATCTTATACCATGCCCATTTATTTAGATAATATACTCCCATCATTGTCATCTAGGTATGAAATATCACTTCCTTTTAGATGGGACAAACTATGCCTTGACTATTCAATCTATGTCATGTCGCCAATGGTGTACCCAATTCAAGAAACGTCACCATTAAATAAATTTCATAGATTTTATCTTTCATCAATGTTTTTAATCAAATATTATATACTAATAGTAATCTCAAGTCATGAGACCATTACACTCATTCAAAAATAAGAATTACTAATGACACTAGAATCATGTAGTATTCCAATTAACAAGTAAGCCCTCATGGTCTCACCTACTTCAGATCACTAAGTGTAAACTTCATGAGATGATGTATCAATTATTATGATCCCCAAGCACTAGATAGGAACAGATCATGTGTGTCCTACAAAAATGATATATATATACACTACAACAAATATATATCATTAATGACATTGTATCTCTAGGTTCCCATTATATCTGAGGAGCTATTATAAAATTCAATTATTATAGATATTATTAGGACCTCATAATATAAAAATTTGTTGTAGAAATATCAAAAATATTAGTGTAAGAATACATCATTCATAACTCACAACATAGAAGATATGGTAATAAAACAATATTGTTCAATTATATATATGGCACCTAGTTTTCCAACATTTCCACTTCACTAGATCCAACATGCTAATTATCCTTGTCATCTATCACATGATAATATTGTTCTTCTACTGTGTTGTAACATTTTCAATTTTCCTACCGCATATCTGTTGCATGTAATATCTCATACCAATGACTTTAACTCCTTTAGTAAGGCTACACATTAGATTATATCTCTGAGTATATTCTTTTTTTTCCACGTAAAAAACATCAAATATTATATTTTACCAATAACAGGATTAACATAATTTATATTGTGATTAAAATTTTCTCACAATGTGTAATTATAATAACATGAACAAATCATTTTTCATTTATATTTGTTTCATAAGTTACATTAGAAGCCACAACACACTCAGTATTTATAGATTTTGAAACCACTTAGTTAGTTGATCTTCATTTCGCAATACCCTAGCCTTACTAAAAAATAGTCTTTGTTGATCCAAAATAAAACTAGTTTGTTTCTCCTTTTAACATGTTCCCCTTCCTCTCCTTGTATGGGGAACAAATCATGTGTACTCTACCAAGTACAACTGGATAGTACTGAATACTTCTAGTGCATTTATCTTGGATAAGAATGATATTTTACTTACATAATCTATATGTTTCAAATATCATATTTAGTTTGTAGAATGTAAAATTTCATTAATCTATCATGTAAATATATGGAATTCTACTCACCGCATTAATATCCTGTTATGTCTCATACATGCCTTCTTGGAGAGATTTATTCCATGTGATATCAGTGACAATTTTCTCTTAAATTTATCAAGCTTTTATTTTTCAATACCTTGATAGCATATGTAATTTTAAATTATCAAAGAAGCCCATGAGATCTACCTTAGTATATCATGTTCCATAAAACATGTTTTTCTACATTAATTAAATCTATGTATATTTTCATTAATTCTGGTCTTAACTAACTATAAGTCCCTTGGTTATTTACCATATGTTATCAAATATATTTTCCTATGAAACTAGTTTCACTCCCACAACCCTCTTGTATAAACATTTTCAAAATTCATTCCAAATGATTGTTCTATGATCTTGTTACTTACATTAATCCCAAACTATATTTCAATAACTTTATCCCCTTACTGGCATTCAATGAGGTCACCAAATCATTCTGGTAGTATTACACATACACATTAAATTAAAAGTGGAATGTGCATCCATTTATAAATAACATTATCAAGAAATGTAGCCATGAAATGTAGAATAATAATGTATTTAGGTATAAAAACATTGTATAACCAATCGATAATTATAGTTAACATGCTTCTATCACCATCATATTTATTCTCCTAAATACCCATCGTAGTATTATGATTTGAAACATTCAAATACTAAGTGCTTATACATTGATATAAGGAATTCATTATTAAATTTTATTGAACATTACAATCAATGATAACTATTATTGATTGTTTCCTTCTATGATTCGTTATTATTAATGAAAAATGTGTCACCTTCCATGTGAATTCAAAACCATTACTATTGTTTTATCCTTCATGTATAGTATTTTTCTTTGAAAGATTAATTTTTTATAAGGTCTTATGGAACTTTTTTCTACGATATCAACTTATGGTTAATTATAATTAACTAAATATATTTCAATCATTATAATCAATATCTAGAAGAGATTTTCAACATTTAATAGGAATATAGTCTTATAACTGACAATAAATTTTATATCATTGGTATTTTTGTAATATCCTTAATATAATTTAATACAATTACATTATATGTACATTAAATTTTTCTTGATGAACATTTATTTATATTCATAACAAATGATTTTAATATAAACACATGTTATTATAAAATAACGTATTTCTATAATATTATAACACATATGATATCAATTCTCATCATATATGGCATATGTTTATGGTAAAATGTAGCAATTTGTCAATCATGTATTGAAAAATAATCAAAGTATCTACAATGTATCTGAATCTTAACATTGATTCCCTTCAACTCAGATAATGACTCGAATATTTAAAAGAAAATGTATGTTTTTAATTACTCTATTTTATATTTTAATTGTTACTTTTTTCATGTAAGATTCAACATCAAATGCATTTACTAACATCAAAGACTTAATTTCTACACGGAAATGCCAGCATAAAAATAAATCCACTCAGGATTTTATGATCGATTGTGGCTTGGTCAATATATTCTTCGACACATTGGGCCAAAGAAACTCATATATTATGACCATGAATATTCCATACATCACTTTTGCATTCCATAAAACACATGAAGAGATCTTATGAAGTACATTAACCACTATCATAATCATTGAATATTTCACACTCCTTATATGAACTAATTCGGAATGCATTGTGTCCCACCTTTATTTCTAAGGTTTCATTGTCCAAAACTAAGTTAGTAATTTATTTGATAAAAACTAAGGCCATTATCTCAAAAGTTTGTAAATCCCATACTATGTACATCCTTTAGAAACACATTAGTTTTTTTATTTAATGAATTTACATTATATAACTGGTAATATTAGAGTCTTACCTTTTATATTCATCAATTATTACAAATGATTCATGAATTAATGATCTATTAGTTGACAAATAGACACCCTAGAGAAAATTTATTTCCTTACGGAATAATTAAACATTTTATACAATGGTATTGGGACATATATTCAGTTCAAATAAATAATATAATTTTAACTAGAACCATTAAATTTGGAAATTAGAAGTTATGTAATTTTAAGAACTAACATAAGAATATCCCTTTACTAACCCCAAGGATAATTCATCTTACTTCTTGTAACATTAATATTCTTATTTATTTAAGGTATATAGAAAAAAAAGTGTCACACACATTCAGTATCTAATACATAAAACATATAATATCCCCATAAAATATAATTGATGAATATGTATAAATAAAAAGAAGTTAATTTATTCTTTAATTAAATTCATTGTGTTATATTCCATAGACATATCTTGTGAACAGGGAAGTAAATAGACTCCAATGAAGTGAGCATCCTTATTTTCTCTGAAGGAATTTCTAATGGTTCTATTTTTTATATACTTCACGTTGTCTTTTTAACCTTTTCATTCAATTTTTTCTCCTCAAGAACAATATATTAATCTTTCTTTATGTTCATATCAACATGGAGAACCTTAACAAAAATATAAAAATTTATTTTATAGAAACTATTTTTTGGTAATATTAATCAAAACATGTGTATGTTTTTTATAATTATATAATAATTAGATTTATGGAATGTACATGATTCATCTTTTAATTTTTATGTATTTTGTGTGATCATCACCACTTTCTATTCTCACTTCAATTTTTCATCTCCAACTACATAGATATTAGACAACATTCAAAACCATCCTTATACTACTGTTATTTCCAAAAATCATTGGATATAGATGATAAAATTATGAAGTAAAAAACCAATGTAGGATACATGAGTCTCTAGTAAAATATTTTCCACCGTCACTTTTTGATGGGGCTTAATAGGGAGCAATGACTCTTGAATATAAAATTTCCATTCATTTCTTAGTACTTTCAGAAATTTCATTTAAAACTCAAATACATTGGTTCCAATTAGGACACGTTCACTTTCCAATAACAATCACAATGTATTTATGGAATTACATACAATTTCCAGAAAATTAAAATTTAGGAAGATTAATAATTTATCATGATTAATGATTAGACATTGATGATTAATTAAATAATTTTATTTATACAACTATTTACCAAACTCTAGTGTCCCTCACTTCTAAATTCAAAATACCGAGTTGCATGAATATTTTGACATCAAGTATCCCTGAAACCTCTCCTAATAGTCCATACTAGGTCTACGACACTTGTTAGATAGTTTCAACATATGAATTTGACTAACCATGCACATTATATTCTTGAACCTTAAATCATTTTGTCTAATCCCAGCTTTTGGATCTCATATATATTATTTACATTCTTCTTTGACCCTAAAGCGGAATAAATTTTTTGATGACTTCTTATTTATTTCTAGATTCAGTTATGTTGGCTCATATATCATATAATAACTACCTAAGTGTGTGAGGAACCATCATGTATGGTTGAAAAATAACATGTACACAAAATTTTCATCTGATTTGGGTAAAGGATTTAATTGAGTCATAATGTTACATTGAGGGTTTTTAGTATTTATCAATGAATTAAATCATTCTGTATTAAATATTCATGTACTATGTGATTTCACCAATAACTTCACCATGCAATAAGTTTTTTTGGGCATTATGTTTATTTAACATATTCACTTAATTTATTATTCTAAGTGGTCACAAAAACATTAATATTCACAGACAAATCCAAATACATTCTTAAATAAAAAAAGAAATGACAGATCATTAGTGTTTATTACTTGTTAATCTATTGAATATAATTGTATGAACCTACAATACCCTAAGGGTAATTACATGAGTCGACTTCGTATCTGACTGATTTCGTAGTGCATTCTCCACTCAATATATTTATGTATTGAGTGGAACATTCCCTCACGTGGGCACAATCCATGTCTTTTTTGGATGGAATACTTCCCCCTTCTCATTCCATTTATTTTTAAAGAGATTCACGATATTCGTCTATTCATCTCCCCACACCCTTTAACATTTTTTCCACTATAATTTTACAAATCCACGAATTATGTGCATCGAAAAAAAAATTACTTTTATTTTTTTCCAAAAAAAATATCAAATTTTATCCTATCTTAAATAACTATTTTGGTCCCGAGATACATGTTGGAGTTTAGGGAATCCCCATAAAACACAATCGATGACATATTTCATGTAAAAATATTCCATTTACATATATATATATATACATTTATATATATGTTCATTAAATATAAAACTGCAACAGAAAAATGATTTTGATCTGATGTAAAACTTTGAATTGCTGCAACGTAGATGTCTATGATTAGATGGAAGCTAGATTTTTTCATTAGAAGAAACATATTCTCAATTTTAATGTAATTTTAATATTTCTTTGGATTTAACCATCTCTTGATCCCTTTGATTCCAATTGAATATACTAAGGAATATAGTAAATGTAGATGTTTCAGGGATTCAAAATTAATATGTTTGATCGACATACCTAAATTTCCTTCTAGGACACAATTCTTAGTAAAATCTTGGAGGATATTATATGATTATTTTAATCATAATGAATAAATTGAAAAATAACATCATTTGATTTGAATATGATTAGAAAACCTCTCATAATTGGAAACCAGTTCTCAAAAGAACCAAATAAGGATGCCGGTAGATTGTACACATGTTCTTTGATAGTATAAAATGGAATCAATCATCAAAATCATTTTTTATCATATAGATTTAGTAATACATTTGATGTCATGATGATCACCAAAAAGAAAATTCTTTGATCTGTTAAGGAGAACTCTTATAGATTAATCGAATCATCAACTCCTCTACCAAGGAATTAGAAGAGTGGAGAGAGAGATGTTCTCAAAATAATGAAGTGAATATTCCCAAGAATGATAGCATCATCCTTTAAATATATTTAATTAAAATATACCCAAAGATGTCTACCCAACCAGTGGATTTGTATTACCCACTAAATAAGCTAATAACGACATCTTATGATAGATTCTGTGAGTCTTAAATATCATTTATATTTTATCAATTTCATGAAATATAAAAAATATATTACATGATAAGATCAATCCATTAACACTACTTTTTAGTCCTATAAATAATAAAATAACCATGTATTTTGAAATTTTCTTCGTTCATTTACTATTTCTTCATGTAATAACCTAATATCTTTTGAATCATTTTAATAAGTAAATTCCACACAAATTACTCTAAACATGATGAATATGAATTAAATTATTTCTTTATGATCAATCAAAAATGGACATAACTCGAACCCCATTGTGGGGCCCACCATTTCATAAACTCATATTCCTAAGAATAGACCATACTTCTGAATACACTATGTGGGTGACCCTATAGGGCCTTATCTTGATAGTGGTAAATACTATTCACCGACCAGAAGTAGAGCCTAACACCCCATCATGGGCCTTATGGAGATAAGTAAAAGTCATAGATATGAAAACCATTCCTACGAACAAAAGAAAAGTAATATAATATATTCATCTCGTGATATCTAATAAATCAAGACACTCACTTCGCTCCAATATCCTTTATTACTTTACCATTCAATGACATTACTAGACAAACTTAACTTCTTCTACCACGGCCATGGATTTTGTAAGGGTACTATCCTCTATTCAATCAGGCTTGATATATAACTTTCTTTCGGAAACAAAAACTTCTATATTGACTATACAATAAATGTTATACGACCAATGGCGCACCCAATTTAAGCTACCTCACCACATCATAAAAGTCATGGTTTTCATCTTGTATCGGTGTTTCTAATCAAATAGTATACACTTAAAATAATCGCAATTCAAGATACCATTACTTATGTTTATATATAGGAACTACCGATGACACCAGAGAAATTTGGTTTTCCTATTAGAGTTTAGTCCCCATGACCTCACCTACTCGATATCACCAATGGTGAAATTCCTGAAAGGAAGTCTCAATTCATATAGGCCACCAACACATGATTTATTACATAAAACATCACTTGATACAACAATGAAGATCGAGAGGTTTAGTGTCTTTTGGGATTAGGATCATTACATAAAAACTTAAAACATAAAATAAAACATCTTTATTGAAAACATTCTTTACATTACCACTACATTCCCTCGTACTTAGCATTGAATGGGATAAACTAAGGACACGCATAAGAAAAGGATGAGCTATAAAGCCCAGTAAGGGAGTACACATGGAATAACATGAGGAGTACAATACATGTTATACAATAGGCATATCAATAGTTCATAAAAGAAACATGAACATAAAGGCATGATAAAGCATGACAATCATAACATGGAAATGTGGCAACAACACTTAACATGAAATTAGCATGAGCCAAGGCTCATTGCACATGGAGCATGAGTGAATCCTCATTGCACATAAAGCACGAGTAAACCCTCGTTGCACTTTAATTAGCATGAGTAAACAATCATTGCACTTGACGTATCATGATACTGTACTTTACCTAATGCATTGGAGCTATATAAGGGTGCACCCTTCTTAAACATTTCATTTCATGCATAAGTGTGCCACATGGATTCATAAAACATAATCATTTATTCCATGATAAAGGAATGTAGAATTCATAAATAAAACTTTGTAATCAATAATTAAAGGTGCATAAAGGTGGATACCCTTGATGGAGAAATGGGCATGGTGTCCACTACACAATGGCATTGGCTTAGAAAATCGGTGCGATTTCGGCAGCGTAACGGCGTGACATAAGAATTCATAAAATATGTTCATGAAAGAAAAAGGGGTTACTAATCATATTTACATGTAATGGACAGTAATGAGGTCATATAGATACGTTTCCCAACAATTGTAATGGAATTTTGAATCATGATACAAAATTATTGCTTGAATGTAAAAGAAGAGAGAGATGTTTGTTTCAGAATTTCAGCATAGTAACGGGTGTACATGGGAGGCATTTAATGAGAAAGAAAGGGGTCTCCCATCATTAAAACAATAAGAGGGCAGTATGGGGGAGGTGTGAAACCATACCCCAACATTCATCATTGAAATTAAAAGGGCAATACAACTTAAATAAAATTGAAAAAAATGAGAAAGGAAGGAAAAACCATTACTTGGAAGTGTGCTTCCAAAGGATAGAGAGAGGCTTGTGAGATGATTCTTGGGATCTCGGGGCACCTTGGGAGGATTATAGAGAGATTAGGTCAGAGGATGGACAAACTCCAAGGGCTTTTAGTGAGGAGTAAGTGGGATCTTGGGTGAGTTTATATATGAAAAGTGAGAGAATTCTTTATTATTTAGGTTTGGGTCCCCTTACATTAAATTAATCCAAACCACATACCATCCCATGGTTTTTGCCCATGGTTTTTTGGAAAAGGGAATAGAAAAACAAATTAGAAGACCAAAGTCCGAAATTTTTAAAATATTGAGGTTTATTATGTGGAGGTGAGTCACACTCCCATGGAAATTAATTTAAAAAGACATGTTGTTTAATAAGTCATGGGGGGTCCATTAATGCTTTGAAAAGTAAGTCAAAAAACCCAAAATCACATTATTTTAATGTTAAAACATATATTTTCCGAACATAATGATTATAGTATTTTATTACATCAATATTGGGTCATTATGATGTCATAAAACACATTACATATTTAAACGGTATTTAATTTTTACCCAAATATTTGACTATCTAAGAAAATTATGAAAAATTCACCGGTGGATAATTTTGACGTCCTGATTCCAGAAAAAAACATTTATTTTATTGAAATAATTTTCTAAATATGTTAATTATCAATTTTAAAATAAAAACTGACATTTATCAAAAACTCACGAGTTTTGACAGAAATGGCTTTCAAACCTTAATAAAAATTATAATTGCATTTATAAAATTATAAGATCATTTATATATAATAAAAATAAATTTATTAATAATAAGAATATTTTATTAAAATATTATTTAATTCAAAAATCCCTTAATTTAATAAAATAGAATTCTTAATTAAATAATAACTAAAAACACTATTCGTACTTTAAAAACTATTTAAAATGTATAAAAAATGACATGAAATTATATTCATTATTATATAAAAAAATAATGTACATGAACATAGTACTACGTATTTGTTACATAACCCCTTAAAAAAGTCACTTAAGTCCTAAGGGTAAGGTGTGCGATGGTGACAGACACTAGGGGTGGCTCGGATAACATCGCTCGAGTGGTAATTTCAATCAACTTCCACTTTTCCCATAGACAGTCACGTTCGAGCATGACATGATGGAGCTCAGCTTGGGCTTGGTTAAGGGAAAAGCACAATGTCGCCACCTCTTTTCTGAGATTTGACAAATGGGCTTCATATGGAGAAATTCTATTGGATGAATCCATCACTTCCTTTGTCTGAGTAAATTGGAATTTGTTAAAGTCCTATATTTATACTAATCATGTGATCACTGTTCAACGTCTATAAAAGTAATGGTCACAATTCTTTCCATAAAACAAAATAAGTTGACATTTTATAAAAACATTTTATATAAAGAGACATTTAATAAGATCAAGAGGGATTTTACATTAATGAATCTTTGGGATGTAACAATATTCCCCCCTTAAGTAATTTCACCCTCGAAATTTTCCTTTTCCCCACACTAAAACAGATGTGGGTAACTCAGCTTCATCATTTCCTCTAATTCCCAAGTCACTTCTTCAAACTTGTTGTTTCTCCACAACACATTGAAGAGGGTCATTGTCTTATTTCATAGAACGTTTTTTCTACGATTTAAGATCCTCACTGGTTGCTCCTCATAAGTAAGATCATCTTCCAATTGTACCACCTCAGAAGAGAGTAAATGTGAAGGGTCTGGTATGTACTTCTTTAAGAGGGATACATGAAAGACATCATGTACTTTGGCCATGGCAGGTGGAAGTGCTAGTCGATACGCCACAGCCCCAACACGATCAAGAATCTCAAAGGGGCCGATGTACCTTGGACTTAACTTCCCTTTCCTTCCAAACCTCATGACCTTCTTCCACGGAGATATGCGTAGAAACACCATGTCTCCAACTTTAAACTCAAGGTCTCGTCGACGAATATCCGCATAACTATTCTGTCAACACTGAGCTTCCTTGATATGCTGCTGAATGGTTTTTACCTTCTCCACTATTTCCTCGACCATTTCTAGTCCAAGTAGCTTACGTTCACCGACCTCATCCCAACATGCCGGTGTTCTGCACCTTTTCCCATACAGGGCTTTATATGGTGTCATTTGGATGCTTGAGTGGAAACTGTTATTATAAGAGAACTCAACCATACAAAGATGTTGATCCCATCCTCCATTAATGTCTATTGAGCATGCTCTCAACATGTCGTCAAGTGTTTTGATAGTCTTCTCAGATTGGCCATCAGTTTGAGGATAATTGGCCGTAGTAAAGTTCAGTTCAGTAATCAGAGCATGTTTAAGACTCTTCCAAAACATATAGGTGAATATTGGATCTTGGTCAGAAACAATAAATAGTGGTACTCCATTCAACCTTACCACTTCCTTGATATATATCCATAACATTTGATCCAAAAAGAAATCCTCCCGAATAGCAATGAAGTGTGCAGTCTTTGTAAGACGATCCACAACAACCCAGATTGCATTGTTTCCTTTGGATGTCTATGGAAGTATAGTGACAAAGTCCGTGGTGATGTTCTCCCATTTCCATCCTGGTATGGGAAATGGTTGCATCATCCCCTTAGACTTTTGCCTCTCTGCCTTAACTTGCTGAAACACCAGACACTTTGATGTATATTTAGCGATCTCCTTCTTCATATTATCCCACCAAAAGTTTTCTCGGAGATCTCGATATATCTTTGTGCTCCCTGCATGAATAGAGAAATTTGAACTATGTGCATCATCCAAAAGTTCCTTCTTCAGCTCCGGACTTGATGGAACACATAGTCTTTTCCAAAGCCGCACAATTTCTTCTTCATTAACATTAAACTCTGAGGATTTCCCTTTTTTGATAGCTTCTACATTTCCCTGAATTCCCACATCATCCTTTTGAGCATCATTTAACCTTTCCAAAAGAGATGGTTGAGAAATAATTTGTGAAAGGATTGATGATTTTCCCTTCTTTATGATTCCCACATCCATATTCATCAAGTCAATGAAGATTGGATCCTTCTCAATTCTCATCATTGATAGAATTACTGAGTCCTTTCTACTTAGGGCATATGCCACCTTGTTCGCTTTCCCAGGGTGGTAATGTATTGAACAATCATAATCCTTGATGAGCTCTATCCATCTTCTCTGGCGCATATTAAGCTCTTACTTTGTGAATATATATTTAAGACTCATGTGGTCAGTATATATCTCACATTTCTCTCCATAGAGGAAATGCCGCCAGATTTTCAAGGAAAAGATCACCGCCGCCAACTCCATATCATGTGTTGGATAGTTTCTCTCATGGATTTTCAACATCCTTGTGGCATAGGATATAAATTTATCATTCTACATCAGCACACAGCCTAATCCCTTATTTGAAGCATCACTGAAAGCTTCAAAAAGTTCTCCACTTGTGGGTAAAGTGAGCACCGACGCAGTGATAAGCATCCTTTTCAACTCCTTGAAGCTTTCATCGCATTCATCACTCCAAGAATACTTTACTCCCTTTCGAGTTAGCTTGGTAAGAGGGTTGGACAATCGTGAGAAATTTCTCACAAATCGTCGATAATATCCAGCTAACCCCAATAAGCTACGAATATATGTTACCGATGTTGGCCTCGGCCATCCCTCAATTGCATTTATTTTGGAGGGATCCACAGATATCCCATTGCTTGTGATGATATGACCCACGAATGAGACCTCCTTCAACCAGAACTCACACTGGATGTACATTTCAAAGAGCTTCTCCTTGCGCAAAGTCTCTAGTACAGTTTTTAAATGATCCTCATCCTCCTCCTTGGTTTTGGAGTATATTAGAATATCATCAATAAATACTACCACAAATTTGTCAAGGTTATCTCTAAAGACTCTATTCATCAAATCCATGAATATTTCTAGAGAATTGGTGAGTCTGGAAGGCATTACTATGAATTCATAGTGCCCGTATCTTGTACGAAAAGCAGTCTTGGGGACATCTTCCTTCTTCACCATTACTTGATAATATCCCGACCACAAATCAACCTTGGAGAAGTATTGTGCTCCAAGCAGCTGATCAAACAAGTCATAGATTCATGGGAGAGGATAATTGTTCTTTATCGTGATTTTTGTTAAGTTCATGATAATCGATGCAAAGATGTATTGACCCATCCTTCTTCTTGACGAAGAGGACTGGTGCACCCCATGGTGAAGCACTTGGGCGTATAAACCCTTTATCCAGGTTCTCCTGTAGTTGTTTCTTCAGCACTTCAAGCTCTACAATAGCCATTATATATGGATTCTTGGATATTGGTAGCACCCCAGGTATATGTTCAATTCATAACTCAACATCTCTTCTAGGAGGAAGACCAGGCAGTTCCTCAGGAAACACTTCAGTGAATTCCATCACAAAAGGCTTTTCTTCAAGGATGGTTTCTTCCATGGAATCAATCATATGAGCTAGATATGCATGCTCATAAGGCAGTAATATCCATGCTTGAGATGATGGAGCTAAAGGAGATTCATCTTCCTCCTAACACTTGTAAAGAATCAGGGGTCGATTCTCCATATAGAGTGTGATTTCCCTCTCCCGACAATTTATATTGGCTCTATATAAGGAAATCCAATCCATGCCATGAATTGCATCAAATTCCACGAGAGGGAGTATGATGAGGTTCTCCAGGAAATTCAATCCACAGACTATAATAGGGGAGGACTTATATTCATGGGATGTAATGATTTCCCCATTTTCCGTACTCACCGACATCTTCACTTCCATGATTTGTGGTTGTGCTGGGATTGTTCTACTAAACTTTCGAGATATAAAAGAATGTGTAGAACCTGAATCAAAAATTATGTTTGCTATTCTTGAATGAATAACTAGCGTACCTGTCACCACATCGTTTTCGGGGTTCACTTCGGCAGAAGTGACGACAAAAGCTCTTCCTTGCTGCCTTAGAGGTTGTTGATTGTCTCCGAAAACCCTTGGATTAGGGCACTCATTTGCAAAATGACCCGGTTATTTGCATTTGAAGCATTGAACAATGTGGTGAAGTTCAAATGGAGTGTTCCTCTCCTCTATCGCAGCCGTGGGTCTTTCTTGCTAACAGTTAATAGCTAGGTTCCCTTCTCTTCCACACGTGAAGCATTTTCTCGTCCCCTTAAGGAAATTTCCAGGGTGCTTCTTTCCGCACATTTGGCAAGTGGGGTGCTGGATCTTCTTAGCACCATTGGATTTATCCATCAGACCACCATCATTGAAGTCCACCTTACGCTTCTTGTCCCCATGATAACCCTGTGATTCCCCGATCTCCATTTCGATCTTGAGGGAACATCGGAAAATTTCCTCATAGATGTCAAAGTCACGGATCGCTAATGCTTTCCGCAAGCTAGA